>JACDJE010000106.1:1204186-1280015 GCA_016647715.1 Pavo muticus
AAAAAAAAAAAAAAAAAAAAAAAAAAAAAACACACAAACCTCTTAACTAAGCACCCACCACAAGATTCACCTCAAAAAACAAGAAATAGAGCATCTTATTTGTTCTTTAATCCCAGTTGGACCTAGAGGCCAAGTGAGTTAAGAAGCTATGGTTTGGTACGATCATTCAGGACAGAACAGCCTAAAGAAAAACAAGTCTCAGATCCTCTCCCAGAGTGCCTCCCATGCCTCTGCTGGCAGGAGTTGCCTTTCTTCTTGGCCAGCTCAGTCGAGTTGAGGACAGAGTAGGTCTGAAGTTTTGCCCACATTTTCCCTAATAATCAGAGGACGCTGGAGGGATAATGAGGTGAGATTTGTACTTGCTGTTAGTCTGCCTCTATCCATTAATGCTGGACTTCTGCACATGGGCAATTGCTCTACCTACCTCTTACAAAAAGATGAAAACAAAATGAATTCCTTTTTCCCCAAAACAGGACATGGCTGCATGAAGGACTAAATCTGTTTTGAAGTGAATCTTTATGCCTTGTACAGAAAATCCAGTGAATGTCATCTTTACCTCTTGCAAACACAGAGATCACATTCAAAGAAACTTCACGAGGAGCGTAAAGGCAAATGTGCTTTCTTTAATGCCAGTTACTACCTTTTAGTTCAAAATAGAGCAGAAAATAAATCTCTCTCCGAGAGAAATAAGCTGCATACTCAGAAAAACCATTTTAAGTATGGTTATAAAAACCATGATGATTTTACTGAAATTGGCTTCACTTTCTAAAATGTTTAAATTTTAAAAGCGCTTGTGATTACTCTCAGTTTTCCCTAGATACTAAATTATTACTATGTGGGCTTAGACCTAGAGGTATCATTAATTCCAGGTACATTTAAACTAAACAGTTGCTGTTTCATGATATGAACAGCATGTTTTCCCACACTTCAGACCATAAAATGCAGCTTAAACAGAAAGGCTGTAATGAGCTGAACGAAGACAAAGTCCAAATTTGACACCTAATGTAGATCACTGTGGAACTCTCAGCAGATTCTGCTAGACGAGGTGTTATCAGAGTAATCTCATAGCAGAGCATCCAACAAAGGAAATCAGTAATTTCAAGCATTTTTCTCCTTGCTTGTTGCTGTTTCCCGTTAGGAGATATATCAGATCTCAGACAAAAGCATTAGTAAGCCTATATAACCTTCACAGGAACTGTAAAGTCATCCTGGCCTGAAGCTCAGGACCATGAAAGATAGAAAAAGTTTCTGTTTCCTGGGCATATATACCTATACCATATAGGTGTGACTTTTATTCCATACCCGATTTAATGCATGAGTTAATTTTAAAAGCTTGCATTTTCTCTACAGTTAAAGCAAACTTGCTGAAAACAAAACAATGAAAATAAGGTAGAAAAAAATATCATATTAGTACAACTATAGAAAGCTGAATATCAACAGTCTTCTCATATTTGACTGTGACTTTTTAAGGTGCTAAGTTTCTCTATTAAAAAGACATTGGAGATCTAGTTTTACAGCATATTTGAAAAATACAGAAAAATGCCACATGCTGGGCAATGAAATTGATTTTTTTTTTTTTTATTCTTGAAAGAGATCTATCCATTTCAGTCAGTTCTGCCATATTTTTAAGTAAAAAAATAATAGGAATCTACAAAAATATTTTGGTAAAATTCGTGAATAACTGCAGGGGTTCTGGAACCAAAAGTAGTATTTCTTCCAACCTTCATATGAATAACTCAACTGCCAGCCCTATTCTTATTATTTCATTTGAGCTAAGTAAGAAAGACACAGAAAACAGTTTCTCTGCTCATACAATACCTCATGCTTGCTATAGATCCATTAATATAAGTCAGGCACTTTTTGTGTTAAAAGATTGAAGTGATAGAGCATCCATGTGTACTTGTGGCTAAATATTTACAAAAAACAGTCTTCATGCTGAAGAAGTTACTCTATCCTTACAAGTAGCTGAGTATATCTCACCAAAGAAGGTAAGCCATAGGAAGGCAAAGGGAGGGATAAGAAAACCAAAGCAATTCACTGATTTTAACCCTGGGACAGCCCCCCAGGAATACAGCCAGATATCATCATATGTGTATAGCTAGTAAGGTAACTCTCTGAAACCCACAAAGATAAACAAGCATTGTTAAGGGAAAAAATAAACAACAGTACTACACTTGTAAGTCAGACAAGAAACAGTCACTACAGAAATTCCACTGCTGATTTTAACATAAAGTGACAGTGTAACAAAGAACACCTTAAGCCAACTTCTATGAATTCACTTTGTCTCAGGCCTTCAGAAGGTAGAACTTACTTTTTTTCTTTTTTTTAAGTTGGGTCCTTGCTGGTCCTTAGAAGCAAAGAAATTGCTTCCAATAAATTTACTACAGTATCAGGCAAAGTGTTGTTGAGAACAGCAATAATCACTTAAAGTAAAAAAGTTAACTCACCAAATCAGCAATCAGCTCTCTAGCTATAGAATACTCCCTCTCAAGAAAAGGCCTTCACCCAGAACACATGGATGTTTTGGAGGCTAGCCCTTAAATGAACCCAGAGAGGGGTGGACCCAGGGCTCAGCCCTCCCAATCACCTGGGAAGCACAAGTGAACTGCTTGAACCTGTGCTTCCTGGGCCAGCCACCACCTGTTCAATCATCAGTTCCCTTACAGTCTTGATTACTCAAAATAAAAGCTGGCTGTGTCAACTTTTCTGTTTAAAACTGCTGGAATTTCCTGCTGGAAAAAAAAAAAAAAGAAAGAAAAAGAAAAAGAACAACCAGTTGGTTCAATTACACTTGCTAAAGCAACATTGGAAATGTTGCATGTTTAGTATTAGTTTTCCCTTTTCTTCAGATTTCTAAGAATCAGTCCTTTGCCTCATTCTGTCATTAATTTCACATAACTCGGCTGAGGCATTTCTTCAAGACCTCACGATTAGCATATCTTACAGCGGATGAAATCAAGCTTTACGGCTAATAAGAAAATAAATTTAGGTAACATGATACTATGAAGATATCATAACACCTGAGGTAGGCTGTGAAACAGAAAGCCAAAGGCTAAGTAGCCTTTGCTATGGTTACAGTAATTATATCATACTTTTTGTCATGATGTTTCAGATTAGTTTATTGGATGAAAAAATTAAGAGTGGTTAACCTTCACAACCTCTGCTCCAACCCCCTCAATCAAACAATGTAGTGTGAATGAAAAAATAAAATGTTTGCTGTGGTTTTTCAAACTTCCTTTCTCTTGAAAAACTAATATTAACATGCCATCATCTGTAAAGGCTGCACCATGCTGTGCTAGGTTTGTTTTTGTCACATCCCACCTTACATTGTGAATGGTCTTGGAGAGTTGCCTTGATAATTCATTTTCATCAGGTCTGCAAGGGCCAGACCAGGACTTGGCTTTTGCTTCTGAAAATTATATGTGAACATAATACCATATAAACAGTAAAAAATGTAAATACTTTCCATTTGCTGGAATATCCCCAGGTCAACCAAACTCTTGCTGTTCTGTGATTAGTGGTCTATTAATAAGCACTGAGAGTATATCATCTTGCTTTCCAATGGTGATATTATAAGCCTATTAAATGACGAAGAATATATTATACGTAAATGTCGGGGTGGAGTAGGAAAGCATTAAAACATAAAGATAAGATCTTTTTTGCTCTTTACTTTTGTTTTTTAATTATGGTGCTTTTTCAGTTTTCACTGTGGTTCATCTCCCTCATCCTTAAGCAACTCCTCTAGGAAGTCAGAACAAACATCCATTGCAGGATAGGACCCTCACTTTAACAAGCTTCTTGAAGACTAATCTGTTGGTCTGGCTACATTGTCCAGTCACAGGATTCTTTCCAATCAGGAACTGGTGGTAAAAAGAAGAGAAGAGAAAAGGAAGTCGTCTAAATTCAGCAGCAAGGCCTGAGGTAAATCCTTCCTGGGTTTGCCGAACTGTGTATGCAGCAGGATTACAGCCAAGTTGGGATCACTCTGAGTTTATGGTCTACCACAACCTCATATCAGAGGCTAGGGAGACTGCCTCGATTTGTTTAAAGGAGGCTCCATCCACCCCCTTGCCACGACTGTTTGGTCTACAATGCACTACCTCTACACTATCATAGAACATCCAAAGTTGGAAGAGAGCCACAAGGATCATTAGATCCAGCTCCTGGCTCCACAGTAACACCCTCACTGACCTTCTTATCATCCTGATCCTCAGACCCTCACCAGCCTCATGCCCATCTCCCAGAGCTACTCCATTCATCCGAGCTGTTCCTTCACATACAGGCAGCCCCTTGGCCTGATCTGTTCCTGCCCCTCCCAGAAAGTGTGCATCCATCCATCCACTTCACCCACGCAACTCTCCCACCATGTCTCAGTTACTCCAACAATTCTGAAGTTCTTTGACTACATACGTAGCTCTGGTTCCTCCAGTTTGATCAATAACTTCTCTTGCCACTAGATTTTTTACTTGAAAGCACTCTTTAGTTTACCATTTGTGTTATTTTCACAATAAATTACTTAAGGCCTGAGAGTTTGTTGCAAGATGATAGGCAGTGCAGAGAAGGAGGCATCATTCAGACTACGCTTCCTGGTGTCTCTCTGGGAAAGCTCTTTTTATGCCACAAGCAAATATCCAAGCTGCCATCCCAAGAAAACTCTGGCAGAGTGGTGCCTGCAAAACAACCATGCCTCTCTTTCCCTTTTTGGCAAATGTCTGAGGGGTAGTTTTCTCTGTGTCTCTGGGAGGGGAACAAACTAAGCATGCAAATGGAAACCAGAATATGATCGCTGCTAATTTATGAAATATGAGTTATTATAAACAATGCACATTTCCCATTAATCTTCTAGAAAATCTGTTTTGTGTTAAGAAAGAAGAGTAATTCATAGTTTCTGGGGTGGCAAGTTTAGGGAATTGAAATATAATTTGAATTCCTGTAGGTTTTATCAGATATAATTTACACAAGTTACTTAGTTAAAGTCACATTTTCTTGTTTTTACTCTCTTATTAGATGACTAAATTATGATGTATAGTAAATTAACCTTTAATCAGTAAAAGCTGTGTTCAGACACTGTACTACTCTGCCTGGCAAATGCTATCCAGGAAGAAGAGCTTTGTTCTTGTTAGCTGAAGCTTTCCTGTGGAAGGCTGCCTCTTCTACAGCAGTAGCACGCCATTTGTTTTAGGCAAGGAAGTATTCCTCCTTACATAAGCCTGGAAACACCAAAATACAGAATTGTGCTATGAATCCTCATGACAGAGAAACCTCAAACTCCTGATTTGGAAATCCTGATTTCCATATGTCATTTCCTGTTCAAAACAGGCATCTTTTCTCTCCCTTCTATAATGTGGAAGGTATTTATTATATTTTTCAGAATTAATCCAGCCCACAGCTGGTTTAATGGTGTCATATTCTGCTAATTATACTGTCTTAACATTCAGTGTTCCTGGCTGTGAAATCTACCCAGCCTCAACATCTCCATTTGATGGACTTACTTGATGTTTTGGCTGCTGATGCTCAGACCCATCTGCTTGAATGGCATTATGCCCACTCGTCAATTGGTTGGACCTTTTCATTACAATATAGATGTCTATCATTTATGAGTTTATATTAGTTCTCCAGCTACCAATCGACTCAACAGCCATGTAATGTTTTATGGAAAGCAAAAGATGCACATACTGACACAAAAATATGAAATCTGCTTTCACTAACAATACAGACAATACATCTGAGATATATGCACATTTACATTATTAATTGTGAACAATTTATCACTTATATTTAACTCCTTTTCTTTCTTATTTGGAAAAAAAAAAATCATGTACAGGCTATTATTCCCCAGTCTATTCTTCACTGAGTTGGCACTATATATATATACATATATATATATATATATACACACATATACATAGAGAGAGAGATACTGTCTGTATATGTTTGTATATGTATATACACACAACTACCTGGCTTTCAAAGTTTAGTCTGTAGGTATTTCATAGAATCATAGAATCTTAGAATGGCCTGGGTATTTGTATGTTTTTCACTATGTATTTATTTAAATTCACATTCTCCTGTTCGTGTAGTCAGTAAAAGAAGGGAAATCTAAAAAATGAATGTCTGATAATGAGAAATTGGTTACAAGACATCGTACAAGGACATATGTGAGAATTTGGGCCTTTAGCTAAAGAATATTTATTCCTGAATGTTACCTCCAGCAAAATCCCTCCTGAATAAGTATTCACAGACAAAAAGAGGGATGAATGTAGTCAAACCACATGGCCACTTGGGAGACTTTAATTCAAGTTTATGAACTTCATTAAAGACAATTTACACCATCTGTGGATCTACTCAGTGTTTTTGCAGAATTCATTTTACTTTATTTAAAACTAGTCCCCGTTTTTCTAAATGGGGATTGAAATTTTATATCAACATCATGTGTTATGTTAAGTGCTAGCCAGATATAAATCTTAAGATGAAATGGTGATGTGGAATAAACTAATAAAAGAAAAGCAACCAGACAAGAGATAATATTACTGAGGATATTTCGGATGCTCCCACATTATTTTCAGCAATGACATACTTCAAAAGCTTTTAAATAGCTAATTTTCTCTCTTTCTTTGTTACCTGTCAACACAGCAGCACCAGGAAAGGAATTTCAGACTCACAGTGTCTGTATTGTATCACAAACATAACAAAATCATTTCAAGCATGTTTGAAGATGGGTGTCCATGCTCAAAGATTTTTGAGAAAATGGCAATGATAAGGGAAGGTCATACAGAAAGACATTAAATGAGGGAGGGAGCTGAATAGTGATGCAGTTCCTTCCAGGTTTGTCAACAGCATTGTGTTAGCATTTTGTTTGCTTAGTATTTTGAGTCTGATGTAACTCCTGATATTCGTGGAGAAATCCAGCTTCATAACTCCTACATCACCGAATAGGTTTGCTCTGTAACCAAGTCTCTAGTTTTATCCCTTTCCCTCTCTCTTTTTTTCCTCCACATGAAACACATGTAACATATTTTAGCCATTCATCACTTCATTGGGAAGTTTTTTATTAAATGTTCCGTACCACATGCTGAAGCCATGGGGTAAAGGCCAGGCGGAGGCACCCAGGCAGGGGTAGTACATTGCCACATGTATTGCCAGGTACACTCTGCTCACCAGGCAGCCAGCAGTGGTGTCTATCCTCCTGTGGCAAAGTCACACAGGACCCAATCGATGTGCTGTCGGGTACTTGTGATTGCAGCTTGTCAGATACTGTCAGCTGCTATCTCATGCGTGTGTGTGTCATGAGTAATGAACATGCTTGTTTTGCTCTTTCTCCCCCAGTGCAGACATGGGGAGGATGCAGGCTATTGTTTGCTGTTCCTCCCTAGGAGCTATGTCAACATGCACTGAAACGATTTCATGAGTGGTTATAGAGTGATTTTCAGCCTGTGAAACTGGGGAATTCTTTGGCCAAGGGTATATTTTGTGGACTACAGCCAGGGAATTATCATTCCCCCAGTCAGAAAGTCAGTCTTAAGCTGACACAGAATTCCAGTAATGCCGGTTTTGGGGAACAGTCTGTCTAAAAGTGATGACACTGCCTGCTCTGGAAATTCTCCTCTGTGCTGAGATACTACTGAAGAAGGAACGCTAATTTCTTGCTTATACTCAATCAGACTTGTTGACATTTAGATGGAGAAAAAAAAAGGCAGCCCCGAATACATTAATGGTGTAGAAAAGGAAAATACAGATTACATAGACCCTCTATAAAAGCATATCTCGCATGAAATTCTTGTCATTTGATTAATATCTTAAATCAAAAGTCTTACCACATTGCAATCTGGGAATCAAGCCAGCTTAGAACTAAAGCATGTATTTGCAGTATAACTGCATTCCTAATGAAAGGACTGCATGGTCATCGCTTCAAATTAAATAAAACATTTCTATCAGTGTCCTATTTCCAGGACACAAGGCTGCACCTTTAGAAATAAAACAAACCACGTCAGCTTGTGGAAAGAAAGGTTCTCCCTGAGGAAACTAATCGTGGAGTCCCATAGAGCGCTGGAACCAAGGAGTAGAGTGAAGTTCCCTTGAGATTTCCTATCTGGTGGGGCAGGGAAATAATTACTTCCATTAATTTTCTACTTTTGTAAAACCTGAGTCACCTTTTCCTTACCATAGATGCATGTTAAACTGTCCTACTGACAAAAACAAGTCTGGCCAACTAATCACATGCCTGTGCAAACTGGCCTAACACCCTACTTCTATCTGCTCACCTGCATATCTGCTGCTAAGGCTGGACTTAAGACATATTTTCTCTGCTATTGCCCAAGAAAAATCTCTACAGCCACAAGCACTCCTGTTTTAGAAAACCTTTCTTTATATAACAAGCCTCATGCACTTTGGCATAGATGATGATGATCTTATTTAAGACTGCTCTAGGAAATGCAAATTCTGCCTGCTGTCCCTAAACACCCACTCCAGCATCAGGTACCACCCTGTTAGCATCAGTTCTGGGCAGCAAAGGAACCCTATTATATGCCAAGGTTTATGCTAGGAGCTGCTCAAGCACAGCAAGATGGTCTCTCCTGTGAAGCGCTTACCCTGCTCATAATCACAGTAAACTTTGAATTTCTTTTGTCTTTCCATAGGGGTGTTTTATTCTAGGAGGAATTAGTCTAGGAACTCAGAACGGAGGACCACAAGGTGCATATGAAACATCAAAACCTTATTCTAATTTTAAAATATTTTGTGAATATGGGACTGTGTGTAACGAAAAAAAAAATTTAAAATAAATGTTGGAAAAAGAGAAAATATGTGACATTATACAATTTTTTTCTGCTTATTTAGCATTATATAAAGTATGAAAATTAATGTGACGTGGATAACTTTTTCTCTCCAGAATGTGCTTTAGAAGTCATAGATTCTATATGATGTTGCTGTTGCTATAGTAACTCTTTTTTTTACAGCAGAGCAAATACTCATACAAAGCCTTTTGACTTTTAGTAAGAAAATTTGCATTTTCTAAATGTTTTCAAGTTTATTACCTAAAAATAATAGATTCATTGTCTTTCCCTCCCCCCAGCTCTCTCAGCTAAATGTAAACAATTAAAAACATGCTTCCTTGACCAAAGACTTATTTTGTCATCTAAAATGAGATCTCAACTCATGGCTACAATTTATGCAATCCAGCAACTTAGAGTAAAATCAAATGAGACTTCCTATGCTAAGTACTGTAGTAGATTTCTCTCTTTTTTCTTCTTTTTTTTTTTTTTATTTTGTTTAAAGGTGATTAATTACTCAAATGCAGTGTGAACCATTCACTTAATACATGGTGTGTAAGCTCAGTCCTTTTTATCTTCCCTGTTTTGAACACCCAACCGGCCAGTTTTACCCCACTGAACTAATGCAAGACAAAAAAAAATCAATGGCACACACTTTGGATAAATACCTCTACACTGTACATTTGCCAAGAGAGCTTCTAAGATCAGCTCTGTAAATGTCATGATCCTTAATGCTATTGTGGTATAACTGAAGAGCGTTCCTTGAGCCCATTTGGCTAGGCTGACTAGCGCGCTTTGTTTTCCCAGGAGAAGAAAGCAGAGTAGTAAACCATTTTTGCAGAATGTCATTCTCCCACAACAGTTTATGAAAGAAACATCTGTGACAAGAATCTTTAATGCTTTTCTCAAAGCCAAGCTGACAGTAAAAGAGCATTGCTAAAAGTGGCAAATCAATCCCATTCCACTCTTTCTAGAGCAGGACACCTAATTTGCTATGTATCACATGTATTTTCTTCACATGTGCTGAGAGGCTGTGACATTGATGTGGTGGCTGTCGTCCAAGCTTCTGTTGAATAAACACTTTGGCCATATAGCAGGCAAGCTGGCACGTTTAGCAATGTCTGCTGTCCGGTGTGAGTTTACTTCACCTCAGGGAAAGGTTTGTTTAAGTTACAGTTTGTAATTTGGGGATATAAACAGTATTTTTGAAAGCTGATTTGAAAACACTAAATGATCATATTGAGTGCACTCTGTAGTTTTGTGGTTTTGGGTTTTGTTTTTTAAATTGTTTTACTTACCACAGTGTGAAGGGCTTTGTACTACCTGTGAATGCAGGCAGTTCAGGCAGAAGGCAGTAGCAGCAAATAGTTCAGTGACTAAAATTAATTTCATCACTGGCCTTATGCTTATTGCTTTACAAAAATAAGATGATTCAGATGAAATCTACCTCACAAAGTATCTGGATCATAGATAATTATTTTCATATTTAATTACTTAAAACATCTGAAAGCCTTTACTGGCATTGTACAATGAATCAAAGCCCTCATCAGTGGTGTGCTGACAAAATAGAGAACTCTGCTGTGAATCAGAAGGATTTTTCATAAGTTACTGTTATTTTTGAAAAGATGTAACAGTACTGAAAGTTTCTATTATTCTCAAACTAAGTTAAATTGTTAAATAAACTTCTGATGCCTGTAACATTTATACTAACCTATTTTGAAGGTTTTAAAGAGGAAAAGAAGATAGAAAAGGGACCACAACTTTTGGCATTGGTCCTACATACTATATAGCACTCCTCTTTCTTGTTAAGATGTTAAACGTAATGCTTCTCTTGTCACACTTCCCAGCATGAGCACATGGGCCAAGCCATGTAGTTTTTCAGCACTATCAGCTCTCCCACTGAATCCCATGGGAGGCTTGGCTGAGCTGGAGTACAGAGTGTAATGAAATGGATCTAGAGAGCAAATCAATAGCTCCAAGGGCCTTCACTGGCAAAGAGATGAATATCTACAGCTCTAAAAGATGAGTGAGATTAAAGACTGAGATGAGGTGGTTTGCAGTGTGCACAGACATGGTGCACAGGAATGGTGAATGAGTTGTACCTCACTCATTGCTCCAGTGAGAGTCCTAGGAAAGAAACACAGAAGCTGAATTTTGCTTAAAATAAAGGAGCCCTCTAAGGGGTAACAATAGGAACATATCATATACACAGGGTTTTCTGAATTCAGGCTATAGCATTGAGGTTGTTGTGTGTTAAAGAGTGAGAAAGTTCTGACTTCCAGGGAAAGCAAGTCTATTTATTCTATTAGTTGCCATGGATAACACTTGTTTTTGTATGTCTTAGAGCCAAAGGAGTGGAACTGCGTAAACAGTGGGACTGGAATTCAGAACACTTTCCAAACAGATGTACCTGGCATCTTTATAGCTGCTCAATTAGTGGCACTTGATTGGATAAGCAAGTTCATCTCCAGCCTCCTGAATCCCTCCATGACTTGTAAATCAGCTCAGTGACCTGTGGACAGTCAGAAGGTATGGAGCAAACTCCATCACTAATGACATTTAGAGTGATAAACCACAGCTTCTAATTAACACAGAAGAGAAAAGAAGACAGAGTCATCCTGGGATTGTGTGAATCATGAGTATGGGTTGTTTTCTAACCAAAATGCTGACCTGAAAGATTTTATGTCAGCGAGAACCTGTCACCACAAACCTGTCACCTATTCCATCATGCACATTTTCTTCCCACTTCTCTTACCATCCACAATACAGAGGAGGGAAGGCTCTTCAGGAGGCAAGAGATTCATCTCTACTCTTTTTTTTGTTCTTTTTTAGGAATGAAGTCCTTCCACAGAGAAATCTTCCTTGCAATTTGCCAGCTCATTTGAACTTTAGAATCCTCTTATTTGAATTCAACAGGACAGTTCTTCAGTTGGACACACTTGGCTCATCTGTATCGTCAGTGAGAAAACCACTATCTGCAACCACCTCTTGGCTGCTGTTCCCACTTCTGAACATTCAGCTCTTTGAGGCTGTGGTTCTGTTTCTTCATCTGTAGAGTTCTGAACAGAGTCTGTCC
The DNA here is from genome assembly GCA_016647715.1 of Pavo muticus. NCBI lineage: Eukaryota > Metazoa > Chordata > Aves > Galliformes > Phasianidae > Pavo > Pavo muticus. The sequence continues at coordinate 1,216,031 of JACDJE010000106.1, forward strand.
TGGTGGCAATGTGGGGCTCACAGGCACAACACAAAACAAGTGTATAATTGGAAATGTCGCAATGGCAGTAATAATAAAAGCAGACAAGAAAACAAAAGCCCACTAGATTAATCCTGAGCCCTAAATTTGCCAAAAGTATAATATGAGCAGGTAGCTTGCACACTGCTAGGATTTTTAAAGGAAATTAATACAGTACAATATGTAATAAACTGTTTTTCATCGTTGCTCTTTGCTTCTTTTTGTATGGCCTTGTTCCCATATAGTAGATACTCAAAACATCAAAATACAATCTCATTTTATTTTTTTTAATGTTCATTTACTTACATTTGAAGGCTTTTGTTACAAAGAACAAAGCACATGTGTCTAACAGTTCGATACTTCCTCCATCCTTTCCTTGGGGCTGCAATTAAACTTTATTTAGGTAGTCTTTGGTGTGTGGGATACTATGCTCAAATAGTTTGAGCTGCTGGTTTTCGTAAGGCCCCCAGCTGCTCTATCTGCAGTACCCAGTAATACTTCTGAACAGATTAGAAATACACTGCTAACATTGGGTATGCTTGGGAGGAATGATTATTTAGATAAAAGAAATGAAAATAGAGAAAATATTCTGCTTAGGGAAAGATGCTGACTGCAAAGGACAACTAGTGTGTGTATCAGTCTTTTTCTTGTCCATCACTTTCTTTTTGACATGCAAATACGGGACAGCATTGGCTTCCTGTGAATCAGGCACTTATTCGTGACTTAGGACCTTGTAGATTCCATGTGATTGTGTTAAAGTGTCCTTATATTTCTCATGCTCATACTAGATTTTGAGGTGTGCCAGCATGTTTTCATAACCCCTCCTCACATACCGCTGTACATGCACAGAAATAGAAATGCGGGTTTCCTGATTGGATTTGTGAAGCAGATTCTTTAACAAAAAATGGCTGATTTATCTTATAAGAGTGAAAAGGTCAGAAATTCCCTTGTTCCCACCTATCAGATCTTGTTCCCATCTTTGCCATTCATTCCCACATTTTGGAAGAAAAAAATAGTCAAGTATCTTACTGAGTGGTTTCAGAGTTGTTCCCCCTCTCTTGCCTCACAGTTTGGATGTTTTTCTTCCTCATCACATCAGTTTCCATTTCACACCAGATGAGCTTCATTCACCAGTCCACAGTTGCCAACCAGATTCCTTTGGAGAAGACTAAGCCTAAAGCCACAATCCAGCACCAAAGGGATTCTCAAGCCAAACCAACAGGAGGCTGTCTTCCAGTGCACAACTAATACATTATTTTCAGAAAGTTTTACATATCATGTGCAGTGGTAACATTCAACCTAGAGGTCCAAACTCTACTTAATTGAAAATAAATTCTCTGAACCACATGAAATGAAATTGTGAGAAGCCTAAGCACGTATCTGGTCTATAATATCTTTTTCTATAACACTGGATAGCGTAAGGTATATATTACACACAATGTCTGCCAAGTCTGCAACCCTCTCAGATCACTAAGAATCTCTGTCCTTGACAAGGCTACTTTTACAAAGTATACAGAGATCCTGAGACTTCTACCCCTATAGGTTCAAAATTTCTGAATGGACAGAAAGACCAATACTTTCATATACATTTGCACTTCCTCAGAGGACTAGTTAAAACTTCTGGCACTCATGTTGAGACAAATCCATGTCTGAACAATGATATCAATAACAGCCCTCTGTAATTATGCCAAAACGTTTTTACATTAAGATGTTGTCAGCTCATATGTTTCAACTAAATGCGTAATATAGGACTAAACTGAAACTCTGAATTTGGAATTTCCTAAACTTTCAGGGGCAGAAAGGAGTCATTTGAATCTTGCGTGTTCATTCCATGAAGGGCTTAATCAAAATCAATTCCCACCTCACCAACTTTAGAAAGGGATTTAAATCCAGTACCAGATTTGGATCTGAATGTTGTGCCTAGGGGCTCATTTCTGTTATCAATTAGTAGTTGCTCTTGTGATGTATCAAAAGGCAGTAGCGTATAGGCTGTTGTTTAGAGATGTACATAATGTAGCTTTAAATTTCATTGGGAAACTAAACAAAACCTCTGGCCTTAGGGCTGCATGTTCAAATACTGCAGTCCCATAGTGCATTACACCAGTCAACACTTCTTTTCAAATACCACCCGCATAACAATTAACCTCACTTCAACCTTGAGGTCTCTGATTAGTGATGGCCTATTGTTTAAGTTACATTAACATAGCCCCTGTGTTGCCCTATTCTCACTCAAATGGACTAATCAAATCAGTCACCAAGGACTTAAGCTTAGTCCAACATCTTTAGTAAGCAGTGATTTTCTATTTAAGTAGAATGGTGGATGTCATCAACATGGTCACAATTAGTATAGCTCTGGCATGGAAAACATTCGTAAGATCTCCAATTTGTGAAATATCACGGGCCCCACCAACTTGCAATATGACAATTTCTATGTATACTAGAAAAATTACAATATCAATAGAGTAGTCACTAATGCATTGCCTTGTACAAGACTCGTCTCTGAAAGCACAGAACCTCAATTGGATTCCATTTAATTTCAGGAAGCAAATGCTGTTTTGAACCAGTAGAAATAAAAACATGTTACAGCATTTTTTAATGTTATTTTTCACTACCCACACCACATTTATTATGTAAAAGGAAAGCATTGTTTATTTTTCCAAATCTAGTTACAGATTTGTTATTCTTGACATTCTTATTTGGATTGCACAACTCTGTTTTCATTCGCATTAACTAATTCTTGCTGTTTCAGTCATTTGTAATTAGAAATTGTCTAGTGTTCTTTCTATGAATTATTTTTAGCACTGTCTTCTATTTCTGTCAAGGTAATGGATGATTCAAGCACAAAATTCTAAGAAGAAACTGGAAAAGTCACGGAAAACACAAGCAAAACTTCACCAGTAGAAATTCAGGGCCAAATTTTCAAAAGGACAATTGTGCACATAAGGAGAGTTACTGCTCGCTTATCAGCAGAGATACCCACTGTGCACAGGCAAGCAATTCTGTTATTTTCATGCACACCCCATTGCTGCACAAGCAGCATGTGCATTTTCCAACCATTCAGATCTTGTTTTCCTATGAAAACGCAGCAAAAAGTCAACGTGGGAACAACCAACCATTGTTGCAGGATGTAAAGGACACTGAGGATTTTCAAAATGGAGCCTGTCTTAGAGATAAGAATTTGCTGATTGTAACTGTTAATTCCTACCTAACGAAAAATAATCTTTTCTTTCCTTTTTTTCTTGTTGTCTTGTTTTCTTGCCAAACTGTATCCGCTTTCACAAATACTTTTTCAGAGACTGCAGCAAAATCATACCTTCTTCTCCTCCGAATATGATGAAGTTTCTAGATAATGTTCACACGTAGCTTTTCTTTTATTATCAGCTAGAACACTGTGCACAGAATAAACATTGCCAGATGCATTAAACGTTTTATTTCTGTGCTTCAGAGAATGAAATTTGGCAGAAATATTCCCTAATTTAAATCCAGCTTTTGTCTGCCTCATTGCTTTACACACCATGTAGTGAAAGAACTGGCTTCACACTGCTCCCACAACACCAGTCCATCTGACTGACAATAGATCCAATCTGCATTACATGGGAGGCCATGTGAGCAGTCCATTCTGCTCCTCCATCTCCACCAACAGCTGGAACTGGACTTGGACTAAATGCCAAGAGAATTTGCATGACAGTTCGTTTGGAGCAAGCATGCTATAAATTCACCACTGCTGCAAAATGGCAAACCATAGGCCTCATCTACACAGAAGTTACATGAATTTAAATTAAAACCAATTTAGTCTAAACCAGAATGAACTTCTGTGTGAACACTCATAATAATTTAAAATCATCTCATTTCAGTTTATCTGGCACCAGTGGCATCTCCCAGAAGACAGTTACTAAATGCAAGAGAAGCATAGATATTAAAGAGCTGTAGTCATCTTTAATTAAACTCACTTTGAGGCCCACCTGTAGCCCCTTCACTGACAGGGGCTATGTTGAGGCTATTCATACTTGTCATTCAGGGCCAGATTATCTTGCAGTCCTCTTTTCTTGTTTGCCTTACCAGCACTTAATCATTTCACCCTGGAGGTCTCCAGAAGTGGCATCAGCACATCACCCAGCCTCTGGTCAGGTTGGATCCTTCCAGCCTGCCAGCGAACACACTGGGGCAGTAGATCCTGGAGTGGCAAAAGCTGCACATTCTCCAGCCATTGTTTTGGTGACGTTACCCCTGGGCATGGACCCCTGCCTGCACTGCCTCCTGTTGCTCTTTTGTTCAAGAGGAAACTTGTCATTTAGAGGCTGATTATTAGTTTTCTTTTCTCTCCCCTCCCAAGTCCCCCTTTAACTGGATCATCACCAGTTTTAGAAGAGTTGCCCCTTTCTAAAGAAAACAAAACAGAATAAACAACTCCTTCCCAGTCCCTGTCAGAGCTCTCTTCTTTTCACCAACATCCATTTTCTCCCAAGCAAAATGAAAGGACAGAGAGAGAAAGACAGCTTCTTCCCTCTCCCTACAATGAAACAACAAAGAGCACAAACAAAATTAAAATTAGGCATTTAAGCTGATTTTCACCACTTAACTTTTGACATGTTTTTTGCAAATTTCCTTCAAGTCCCCTCTGAAGATTCAGCCAATGAAACCCATTGCATCAAGTGGTGTTACTAAGCCTTTTTGCACTTCTGTGAAATGATGTAAGTGTTGTTTGGGACAGTGAAGGCACCTTTCTGCTAATCATAAAATTGGGAGGCAGTGACGGAACAAAGTAACTGTCCTTTTAGGGAGAAATCAAGAGTGAAATGCATAATTTTTCAACTTTACCTAACTTCGAAAATATTTTAGGTCTGAGGCATCCAAATACAGTCTAAAAAAGGCTCTCCAGGTGGGTGATTTATTAGAAGTTAAAGCCATTGCCCAAAGGCTCTGTTCTATCTTATGCCGACGTAGCATCAGTTCAGTTCCATTGTCTTGCTTTCAGAAGTAATTGTTTTTCTCTCCAGAAATATATTTTTCTTCCAGTAAGTCTGCATCATATTCATCATTTGGAATTTATTGGAAACACTGCACTGGGCTGAGTTTGCAGCTGCTCCTAATCATAACTGATGTGCTTAGAGCAGACCTGCAAAATGCTTGGCAGGCAAGGTTGGGACTGCCTGGGCAGCACGACTCCTTCACCGTGCTCCAGAGACGTTGCTGACCTCCATTTTCAGGTGTAATTCAAAATGGCATTTTTGATCCACAAAGCCATTCATGGTTTAAGAGCTTGTATTTCTTCAAGACTGTTTCTCTGTTTCAACATCATGTTTCACCTGGCAGCCAAGATTGGCTGCAGTTGCCTGAGATGAATAGTGATGTTGACTCTGTAAAATACAGGAGAGATTGTGGAACGACAGACTGTTCTCCTTGGGTATACAGCATAGGAGCAATGGAAAGATGGGGAGTATCTCATTTCATAGAGGAGAAAAGAGAGAAGGACTTTTTTTCATTCAAAAAAATCCTTTTTTTTTTTTTTTTGTAATTAACATCTGAAAAATGGAACACATCCCCTGCATTCTTGTAAAATTACAAAGAAATGTGTACGATTTATGCCCATGTTTGTACTGTGGTTCACATCCACAGTAGTATCTTTTCCTTAGAAGCTATTAAGAATTTCAATTGTACTATTTAGATTTTGAGTTAATTTGGAAAATCTGGAGGGGAAAAACAAATCATATATACAAATACACGATGTTACCAGAACAGGAGATTGCATAAATAGAAGCTCGATTTTGGGAAGCAGAAAAGTAGAATCTTGTGTAATACCTTAAATGTAACCTAAAGCATGCAGTAGTGCTAGGTAGGTCGTTGCACATTTCCTCACTGAGACATGATCTAGGTCTAGAAGAAACCTTCTGCTCTATGTGTATTCCATGAGATGAGTTTATGCCTGCACAGCTTTGCAAATGTCCAGCTTCTCCTGGGAAGAATCTCTGGTTTACTAGCCTACCTGACAGAGGCAAGACACAGAAGTTGTTACAGTACACTCACAGGATTCCTTCCATGCAACCTCCAGTGTCTGCTACCTCCAGCCAAAATACCCTCCCAAGGAGCATCCAGGCTTCTCCACCTGCCCTCATTTCCTCTCCTCCTTCCCAGCTTCCCACATACTCATTTCGAGGGTTCCCATCTTTCTTTACTGATGCGGCAGCCAGCCAAAATATTTTTCTTGACTTACCCAAATTAACTGATTCGAGCTTAGTTTAACTGGTTGTGATATAGTATGCCAGTGGTTTGACTGCAGTTTCCCTAAGGATGGAAGATCTTCATCACTCCATCCTCTTCTCATAAAAGGAAATATTTAACACTCATGTCTGTGAAGAAGCACTGACTAGATGACTTCAAAGCATTTCAGAAACATAAGCCACATGGAAAATTAGAAGTTCTCTCTTATTTATTCATTTTTCCCAGAATCCCTTTAAAATCAAATGTTATGCTCAATGCAGCGGCAACAAGGTGTCACATTACTTTTTGTATGTTTGGGACTGGCAAAGCTGCCAACTGCCTTGTGTAGGCTTGAGTTCAACATCCCATGTTCTGCATTAAGCTATGCCCGTTGCTATAGTTTCAGTTACATGAAGCTAGCTCAGTAAAGATAACTGAGTTGAAGAAAACACCATTTTCCCTCTGTTAGACAAGACTTGAGTGGAAAGGGACTGTGAACACTTAGCACTACATACAGCAAGGGAGTAGGAAACAGTCTGCTCCACCGCTGCCGGCTGCTCTGAGCCTAGGGACCTGAGAGATGCCCCAGGCTCCACAGCAGCAGTTGCTAAGGAAACATTTTAGGGAACCTTTTTCATAAATTCATAGTAATCTCCATTTCTCAAATGTCAAGGCTAATGACTCACCCTTTGATTGCAAATGGGATTTACTACCACAGAATTGCTGGCAGCCTTCAAAGCTAAATTGTATTTGTCAGCATTTGAAGACTTTTAGAACGTTGGTTACCACTGCTCCCCTTGAGTGAGCGGAAAATGTAGATACATGAATATCTGGCAGAATTCCCTCAGAAATATTTGAACTCTTCTTCCTATGTTTCCACTTTGGAAAGAAGATGGGGTCTGGTGTCTGCAGTGGGAACCCCCACAGTGTAGCCATCACCATTGGGGGTCTCAGGAAGGCAGTGCCACCATACTGTCCTTGGGAGCAGGGACAAGCAGGGGACATGCAACCTGCCTTCTCCTGTGGAGGTCAGTTCAGCTAGAAGGCAGCTGAACATGTCCATGGTTTCCTTGCAAGTTACACATGAACCGTGCATTAGCATCCAGGGCTTTCCTCTTATTAACTGCTTCGCAGCCTAACAAAGCTGGTCTACCACTCACATGTTTGGTTATATCAGCAACAGCCAGAACAACTGATGCTCCATTACTTCACAGTCTTTTTCTACCAAGTGCCAAGCTTGCAAATACACCCTGAGATTTTCTTCTTTAAAGTATGCAATGAGACCAGACTTTAAGGATGATATCAATTGCTTTGATAGCAATACATATTTAGAAGAAGATTCTCTCCAGAGTAATACAGACCTCATTACAGGTGGATCTATTGCCAAGTTAAAAGCTTAAAGGCTGGAATAAAATTTAAAGAGTGGTACTTTAAACACCTGGATCTTTAAAAGCACACAGAGTCCTCAGAATTGTGGATCTAACCACACAGTTTTTGTAAATGATTTTATGTAAACAATTTACATTTATAAAAATGTATATTATAAACCAATTTGAGTATTGGTTTTTATTGTACTTAATTTTCCATTTAGTGTAAAATTTACAAATATTATGCAATTTTAATTGATCAAATTATATGTCCCTGATGGAAAATCTTTTGCCCTGGACATGCTGATGATGGATATGTGGAAAACACCACTGCTGAGACCAGGAAAGTTGATGTATGTAGCATCACATACACAGTGTGTTCTGTGACACAATAGCAGTATGGGCCCACTCAAGAATCTGTGTTTAAAACAAGTGGAAACAACTACAGAGGAACATTTACACATAACTTTGAGATGCTTCCAGGTCACTTTGAACACTGTTTTCAAAAACAGGCAGGAGGAGAAAAAACTCCCATCCAACTTCTGCTTTCCTTGTCTACGGAAAACATATCCTTAAACTATATTTTTTTTTACCAGTCTGCCTGGAGACAATTTTATTTTCCTGTTGTGTCTGGCTACCGAATTTCAGAGTTCAGCTTTTTCATTTTTCTGTTAGCGTATGCAGCCAAACTGCCAGAAAATACACGTCCTTCCCCTAGATCCTGGTGCTGGGAGGAGACTCCACTGTTGAATCCATTTTGCTTCAAATATGAAGAGAAGACTCGCTGCTTCTGAGATAATGACACTGATATTTCTAAGGCCATTCTTCTTGTTCCATTTATTGGCTTCTACTTTTATAATATCTCAAAGGATTTTACTTTTACTAAAACTGTAAAATGAAGTACTGTAAGTTCAGAAACCTCTCTTAGTCAGTTCCCCTTTTCTAGTTTCCAGCTGACAGTATCTAACATGATAGCCAAAAAATACACTTAGCTCAGAAAACGTCTCCAAAACTTGACTGAAAACATGTGGCCTCAAAATGTAGGAGAAAAATGAACAAACATCTGTGTTATTATACTATTTAGAAAAAGCTGAAATCAAAGTCCAGTTTATACAATATTTTCTACAACCAAATAATTTCCCTGTTCTTGGGAAATTTAGCAAAAAAAGAAATCACTATTTTATTCACATTGCATCTTCTTATTCACCTAATGATTGCTGACATCATTTCTGACCAAAAAATGTTGTATGTGGCCTGAAGGTTCTGGTTTCTTCTAGTTTTAGACTGATCACTACCTGTAGCTCTTTCACCCAGCTGCCTTATTTCATCCAAAGTAATCTGCCACATGCATCAGGGTATCTCTGAAACACGGGCTGATCCTCACTGGCATCAGCTCCGGTATTTGTAAGTACTGAGATGTGCTGCGCTCCCTCGGAAGCAGCACAGTTTCATGGGGCAGTAGCTCCTGTGATTGTGCTGTTAACCTTTTAAGAGACTCAGGCTGTTGGTTCTCTTTGAAAATGGAGATACTGTTTCTGGGAGGTTATGGCCAATTTTATTCCCATGTTTGAAATGCAGAGAGCTCTGGTGCTTTGTGTAATTCAAATAAAGTTTTACTGTTTCCTGAAATGTTGCAACTATTAGAAAATCATCTAGGTAGATTAACACTTTGCTGTCTTTCTTGCTAGGCACTAACAACTTGTTTTACAAGCACAGTAGATATGTTCCTAATGCTCCCTGTTCCGTTCAAGCAGGGAATTTCCTCTAATTTTGGCAAACTATATGCTGAGAGAAATGTTACTTTACTTGCTGCACAGCCATAAATCTGCTTTGTAAATCTTGCATTTTTTGGGAAGCTTATTGCTAAAAGTTTTGCTTCAGAAGCACATTTAAGGGGTTTAGATTTAATAAGGTTAAAAACCATCTAAGCATTTTGAGTCTGCAAAGAAATAATATATCTGTAGCGTCCCTTGCGATAGATTAGAGACAGGGTTTGGTTGCAGTAATGAATATAAATGGGATTCTTTATTAAAGCCACTGGACACAGGCAAGGCTGCAACGCTGCTCTCCAGCTCCCAGGCTAACTGCACGCAACCTATGCTTTCTAATAGCACATACAGGTCTGCCCGAAGTCCTGGCCTAGACCTGGAACTCTTGGAAGGGATTGCCAACCTCCACAAAAACTGGCTGCCTAAATCCCTCAGCAGTGAGAACAACTTCCAGAGCAGTGGCTGCCAATGCTTTCATCGTCCCTAAATTTGCACACACACGAGTTAAACAATGAAAAGACTGTCAATTCTGCAGCCTGGAATAGACAGATCCTCTGCACAAAAATCTACTTTCCTTGCATGTTTGTGGATAGAAAGATCTGGGATGTGGAAGCAGATTTTTTTTTATGCCTTTTTTACTTAGAATACATGTAAACATACAGTGGAGAGAGGCAGCTACCACTTCATGTGCTATAGCCAGCCTTATGGGCTCGCACCAGGTGCTTTATTCTCCATAGAGGATGAACAGGGGAGCTGGTGACTGTTGACAGTCACACTGTAGTGAGGCCAGGGCAAGCTCAAGACATCAGTGTAGGTAGCTGTGCTTAGGCCCGGACAGAGCAGGCTGCTTGCACTCATCCAGGGGTGCTTGCACACAGCCTGCAGCCCTGCCACCCCGAGGCACTAAGCTTGGAGGTTTTAATCTTCTTCATGTTGAACACATTCACATTGCTGTTCTTAGGCTTTGCCATTAAGGATGCTTTTAGCTGAGGAACAGCATACACAGGGCCTTTTCCTCATTTTCCAACAAGAACAACCCTTCCATTGCTCCTGACTCGCAAGGTACAAGCCACCTGATCCCAGCCCAAGCAATAACAGCCAGAAGCTCAGAGATTCCTCAGAAAACACTGCTGGAGTCAAACAGGTTCCACTCAGCTTTGGAAATTTCTCTGAGAAGACCTGGGGCAGATTTTTAGCCTGTGGCAGATTCTCTCAACAGGACCATGCCCCTCCTGGTGCACATGGACACACCAACACACCCAGCCACCTCCCTGGGACCAACCTCAGACCCTGCTCAGCACCGCCGTTAACCCAGTGAGCAGGAGGAAGCTGTGTAGGTGTGGGCTTCCAGGATATCCAGAGGTGAAAGGGTGACACCACTTTCTGATTTGAAGAGCTGCCTTGAGGAAAGCCTATGATCACAGCCGTGAGCCACATGTACCAAGCAAGCATTGCACATGTTAGTATATTAAACATATGTGGTTCTCATTTCCTATGAGAAAAGAATACAGTTTGCAAGCATCAGGGTGCATGGTTATTTCAAGTGCATGGTAAATGTGGATTAAGGGAGCTAAAAGATTCCCGTGGTCCGGTGACTGTGAATACCTATAACACCAGCTTTAATTTTAAAGTTTCCTGTCATCTTTTAAGTGTCTGCCTTGCCACACTCATGTGGGACCAGGGTTCATTTTAAAGGCTCTTGGAAATGGCCAGGGCAACAGGAACAATAACAGCATCCTTTTAGGAAAATACAGGAAATCTTTTCAGCCAGATGTACTGCAGCACTGGGGCCACCATGGAAGTCTCACAGTTAAAGAATCCTCACAACAGCTTCTAGGCAAAAGCCAAAGGGATCATCACATCTTCCAACACTTCGTCTTGCATTAGAAATAATTCTCACTTGAGGAAGAAAAAGAGCCAATAAAATGTTCAAATTTCATTCCGTTATTGCCTTTTTGTTGCCTGACGTTATTAATAAGAACTTACAACCTTATTTACAGTGTAACTTTTAGCATGGACTACATTTGTATGTGAATTTCTAAAGTTCTGAATTTAACAAAATCTTTTAAGAATCAGTGGGACGCTGTCTGGGGACAATTTAAAAAAATACATTTAAATGGATCTCCTTATTTTCGTGTGAGAGGAAGTAGGGTGTCCTGTGCACCTTATGACTGGGGTCTTGGATATGAAGATGTGCAGTTTGCATGTTGCAAACATTACTTGTGACAAGGTGCAGAGCAAAGGGCGAGCTTGCAGCCATTCTGAAGCAGACTTCCTGGATGGGCTTTTAGATGCCAGTTGGATGGATGGGGTTGCTGGAGGGATGCTCTGAGGTTTCATTATCACAAAGTAGTGACATAATCACTGTTACTTATCTGACAGAGAGACCGAAGAGGCAGAAAACATTCAGAAACCTTCCTTCACTGGTACAGTCTTGAGTATTGGTAAGGTTATTCTGCCAAATAAGCAGCCAAAATCTGAGTCTCCTAAATTAAAGAATACACATTAAAATGTTGGCCAGAGGCTTCTGATTTGTATATTCCCATCTCCCCCCTTCCTTTCTCTTTCCTCTCCAGTATCAGTGCTGTACTGAGTTGGAAATGTATAAATGTTACATGTAAGATGCAGCCTTACTGTTGCATCTTTATTCAACATCAACTTCCAGATGGGAACTATTTTTCATGGTTCATAAAGCCAAATCCAGCTGCTACATTTGGACCTACATAAGGAATCCACATTTTATTGCCTTAGCAGTGCATATAAAACAATTGCTGTTGTTTCTTTAGTACTGGTGCACCTCACATTTCTCAATACATTTTAGCAATTTAAATTTTAAAAACTGTATTTTATAGTTGCTCATTCAGCTGTGCACTGTGACAAGATCCTTCTTTTACAACAACATTTTCCAGATATCTAACATAACTGAAAGAAAAACGATCTCGGACAAACAGCATTCAGTATAGCAGCCATCTATTCGGTTACTTACTGAGTGTTCAGACAATTTCCTATGTAAACCACAATGATATTAAATACTTCTGGAATCTTTATTAACAGACAGGAAGTGCAAACTCGGAGCCCTTCCCCTCCCCCTGCGCTAATCTGACTCTTTGATAGTCATGTGTTAGGAATAACCATGGAGTTTCTCGAATGCAAAATATTCCCACAGCTAAGAGAAATTAACCCTTGTGAAGCCTCAAAAGAGAGTGGAATCCATGTGTTCACAGAGAGAAAAAAGAAATCATTTGGAGGAAGTTTGTACCAGCAGCAGATCTACACAACGCTGCCAGCTATTATATTCAGGCATAATTTATTTGCATTTTAGATGGGATTGTCAAAGCAACTACAGCACATCCATTGCAGAGGAGAATTACCCAGCCTCACAGAATTAGCCATCTTTGTGCCTTTATCCCTTGCCACGATGGGAAGCGCTCTGCATTCACTCAGCCATGCGTGCCAGGGCTTTTCTCCTCAACTCCCAGCTAACAGATAACAGTCCCTTTGCTAGAAAGCAAACGAGCCCCCCCACAACAAGCAACGAGGTGGGACAGAGAGAGTTAATGCACGAGTATGACAGGGAAGCAAGTTTGCTGTGAATTGGGAAGCACAAACTATAGTAATCCCCACCCTGCTGAGTGGCTTCCCCAGAGGTCTGATACAGTGCCAAAGCCTCTTACGCATACTGAGACAAAGCTTATTTCAAGCAGAATTCAGCTCCTGAAGCCACCATACTGCTTCCTGACAGCCTCCAATTGCACTGCCTCTGTATTTGTGTTTCCTGCTGTTTATATTTACTTGTTCCCAGAGCCACAACAGCTACAAAACAAATAGATGCTGTTTGTAGGGCTCCGTATCAACACAGGTAAAGTGCTCTGATTCCTTTTAGTTTTACAAAGATTTTGCAAATAGGCTTTAAATACCTTAGAGAGATTAATTCGGTAATTATAAACCAGTTTAGGAACACATGCTAAACAATTGGTCATATAATCAGCATCCTTGTTTCAGAGCATTAGTGTGGCTGAGGCAAAAGGTTTTTAAACTGTAAGGTATACACAAACACTCCCTTGATTATATCACTGTTATTCACCATTCCACTGAGACATGAGCTTGAAATATTACTTTTTTGTTTGTTAAGTCCCTGTGGATACTCTCCAGATCTGTGCTCCTGTCTCTTTGGCTCTCTGTACAGCTATGGCGATGGTGTCTGATTTGGGTAATGGAGATCTTGCTTAATATACTTATTTAAAGGATCAGCTTAAGGACGCTTAACCACCATCAATTCTTTTAATTAACTGCAGAGAAATGATTAACACTATAAATACGGAATTGATCAGGAAAACATTATAGTGCAGAGGATTTCACGCGAGTTGTTCAACAAATATTTAAGACATTAAATATGAGTACTCTGCCAAGAACAGATTTATTATAAGTACCCAAATGATTTATGCATCTCAGACAGTGCCTACCACAGATCACTAGGGCTGTCTGAATGGAGCTGGGAGATGCTTTTCAGGTAGACAAAGTTACTTTTTCAAAATGAAAACCTCCTCTAGGAGTGCGTCCAGCACTGTACTTCTTAAACAAAACAAAGCAGAAGAGTTTCAAAGGATTTTATTCTAGCCTTGTCTGAAAAGAACATTTTCATTTCAAAACGGTGCTATTTAAAATTCATTTTCTTCCATGTGCATCAATGTCACTTTAAATAATGCAGAAGTTTCCTTTAGTAGGAAATTTTAAAAAATATATTTTGATCCAGGCCAGAAGATGGGCCTCCAAGCCTTTCCTTTCAGAAGCACCGACCAGGAAACCTATCAGGTTGTTCCCCATCCTTCAGTGCTTGTCCATGAACTGAATTAAAAGTCAAGGCAACAAATCTAGTGAGACAATAATATCTCTGACATTTGCTCGCATCCAGAAACCAGTACTTTCAGAGCTCATACATGTGGTATCAGAAAAGATAGCAATTTATTTATTTTTGCTTTCTATAACGTCACAAATCTTCCCATCTCCCCTTCCTCCAGTCCCAAGGATGAGAGTTATGGAAATAATGTCTCCTGAGCTCATTTCTCAAGAATTCAGTACTTTGGTCCACTAGAAATGAAATGCCGAATCCACCCACGTGCCAGTGAGACATCCTGGAGCACTGCTTTCAGAAAGGATGTTGGAGAGACAACAACGTCACTGCCTTCACAGACAGAGCTAGATCCACCTACAGAGGACTAACCCCCAGGAGTCCTCCTGAACTCTGCCCAGCCTCAGCTCCCTATTTGCTCTTCCCTAGAGACTTCTTGTGACCGATATGGGCTGGGAGACCATAGCAGAGAACAGGCCCCCACACAGGCAACTACACATAGTACAGGAGTCCTCAAGGCCTGTCCTCAACCTGCCTAGCCATCACCAGCAGAAGATGCAGAGCCACAGGAATGGCCACACAGGTGGAAGGGATCTCAGCAGTCACCAGTAGCTTCAGGGATAGCAGCACTCTATCTAACTGGCATTAAATGAAAGTAAGATCATTTGAGAAACTTTCCAGTCTCAGCCTACAGTAGTGATAGAACTCCACAGAAGCACCTGGGAGTTTTGGACATGCAGTAAGGCTACCCTCAGAAACCACAGAACTAAGGCTCCCTGTGCTAGCTAGCCTCTCAGCAGCCAACACACTGCGAGCAGAAAGTTGTGTTGCTGGTCCTTGGAAGCAGTGGAATTGTCCCTGATAAGTTCTTCACAACACCAGGTAAAAATATCATTAGAAATACCAATATTCAACTACAGGAAAAGTTAACTCACCCATCTGATGATCTGGTCTCTAGCTACAGAGCACTCCTTCTTAGAAAGCAGCCTTCATCCAGGAGACATACCCCTCTCAGAGGCTAGCCCTTAAATGAGCTCAGGTGGGGATGGGCCCTGGACCTACCTCTTCTGGTGACATTCCTGGGCCAGCCAGGCCCTTCACCAGGTGCTCAATCTTCAGTTCAGGCCCTGATGTAACAGTTCCCTTACACATGTGTTGGGGATTGCTCTCTGTAATGCTTTCTTTTGTCTGTGGTGCTTGGTATCATGAGAGTGGGGGCATCCAGGAAGGACAAGAAGCAGCAGTGGGGCACAGAAACAGAAACAGTGGTACAACTCTTTTCAGTACTCCCTGAAACCGACGTTCTCAAGAATTGATTTTCTGATTGGATTGTCAGGCTTGTTATAATTTCAGAGATGAGACCAATTTAATTTTTATAGAGATGTGTAATCCGCCATTTCAACACACTAATTGAAACAGGCTGACATGCAGCTATGTGTCCTACGAGTCTTCCAAAGCACATATCTTGGCACTTTCCACTAGAGGGTAAATGACATGACTAGAAACCATACCAGAGCCTCCGTGTTTACAGGGCTCTGCTTCTACATTATTATTTTGATTGCTGGCTTTACCAACAAACATCCAAGCAGCAGAATCCACTTGGAGAAAATAACAGAAAGCAGAGCTGAAAAAGATTTTAGGAGGTCAAAAATCAACTATAGCTATGCTATTTTTGACAGATGTTTATTTAACTTGTTTTTATAGTCTTTCGCCAGTGAAAACGCACACCTTTTTCACTGTGCAATCTGATCTGTTCTTTAATCGTGACTTTTATAACAGCTAGCCTAGATTTCTCTTGGAGTTCTTCAAGTCTATATTATCTTACAATGCAGAGAAAAAGTGTTAAACAATTCATTACTTTCTTCTCTGCAGTAAATTTGTATATATTTGAAAACCATTATGTTCCCTCTTTGTATGCCCTAAACAGCCCTCGTTCTTCCTTGTCAGCCATTCTGACTGCTTAGCTCCATCTACTCACTCCATTGCTCCACATCCCTTCTGGAAAGTAATCCCATAAGTTTGATCATGCTAAGCAAGTAACAAAAAAACCTACAGCTGCCTTCTAGGATAAGCTTATTTTAAAATAAAATAATAATTTTAAAAATCTTGGTAATACATTTGTCTTTTACACAACATCCTTTCATTGAAGTAAAGTTTGAGTCTATTTTAACTTCTCCATCTTTTAGAACCAAATATGTTGCTTTCCCTCCAGTAATTCTGCATCTGATTTCTCCTGTGTATACAGTAAGTACCTACTTCTTTCTCTACCTGTTGAATAACATATTTCAGTCATTTCTCCTGTCTGATTTCCAGTTCTACCTGTAGCTTTCCCTGGATGCAGCGAGCATGGTTGTTTTTCTCATGCAGGACACTACCAACATTAAGCAGTGAGACTCCAGTCTCCCTGTCTGGTGCAGATTTCTAATTGAACTGTTTCCATGAATGGTTTTCCAGCCAAGGAAGCATCCATTTTCTGGTAGGTTTTGTCAAGACTATGATTCCTGACTTTTGTGATAGAGGCTGTGTGGGGCAGAAGTGGCACTCAGTCTAAAAGATAGTTAAACAGATAACTAGAGATCATTGAGCGCAGCTTAGAATTTGCATTGCTCTGTTCCAGCTTTAATTTTGCAAATAGGTGCTGACTTCTTTTCCATCAAAAACACCACTCTTCTCTACGAGCAAAAGGGTCAGTGTTTGAAATCAAGGAGAACACAGAAGATATGATGAATCTTGAAAAGAGTCCTTGTTCAAGGCGGTGACTGCAGCCATGAACAGAGCTATCTATCAAAGAAAAAAGGGAATGAACTAAGGGGAGCTGGTGATGTGGTCAGAGGCAAACAAAAAAAAAATTTAAAGCGTCAGCTTGAGTTCTAGCTCAAACTTTGCTCCTCATTATATGAATTTGTCAGGGATTCTGTGACTTGAATCTTCATGTGATTTCCAGCACTGCATTCCTCCTGTTTCTATTCCACCTTTCAGGGTAACCCATGGCAGAATAAAATAGGAGCCAAATTTAACAGTAACCTTCAAGATATTTTAACAGAGATTTTGTATCTTTTTGGAGCTTCACAACTACCAAAAGCATGAGTATGTGCGTAATCTTTGCTCAACATTAAGCTATGTCTACTCTCTCAAAAAGAAAGTACCTGTCCATCTACATAATAGGAGAAAACAGTGATTTCATTACTAAAATTGTAACTTACACTGCTCAGAAAGCCAACACTTGACAAATGGTTGAACCTATGTTGAAAGAATAGGATCACAGAGATAAACTGTGTACATTTGGAAATAGTTCAGTAACTAATGTGAATTGTAAAATCTTGCTTCACTCAATGAGAACAATTACCATTAAAATTTTTGATTATTCACATTTAAAATACTGGCAATCTGACAGGCCCTTAAAGCATTTATTTTGGTTGTTAGTTTAATTATCTTTTCAGCTGATATAGTCATTTGTTTCACAAATTAAAAAAAGAAGAGTTTACAGGGGAAACAGCACAGTAGCATATTGGTGGAATTTCTTGGGTTGATCCCCAGCCAACAACTCTCAGTTCATCGCTCAAGCTGCCAGCCACTCTCAGATATGGGATCCCAGTTTCATGTATTGTATTTCTGAAGAGTCAGCCATGAACTTCAGATCCAGATGTTAATTGGTTTCTGTAGGGTCAGGCTACACAGTACTCCATTCAGGCTGCAAAAAAATTCTGGGAGAACTGATTTAAGTCACAGAGAGGAAATGTAGACAAGAATTCACAATCCACAATGATGCCTTATTCAGGACACCACCCCATCCAGTTCCTGGGTCATTTGCTTGGTTCTTCATTTCAGAAAGAATCAATATTATACTTTTTTCTGGTTTTCCATCCTTTCATCATATAACCTTTTTGTCTTACCTTGTGTTTTGATACATACTTCTCTAATGACCTCAGAGGCACTACCATATCTTGTATCAGATTCTTCACTATTTTCAGAATCCCAAAATTAATCTGATGGTAAGTGCAAGAGATTATCAGTTAAACCTTGTCAATTTGATATGTGCTAGCACATAAAAGGGTCTGTGTGAATTCACGGAAAGTGAAAGCAAGTAAAACACTATCTACATAATAGCTCCATGAGTGGAAATGAAGGCCTTATTTTAACCATAATGCTTCTTTAACCCTGCTTTCATCCACAATTTTAATTTCATTTGAGTTCTTCAATACATCTTGCATTCCTACATGTCTCTCACACTGTCAAGAAAGCCTTCTTTGCAAAGAGAAGTGCATGCCAGAAATGTTCTTTTCCCCCCACTGGGGATCCACCAAAGTACATTCATTACCTTAAATTAAAAGGAAACACTCTGAAGTAATGTATTCGGGGATATGTCTACAGCAATCCAGGCTGGCAGATCGATTTGAACCTGAATGTGCAGTATTTCTACATGTGGAAGATGCTGCGGTCCAGTGAAGCAAGCAGACTTCTGAAAGCATGAGGCACATCACGTTGGCTATGTAGAGAACTTTGGTCGATGTCAGTGGGAGCAGGTGGCACCGGGCAGTGTGTGCCTTGAGCTGGCACCGGGCAGTCCTCTCTGCCTCCCATTGCAGAGGCTCCCATAGCATGCAGGGAAGAGGAGAAGGTCGTAAAGGAGAGAAGAAAGATTCTGACCACCTGTAAAATCAGTGCGGTTGATGAATGCCTATCAACTGGTCATAGGTACTATGTTATTTACTGAAATAAATGCTGTTTTCTGTTATGAAAAAATATAGAGCTAAAAAATGTGAAATATCAGTAGAGAGCTGAAGAGAAAGGCGTGACACAGAGTGAGTGACATCAAAAAATATTTGTTGAATTCCTACATTTTGTATTTTCGGCCTTAGCGCTTCCTTTCTCCTAAGTGAGTGTTTCAGCTAAAATGGAGCCCACGGCAAGCCACAAAGCCGGGACCAGAACACCTGGCTGAGGGAGGGCATGCTTCATTGCGACAGATCCTCAGAGCAAAAGCAGATTTCCCTCCAAATGGTGCATTAATAGTACAAACAAACATCCACAATAGCCCTCTATCTTCTGCTTTAAAAGAAATAAGGAAAGACCTTTATGAAGGGAGGCAGAGAAGAAGGGCAGAGCAGCTTCCCTCCCGCTTCTCTGACTGATGTCACAGTTCCTGTGGCCAAAACATGTTTGTTGCTAAGCAACTATGTATATATTACACCCTTGTGCTTCCATTTGGGATTTAACATACGCATTTTCACTTTCATCTTTGATGCATAGTTACATTTGTTTGCAGTGGGTGCCGGAGTGAATGGAAGCTGTCCAGTACGGGATATGCATAAGAACTGAAAGGCACACACAGTGATTTACCAATGTGCATCATTGTTTCGCAGCACAGTTCAATGGGAAACCTACTGAGTGCCATTCACCAGTGGTTGGGCCAATTTTTTCATTCAGGAGTGATGCTGGTTGCTATATAACGGCTATTGGTTCAAGGAGCGCAGCAGTTCTCAGATGTCACGAAGTAACATAGGGTGCAGATAGCCTGACTGGTAATTATTGCAGATGGATTCTTTCTACGATGATAAAAGAGGTCCGTTCTTTCATCTGGAGTTTTGCGTTTTATGCATAAATCCACTTTATCCTACACCTCTCCCACTTACTTGGCAGGCAATGAAAAAAATCACCTTTTCCTTTTGAATTGCGTGCAGATGACCCAAATCAGTGGCACGCATCACTTGCATTTTTCTATGAATCAAATCTAAAAAGAAATGAAAAGAGGGTAAGGAGAGAAAGAAAGCAGGATGTGAGAGTTCATTTATATTATAAACACTCTGTAACAGAAGAAAAAATCTGTTTTATAAACCACACATCTATTACCCTGTAATGAAATTATAAGAGAATACTATTAGTCATGTCTGTGTGTTTATCCATATTGTGAGTTCAGTAATTAAATTAGAAGATCTGACATGGAATTTACTAAACAAAAATCCATGCTATAGCAAAAAAAAAAAGAAAAAAAAGAAAGAAAGAAGAGGGAACAGGATATTGCTGGCTTCCTTTTGGGTTTAGCATTGTCTCTGTTAATAAGCATTAAAGAATGAAACACTGGAGGAATTCTTGAGTCTAGATGATTTGGGTTTTGTTATGCTTTTCAGTTTAGCTTAATTTCCCACTGGAAGCTTCTCTCTAAGTGCGGGCCTAGGATTATCATCACATAAGGATAAGAAGGATCTTGAGCTCAGTTTGCTGCCTTCTCTTCCTTGGAACCCCAGACAGGAGAGGGAGCACAGGAAGGGGTGAGGAAGCCTCTCAGCCTGCCACAGCGCTGACACAACTTGGAGGGAAAACTGACATTTTTTATTTCCCCTGAAGCTCAAGAAAAATGAGCTTATAAAAAGGAATATTGTATGAAAGCAACTTGCCCATTCCCATATACATTGATTCAGGGCAGTTCAGATTCACAGTTGAAAGCAGAACTTCTCGCTGGGTGTGCAGAGTGAGTCAGGGCTCAGCAGCTCTGGTGGCCTCCTCCATGGAAAGCAGACAATGGTGATTCAGGCAGGATTATTTCATGCACCAGCCCATGTTGCCCCATGCATCCATCACTTCCCTAAGGGTCCCAGTGCCACATCCACAGCGATCCAGCTAGTTACTGGAGCTACTGCACACACACTTTCCAAAATTTGAAATTCACTGCACAGCTGAAGGACTGACAGCAACTTCACATTTAACTTTTGATCTCTGGGTATTTTGCCACCCTTCAAAAAGCACTGCTCTCCTAATTCGCATTCCCGTGGCATTTCAGCCTACCCAATATTAAATAGAGCATGGCTTAGAAAATGGTTTATGATAATATGTACATCCATATTTCTGCCAGAATCTGTAAGATGATGATCAGTAGTCCACTTATTAAAATAAAATATATTCTTGATCTCACAAAATATTTTATATTTTTGAAACATGTTTAAAATATAATAAGCGAGTAGCTACAGTCTGATATATAATTCAATGGTTGTTTTTTAACCAGTTGAGCTGCATCTTAGAGGGCAAATCAAGTGATGTAACCAGTTCACAAGGACAGCAGCTGAAGCAGCTCCACCAGGATGGTTCTAGAGACACATAAGCAGCTCCCACCCACAGTTAGTGAACACATTCCCTCTCTTCTCCAAATTAGCACATCATCTCCTAATAAAGTCATAGAATGGCTTGGGTTGGTAAGGACCCTAAGGATCATCAAGTTCCAACCCCCCACCACAGACAGGGCCACCAACCTCCAGAGCTGGTACTAGACCAGATTGCCCAGCGCTCCATCCAAATAGAATCATAGAATAAAATACAACAGTACTATGTAGAAAACTGATAGAGATTGCTGCATCTTCCATTTCAGAAGTCACCCTGAAGCGTTCAGCTGAATAAATGGTTTTTCATCCTTTTCCACTGGAGTCTACATTTGGAGGATATTAAGGGAAGCTGAAGCTAACACAGATGCACACATTCCAGGGATTCAAGCAGAGTACTGCCACTGCGAGTGCAGCCGAGGCGAGGAACCTTTGTGGACCTTCCAGGAAGCTTATGAATTTTGTTGTCAAGTTTAAAGGCTCTAAACTATAAAAGAAAATGAGATCCCATGGTATTTATACAAATTCCCGTGTCAGACATAAGTGAATACCTTTGTCTACTGTTCAACCAAAAAAACTTCCATGAATTTTTCCCAAATGTAAAAGCGGTTATATCATTACAGTGCTAAATCTGGCAAAAAGAGTATGAAGCATATGCGCTGAAAATTGTTTGGGAAGGCATGGGGGGAGGGTTGTTATATTGTACTTGTGGCCTGTTGTATCTATAGTTACCTTCATTTATATGTTTGTGGCTTTTGTATTTAAGACAGTCACATACAATTATTAAGCACACAGTACTCTAATATTAGTTGCAACTCAGCAGATATGCAGAATAGAATGTTTTTTGTTGTGTCTTGTGCTTAACTTAAAAAAAAAAATCCCAACAATTCACCCTGCCTTTTAGAAAATATTCATGAAGCAAAACTGGCAATAGAAAAATAATTATTTGAAAAATATTATATGAGGTGAGTTGTTGTTTCCCTACTGGATGCCAGTTTAAATTGAGCTAATTTGTTTTACCAGTAGCTTAAGAAAACCCCAGCACAGCAGCATGACAATTATATCCAGGTGCAAGGACTTAATTCAACAAATTCTAGGTGGATCATTCCAGTCGGCTCCGTGGGCCCCATCATCAGCTGTGGCTGAGAACAGATGCCCTTAAAAAAAACTCTGTAATCATGATCTATTCAGTCCTTGAGTAGTGAAGCTGAAATGTGTCCAGAAAAAAAAAATAGAAAGAAATATCGTTTCTATGTCCAGAAAATGAATTGAAACAAACCTGAGAAAAAAGAGAAATCCAAATAAACATTTAGATGATTTTTGCACTACTATTACATTATATATGTAAAAAGCATAGCTTCTTTATAATGCGTAAGAGTTTGTTTCATCACTTTGCAGGAATTTAGAAATGACACCTGAAAAATCAAAACCCTAAATCTTAATCTGAGGAATATGTTAATAAAGAGATCCAATTGCAGGGTTTGCCATTTTAATTGGCCTATGCTGCAACATAATAAAGCATTCTCTTCTAAGGCAATAATTCAGGGAAGAATTAAAGATAAACAAGCACCTTATAGGCATATACTGTAACAAAAATGTTTAGATCTTTACAGGTTTTTGATTTCTTGCCACCAATAACTCCACAATTTTAACAACTGTCAATCTTTATTGTTTCACAATCCTCAATATGGCGCTAACTGTTCCTGACTCGGGCAAACCTACATTGATTTCAAACAAAGATGATAATACTTCGTTTGCCTATAATTTATTACAAACATGTTAAGACAAGTAAATAATTTACATAAAAATGCAACAAAAATATCACCTATTTGATAATTTTCTGAAATACACCTAGATGTGTACAGGTTTTTACAATTCATACACAGTGTACGGTTACAACCAGTTGTTTGGTCATCAGGACCAGCAATTAAAGCTCATTCATAATTCAAATCCACATGTATATACAATACGTGTGCATGCTTTAGTGGATAAAACAGATAAAGACTAGCTTTCATGACATTTGTCAGGAACTTTGTCTTACTTTTTTCTTCACCATTGTGTTATTGTCATCATAACTTGTATATTCTGATTTTTTTTAAATATAATTGCACAAGATTTTGCCTCCTACCTTTTTGTTCAGGATTTTACTATGTTTTGTGTGTTATAACACATTTTGTTATTATGAACTTCAACTTTAACTAACACTAATTAGAGGTGTACCAGATGACTCTGATTAAACTAGTGGGTAGTGCTTATTCAGATTTAATGTGAGCAATCTGGACATTTTGAAAAACAGCCAAGCTGGGCTCAAATAAAAACCTGCCAAAAATCCAAAGTCTGAATTCAGCCAGGCATGTAAGACTGGTTCCCATGAACATTAAAAATAAAATTAAAATCAGTTGGAAGTCTTGGTTTCCTTCAAACAAGAGAACATCCTCCCCATACCCTCAAGAAATATTTCTGCCTTGAACATGCTGCCCTTTCAAGGCCACCTCTCAGTAACCAAAACAAAGCAAGGAAGATGAACAGAAGAGAGGCTATTGTTTTTGTTGAGAATATCAGCTTCTACATTGCTGGATACTGGTTTCCTTGGTGAGGCTGGAGTAGAACAGGACAAGGGCAGCTACCAGTTGAAACACATCTTCCAAGACTGTCATCCAGAAATCAAGAGATATGTTTTTCACTAACTTTTAATTTAAAACACACTGTACAGAAACATATCTTATCCATCTGAACTTTTAAACATCTGATATAAGGTGAGATTTAGGAATCAAATATAGTGGGCTCAGTTTTCTGCTGGTGTAAGATGACATAACCACTTCAGATAATGGATCTGTGGCTGCTTATACCCACATTTGGATTTTATAGAATCAAACCCCCAACCCCCCTTTTGTTCACTTGCAGTGCATGTTTTCTATATACGCTGGTGTTAACTTGGAAGAAAAAAATCAGAATCTAACCCACTGTGTTACTATACCTTAACAAGAGTCCAAGTAAAATTAAATCCATCAATTTGTACAAATCTAAGCAATTCAGGTCTCAGGTCATGGTAGTCATCTCTTCCTTTACACATACCTTCAAATGCCATGGTTTTGGGGGTTTTTGTTTTTTGTTTTTTTTGTTTTTTCTGTTTTTTTTGTTTGTTTGTTTGTTTTTTAAGGAAACAGCTACTTTTACACTGCTTGTTGCTATATAGTGTGAAGAGCCACAAAATCCTCCAGGTGATTTTTTTTTCAGAAGCCATATTTCCTTAAATCGATATGTTCTGAGAAGGGTAAGGACAGGATAGATGTTAACCCAAACTATATTGCATATTACCGTTTGCCAAAGTGAAAACGTGTTTTGTAAGGCCAAAGGGTCAAATATTTAAGATTTTTAAGATGTCTAACTCCTGTTGGGGAAAAATGACATTATTGGGTTTCAGGAATACTTTCATGAAACTATGATGTTTGGGAAAAAAAATTAAGAAAAACAAGCTCTCAGTTGAGATTTTTAGAAATTACCACTGATTTTTTTTTTTCCCTATTTTTAAAAATATTTTTTCCCCAAACAAAAGGTAAGGTCTTACTCTATTAAATAGAAAATTTAAAAGATCATGCATGTTTTATACAAAAAAACCATGTTAGTCTACTGAAGACACGCCACCATTAAGCCCGCTGGCTGTGTATGTAGAGTCAGTACAAAACTGTACAGACATGGGTGGGGTTAGTTTGTCTGATCTGTAGTATTTTGTCTCACATCTAAAACTGGCCAGAAAACATTTTGATTTGAGCTTTTCATAATGACATCCTTACAAATTCACCTCTAAAATAAAAACAGATAACAGACTGTAACATACCTAAAGTAGATTTCCTCGAAAATAATCATAGCTTGTACAGGTTTGTTTACCTGTTCATTTATCAGCCTGTTGCAAAAAAATTTTTGAAATAAATGAAAACTTACTAATATTCCATAATATATGATTAGATGAGAACTCACTATGTTTTTCTGATCAACTGCTAAAATAATGTTAGCATTGTTTAACACCACCACTTTTCAATGCCATTTGTTTTAAGCTTCCAACACTATTCCTAGTGTCTATTTTTGCTTATATTTCATTTTGGATAATTACATCTATAATGATTATTGGTCATTGGTCATTAATTTATTTCAGTGTGTACCTCTGTGGGCAGTAAATACTGCATAGCCTTCAAAAAGATATCATTAACAAAATGAGAAGAGAAAATAAATTACTGTAACTGTTCTACTGTTTTCTCCCTGGAAAAAAAAAAAAAAAGAAAGCACAGATTAAGAACACATACTTTTTCATAGACATCATCACGTAAGAGAACAAAAATTTTATATGGCCAGAAATAAGAACTTTTCCTGGCCATTCCAAATTTTACTTTAAAGTCTTATAATAATGTTCATGAATCAAAATGAAAAAAAAAATTCACCAAGTTAAATTTTCAATACTTTCATGAGAAATTACAGTGTTGTAGAAGTGAGAATTTTTAAACAGAGCACCAAGAGAAGACAGTGCCAGAGATTCAGCTCAAAACCTGGTCATTGCCATGACTGTCAAACTCTCCACAGCTTCCCCTCAAAGATGTTTTATTTGAAATCATCTGGGAAAGTGGGAGGGAGCACATCAGCAGAGATGCCAGGGCAGAATGTGGCCTTGTATCTACAACATCCAGCTGAAAGCCGCAGTCATTCTGGATTTACATACAGGGGACTACACAGGAACTGGATGTGTGAATGCCGCTTGAAAGTAAGCAAATAGAAAAGCCTCATGACTGCTGACGTGGATATGCAGGGTTTATCTGAACCAAGACTTGCCGATGTAGTTTTTGACATATTTACGCAGCTCTGTATGAGACCGCTGAGTGAACTAAACTGAAAAAAATCAATTCCCATACAGCAAAAAATAAATACTACATGGATATCTGACTAACCATTGTGACTCCCTTAATGCCCTTAAATCCATAAACTGGCTACTTAACTGAAACTGAAATAGATAAAAATTTGACTTCTGAAGAGAGCATGGACTCTTAGGATGAACTGAGCAGATTAAGCACCATCCGCTGGTGTCCTTTCTGACAGCTCCACACTTGAGTGGATCATATTGACTAAACATCACAGGCTAGACAAATTCTCAGCTTGTAGAATAACTTCAGCTCAGTTTTTAAGCTCTGACATCGCAGTCAAAACTCTGCTAACATGATTTACAGTGAAATTAAACATGAAAACATCATTAAAATAACTGTGATAAGGTTAAGACCTAATGCCACACATGCTTTCTGAAGGCAGAGAATGCAAACACTCTGGTCTGAGTGCCCCATCAATACAGAACAACGTACACTGTGCTAATACAGCATGTATGAGTTACAGGCTTCCAATATTGAATGAAATAATCCTTATCTTCAACTTGACTCCCTTTTTACCACATTCACAATTATTCATGCACTCTCTCTTGATGTTTTATTTTAAATGTAAAGCTCTGGTATTTTCTGTGCCATTTCTAGAAGTAATATTGCAAGAGCCATAATCTGTAAAAGTATCTTTATTTTTAGAGTACTGTGTATATAATACAATCAGCATTTAATGGGAGTGCTAACAGTATTATGTGCAAAAAGAGCTTTTGTATTTTCTATGGAAATATGAAATTCTTCCCTAACAAACATTTCTTATTCCAAACAAAGGTTTATCAAAATGTGAATATAGAAGAATTTAATGTCTCTTATTCACATCTCACCAGCCACCTGATATATGATCAAGGCAACTAGTGCAATAACATTGACAGTATTATTCTAGTCTTTCAAATCCTTTTAAAATATTTCATTGGCCTCACGGATATTCCAGTCTCTTCTGAGGAAGAATACCAAAACAAAAGCAAGAGTTCTGAACACACCATCAGGAATTATCTTTTCACTAATACCTCAATACATTGACTTGTATCCTTTCCATGTGATGAAAATATGCCTTTTCTCCTATTATACGTTGACAAAAAGTCTAGTTCTTCATATATCATTATCAAGGGGGAATGACCAGGCTTAGAATTGTTTTTTTCCTTCTTTCCACCTCAAATCTTTGCCCATTTTCAATAGGTAAAATGGGATATCCTGAAATGCTCATGGATATTATCAGTATTTTATTATCATGACAGATTTTTTTCCAGCTAACTTCATGCATGCATTTTTCATCAAAGCATTTTACAGGTGGTACCATCATTCCCACTTCCTCTAACAGAGGAACCAAGATGCAGATACAATAAAGATGACACGCTTACAGGTCTTCATCAATATACACTAGCTGAGAATCTCAGATACCCTTTAACTTCTTTAACTGAAAGCATAACTGGGAATTGTCAAATCAGAATGAGGGCTAAGATAAGCCCCATGTACACAGGGTTTGAGCCAACTATCACAAAGGAAATACTTGAAGTCAGAGAAGTCTCTCCTGAAGCTTTCTCCAGTAGACAGGAAGAGAGCATCTAAAGACAGTACTTTTTTAATGAGTGTCAAAGATGAGGACCAGTTCTGATCTACCCTCAGCATAAGGAAGACAGACAACAGCTCACTACAACTCTTCCAGAAATATTGTCAGATGTTTTCTGAATCAACCAGCAGTGTCTAGCTTGTTGGATGGACTCTCTTAAGTCCTCGTCATTTCTAGTAGGTGACATTTTGCAGGCGTCTTCAGATTTCCACAACTGGACTTAAGCACCAAACCTTTCAGCATTAGTATCATAATAACCATGAAGAACTTCACACAACAAGATATGCACTATGTTTTAACGCTACATTTTTATATTCTTGTCTGCACTATGGAAGACTTAGAAAATACCTGGAAAATTATCCTATATCTGCCTCTTTCCTGAGAAAACTAAAAGCTATTACCTAATCTTTTTCCACTTCTCAGCACACAAATTCCCCTTCAAGTTCCTTCAATGGCTTCCCCTTCACCTTTTTTTATGTTATCATATTTCATCTTCACTTCAAGGCACCACACTCTACCAGTCCTTCCTGTGTCAACCCTCCTTTCCACACAGTGAACCTCCCGCTGACTGTGCTCTTCTCACACTGCTCTTCCTAATGCTTCTTCATAACCTTCTCTCATGACTTTTATTAAATGCTGTCACTTTTACACAGAAAATCTGTTCCAGTTCTTGAGCACCAACTACTCCTTTTCACTAAATTATTTCTATTAAAAAATTCTCTTCTAAGCTCAGAAAAAAAAAAAAAGGATTAAGTGTACACTGCAGAAGGATAGAGGCTTTTTCTGTGTGTTTGTGAGTACTGAGCTTAATAGGGAGTTTAAACAATTATTGAACAGCTGAACTTATGAAATATGCTGAAAATAAAAGGCAAAGAATCAATGTCAGGCAAAAGTAACCAATAACTAGGGAGAATGGCATTGCTAATACACAAACTTAGATACAGTAACATGATTAAGGTAAAGTCACACATGTTAAAAAAAAATGCATTTACTCTATGTATAAAATGGTTGGCCCTGAACTAGTAATTTTCATAAAATCACAAACTGGAGTTATGAGATTTTCATTAAAATATCAGCTGAGTGCTTGATAATAGTTTTAAAGATAATTTTCATGTTAGAGACGATTAAGAATGGAGCAGAAAAAAACAGCCAACATACTATTTCCCTGTTCATATCCATGCTTCTTCACTTTGTAAACTGTTTACTTCTAAGCCTTCCACCTCAAAAAATGTCTTAGGAATGGAAGAGTTGTTTCCATGCAAGAAAAGACTGAATAAGCTAAGACTTTTCATTCTGGAAAAGAGACGATATAGGGGAAAAAAGATGTGCAGGGCCTGAAAGCCATGAGTGGCCAAGGGAGCAATTCAGAGATTCATTGCTCATTTCCTCTTTCAATACAGAAAGTGAGGGCCATCAAGGGAGGCTAGCTGATCCAAGTTCAAAACAAACAAGCAGTTCTTCATTCACATGTAGCAGAGTTTCTTAAGTCATTGACAAAAGATGTGATAGAAGCAAAGTTTTTTGTTTTTTGTTTTTTTTTTAACCAGATTCAAGCATAGGCTTAGTAAATACTTGGAAAAGATAACTAGAGAGGGGTAGGAAATAGACAAACCACAGTGGTCTTAAAAGTCCTGAGCCAGAATATTTAAAGACTAAAAGAATACTCTGTGGAAAGATTTTAGACACTTGCCTTGCACATACTGTATAATCTTCCCTTGACATCTAATTCTGGCCTCTGCTGGAAAAAGAGTAATGTTAGACCAGCTCTCTGCCTGAGCTGCTGTAGTTGCTTTTTTGAAGTAACTTCTGAACAATATAACAAAAACAGACAGAACACTTCATGTTTCTGAGCAATGTCATCTCTCATAAAAGCATAATCACAAGAGAAGAGAGGATGGTACCTCTTCAGGTTGTGCTATGATCCAAGGGCAACTAAGATTTTAATAGCAGGAGGCAAACTCAGAATATAAGTCGGTTTAGAGATAATCTCACATGTACAAGACTGCTTATCTAAATCATTCCTGTATGTTAGATCCAATTTGGGTTTTACACAGTTTAAGGCTGACTGGCACTCTCTCAATTTCATAATGGATTATGCCTGGGATGATTCAGAAACACATTGAATCTAGGTGAACAATCCCTTGGCTCTGAGGGGAAGCTGAAGGGCTGTGAGCCTCTGCTTACCCCGCATCCTCAAACAAACCCCAGAGACTGTAGTGTAGCAAGGTGCTGTCAGTGACCTCTCTGGAAGCCTTGGCCAAAAAGCAAATACAGGTCTCCACCAACTGCCATGTCACTTCCAAGTGTTCTGTTTGCCGCTTAAGCGAACAAGTACCGTCTTCTTCCTTGTCACATGCTTCAGCAAGGCCCCTTGTCAGGGATTAATAAAGAATAATCCAGTGATAAATTACAGACAGAGTCTGGAACAGATTTCATGAGATGAGACTTTGGCTGGCATACAGCACTCACAACACTTGGAGCATCTCCTGTGTCAATGATTTAACACTTTGCTGAGCATTCTGAATACACAGAGTACTTCATATGCAATAGCTGACCTTAATGAGGGCAAAAGATATCTGAGGTTTTCCAATCGTAGGGAGAAAAAATGACCAAGAAACTTTCAACACGTCGACTCCGCAGAAGCAGGACTTGCTACAAGAAAAAAAACTTTGTAAAACGTTTCAAAATACTACTAACAGCAAACTTTTATGTTCTTTCTTGATACGCTACCCATATTTAGAACATTCTTGGAGTGCGTTGCTTTGAGAAGATGAACACACTGACTGCAATCCACACTCCATTAAGTTAGGAGAAGATACCTGCAATGCTAAAGGAGGTGCTACCTGGAAGCTGTTCAAACATGACACATATTGCAGCAACCTCTGAATGCCTTGCAGAATGCACACATGACACCTATGGCTCTTTCCTAGGCTTGTGCAAAGCATCTCAGAGACCCTTATTACTTATATAACTGCCAGAACGAGGTGCAAAACAAGAATGGCATTAACCATGAGCAATCCTTTCTCAAAACAATGTGCTATTTAGACGAGCATAGAGGTACGAACCTACGACATCCCCTCTCTGGAGCATGGTAAGAAGTTGATTCACATTTCAGCAATAGAAAAACTATTGCCAGAGGAGGAATGGGTGGATGTAAGTAATGGCTGAAGAATGCAGACCACTTCTAAAGTATAGTAAGAGTAGAATATGTAGCAAGTAAATATACTTTGATATTTCAAACAAAGTGCTTTTTGGTATTAGTTTTTAACATTCATGCACAACTTCTTACTCTGACTAAATCCTGTTTCCTCAGTTAAATTATCGTGCTAAAACTTGGAAAATCCTGAGGTAGATAAAAACAACCCACCAAACATGAGGGGGAGAAAAACACATTGAGGCTCAAATCACTGCAGTCAAAGCTAATTCTTAGGGAAGGTGCTACAATGCTATTTCTATCCCTGTAGAGCAAGTTGTGCAGATTTCTGACAATAATACTCTGATTCAGAGATAAAGAAAGAAGAGGGAAACCCACCCTAAGGGCAAGCCAGGCACTGATAAATCCCAGTATTAAAAGCATTGAAGCTTCCAGGGAAAGCAAGAAATCCTCTATAATATATAAACTACATTCACCTGAAAAGCATGCTAAAGGGTGGTACATTGCAGATCAGAAAGACAGGTCTTAGTAGGCTGTAGAGCTCACTCTTCTGTATGTATAAACAGATTTCACACAGCCTCCTGCCCACACCCATCCATTGGCCTTCATCTGCTGTTTGACTGAAGCACACCTGCCACCCAGTGATCTCCCTTCCATCAGTTACACAGCTATTTTGGCCTTTCAACCAAATACCAGACAAGAAGCCCCATTAAAATTTAGAAAATAAAATAGAACAGGAAGAGCACCGTGTAAGAAACGTAAGACCTTCCTTTCCTCACTTGAAGTTCAGAAGACAAGAATATTAAGCATTTATTCCTTTCAGCTAAACACTCCTGCCTAGGTCTTCTTACAGCTACAATACCCACCTCCAAATTCCCTCCTCCTCCTCCTCCTCCTCCTACTCCCTGAATCACAACAGGATTTAGAGTTACCCTGTGGTACCCCCCCTTTATAGACTGGCGGGTGAAACAATTAAATCCCCACAGCTGGCTACCCTGAAAATCCCCCCGCTCAGTTCAGGCAGCTGTGGCCCTTCCTCTAGCAAAAGGGAGAAGATTAACTCCTTCCCTACCATCTCCTGCTCTTAAATCATATCACCCATTTCATACACCATCACCACCAACATGATACTCAAAGCCCTTAAAGATGAAAGCTGAAAAAACATATTTGAACTGCTATGTTGTAGCTGATTTTTTTTTTTACTGCAGAGACCTAGTCTATTAATTTCCATTAAGAAACTAAATTTGATAAATAGATAACATTAAAAAAGAAAATGTAATTAGCGTGTAGCCTTGGTAGATGTAAACTTACTGGTACCCAGGAGTAATAGCAGTTTATGTGAAAACTAGAATGTTACTATAATTATGAAAATGAATGTATAATTTATGCATAGAAGATGGAAAATATGCAAGGTGTGTAGAGGATGTGATTATATTACATTTTCTTATTTCTATTGATAGATAATAAATCTTTAGAATATGTTGAAACCGTGCATTATTCTGCATGATTTTTGGATGGTCGTGATTTCTGATAAAGTTTTTTTTCTTTTGTTTTTAATTAAACTCCATTTTACAACAGCAGCCCTTCGCCTGCTTTATTATGCCAAAGAAGCATATGGAAATATAAACTCTGAGATGTTACTGATTTATTTTGATGTTGGAGCATTTTGCTCTTGTGTAAACATTTCTTGTGACATGAATATGGATAGTTTCAAATCTTAGAAGAGTTCATTACTAAAGGTAGCATATGTTTTTGACTCCTGAACCATGAGGGAAATGAGAACACCCAGCTTGCCAAACAGTAAATTGTAAACAGTTGGTACACCCCTAAGCAAAAGACTGAAATAATTACTGTATCTGTGTTTTAGAGTAGCCAACTCGTTTTTATATCTCATTTTTGTTTGTGTTTTTTTTTCATTTTGCTGATTTAATGTTTTTCTGCTAGGTTTGTAGATGCAGTCTAAATATATACTTTGGGCCTGCAGCATCTACACATGCAGATGTCAGTGTGGATTCATGGATTCCAGGATACCCTACGACTGCATATAAAAGCCAGTGCTGAAAGAGTCAGTCATCTGTGTCCCCTCCAGACCTACTCATGAAATGCATGTGTTTTTTTTAGCCTGGACTCAATCTTGCAAGGTGCCAGGCTTCTCCTGCCCATCAAGGAATTCTGAATACTTTCACCACTTTGCAGGGACACCTCCCCACACACACATACTGCCTTTCCTCTATGAGACAGAAAGAAACAGGGTGTTATTAAGACATACAGGTAGTTCTTCAGAGACCCATGGATATGATAACTTCTAACAGAAAACTGCCTTTCTCCTCCTTACCCTGATGTCTTTTATTGTTCCCGCTGCAAATGGCCACCCAGACTTGTCCCTCGGGGCGGGGAGCTGCACACACACACATCTCAGTGTGGAGGCTAACAGATGATATGTGGCTACGTCCACTATCTGCCCTGGTGCCTGCTTGGACTCAGCCATAACTGCTCTCCTGTGGCCACATTCCTATATTTGATTTTTCTTCTCCTTGGCAGTCCCCCATATTTTTCCATATGCACAGTGCCCTTTGCAGCATTATCTTTTGATATCTATTGAATGGAGCTGAAATGGTGGACACAGATGAAGCAAAGATACAGCAGAAACCTGCCCAGTCACTCAGCTGCAACTTCATCACGTGACTGCTTCTAAGTTGCATTCAGCACTCCTGATAAATCTGTCCTGGACGTCAGCATGTAAAGAAGATCTTAGGTGCTTATCTATTTCTGGGAATCTGGGTCAAGTGATTTACCTTGGTCCATGCAGCAGGATTTGGAATCCTGGGTCCTGAGTCATAGGTTAGCGCTCTTTCTAGTGCCTGACACGCAAACCAAACTTGCACATTCACACTTGGTTTTGGCTGAAGTGAGGACTTGAGTTTAAGGAGACACTGCACTGCACATAATACCATAAGTACATGTGGGTTCGCAGAGTTAAAAAGAACCCCAAGAAAGTGTAAGACACACTTACATGGCCCCTCTCTTGAAGAAGAGGAGAAAGCACAACATGCTACGGATGCGATTGGCACCTTTTAACATATGAAGGGGAAACAGTCAGGCATTATAGTAAAGACCATCATATGAGAGCAGAAGGAGATGCCACTGCTTGCTGAGCCCCTGAGAACCATACAGAATCAAACAACACCACCTCACAGGGACCTACTGAATGCTCCTCTTGCATCTGCATGGATTTACCCAACATTACGTTACAATACAACTGTCAAGAAGCACTTCCTAGGAGCAAGTAAAGCTTTACACACCATCAGAGAAGGCATAATTAGAACATTTTTTCTTAAACCTAGGCTCAGTGGTCTAACACTTGGGCTTGGTTTCACATTAAGTAATTTTGAAGAAACGCAAATGTGTTCTAACATTCAAATTTGTAGCAATATACTGTATCGGGCATGTATCATAAACCTTTCACACAGCCCTAGGAAGAATTCCTTTTGTCCCTACAAGAGTTATATATTTGGCAAATTCATCTCTTGTGTAACGTTATTGTCTTCCAGTGTAGTTACATGAAGGATGAATTAATCCTGTTACCAAATGACTTTTTACAAACAAATAATTGAGGCTTACTAAATGAGAAATAAAGAGATACTGCTATTTAAAAGCCAAAGCAGGACAAAAACTGGTTCCCATATTAACTCCTTTAAATCTCTGCAAAAAAGTGTCAAAGGTCAGGAAATATAACACAACCCTGCACTGCAATCTTGCATGCTCTTTCAGCAAAAAGAGGATCTCAAGTACTAGTGAAGGACAAGGAATTGATCAAGCAGCAACAAGTTCATTCTTCTGACATATAAAGAGTAGAACATAGCTCCTTTGTTCCACATTTGTTCCATGCAGTTATCAACAAGAATTTATTTAGGCTTTCATTCGAGTGTCATTGTATGGATTCATTCAAAGAGTATGGACGAAGTGGTGGCACAGAGATAACTGCCCCATTTTTTTCTCACCCCCACATTTCATGGGCTCCATTAAACTTGTTCCACCTCAGGGCTTTAGGTAAAACAAAATGTAAAGCAGAACAGAAGAGGAGAAGGTTCAAGAGGAATAAGATGGGTGTAAAATGTCAGGAAGGATAGAGAATCAAATGTGGGACTATCTCAGGCAACACAAGTTTGAAAGCTCCTCGGAAAAAAATCCAACACACCTGAATGATGTTGGAATTATCTGAGTGCAGCAGATTTTATATTACTAGGAAGCATTTGGGTGACAGCTGAGGCTAAAATCTGTTGTAATTAATAGGCACAGCACAGGTATAGCTTAAGCAGTGATAGTAAGAGACATTACTCTTCAAAGAATGTGTGCTAATGTTTATATCACAAGGCCTTCACTCCTCTTTAGTTCTTTTGCACTAACCACTGCTTTTGGTACCACCTACCAATCATTTCAAGGTCTTGCAACAGAATGCCATTTCCTCACTACATATGTGATACAAATAACATCACAATTTCATATACTACAAAGTTATAACACATCCTTGTACCCCAGGCAGCTGGCAGGGTCTGCTGCGAGCACCAGCAGCTGGGGCATGACAGAGCACAGGAGGGAGGGAGGAAGGGAGACACAGAGTTGTCCATCAGTGTTCCCCAGTTGCTATTCATCATTTTCTCCTTGACAGGAGGAACAAAAATTCTGCCTGTCCCAGGTGCACCCCTCCCCATCATCGTCCTTTTGTCAACACCAGTGGGGCACCTTCCTTGCAAAGTTTCTCTACAGACAAAATTTCTTTCTCTGTGGAAAAATGCATTGTGGAGAAAGACGGTAAGAGCTGATAGTGCTCAAACTACATTTGGCTTGGTGTTTGTGGTACACTTTTCCTCCAGTTAGAACAGAAGTTATCTGCCTAGCTCCCTTGTTTCTAACTTGAGGGAAGTTTTCATCTTCATTAAAATTCATTGTTCCCCATTCTCCCTCCAGGGCCACTCATTGTTAATTTTATCTTCACTATTACTATCCGTACTTCAAAAAACTCAGCTCTGCTTTTCCACCAGCCTGTACTCTCTCTGTTGGCCCGGTCACAGCCACTTCCTACTGCTTGTGTTTTACTACTAGGTAATTTGCGAATTTAAAGAACACTTCAGCATTTGTGTCTCACAGAGAACATCAACAGAGAACACAAACAGTTGGCCACACCCAACTTTCATTGACCTCTATTCAACTGCTCCACAGTCGCTTCAAGCCTTCTCTCTCAGAAACCTCTTGCATTCAGACCCATACGCCTTATCATCTCACCTTCTGCTTTTCATCTTACAGGTGAAAGATACCCAGACAGACCAAGAGCACACAGACAGCTGCACCCAGATTTTCCAGATCCTTGGCTGGCTGACTATAAATTAAGCCACTCTTCTTTCTTTTGTAATTCCTACACCACATGGATGTTCTTTCCGTTTTTCACACTTCTGCCTTATCTCCCTCAGAAACATTTTTGTTCTTAAATCTCATCTGAAAACTTTCCGGTTCACTTTCCTTTTTTTTTTTTTTTTTTAATATTACACAACTCATTTCCTTTCCCTTCTTTTCCTGTCTCTTTTTCACTTCTCTAGCCCTGAGATTGAGGTTTAGAGAACAGTTGTTTTGCTATTTCATCTTTATTTCTGATTTTCTTATGTTCATGCTACTCTATCCTCAGAAATTGTTTTTCATTTTTGCCTCTTTGAGAGACACTGTGGCAATCTAAGAAGAACACTCCTTTTCTTTATCTCTCTCCAACGCATTTTGCACTACTTTTTATGGAGGATTCTTTTATATAAATAAATTAGTTTCTGATTGTATGGAAAATAAGAAGACTATAGTAAGAAAGCTCTAAGGACTCTGGAAGCATCATAAGTACCAAAATTTATTCTTTAGCCGTCCTTATTTTAAAAAGTAAAAAAATAATAAAAAAAAAAAATAAAGAAATAGAGATACACATTTGAAAATTTTGGTACACAAAACATAATTTGTGTCTCTTCCTAACAGTTGTTGTAAATTCAATTTTTTACCCACTTTGGGAAACCACTCCAAGCAAGTCATTAAGTAAAGTCCCAGAGAGAGTAAGAGTGTCTCATCTGTAGTTGTAATCCAAGTCTACGCTTACAGAGAGTGCAGTGGTTTTCCTCATCCTAATCTTAGCTTCCATGTTGTGTCTCATTACATTCTGTCTTTAGTATATAATCTCTCAGGTACAGGTACTTTTTGTTGTTGTTTTTCTTGTTTTTTTGCTTCAATATCACGAACAGGAGAAGAAAATAATACTTAAATCCGTAACAGCTGCATAAGCTTCCCCCAAAACCAAACACACTGTAGATGTGTGAGCCCTCACCATTAAATATTTTCAGCTGCTTATGTGATATACACATGTGGGAAGTTAGCAAAGTGTTAGCTTGCAATGCTCCCAGCCAGTCGTATATCTTTTTTCTCCATGTGTTGTTGTCTTCTATCTTATGCACATCAATATAATCTTTACTACCTATATCCACTTTTTATAATGCACCTATTATAAATCTACCTGAACATTTGCATAATAGGAAAAAAGATGTGTCCTGATGTGGAGATTTAGACAATTAGATGCAGAAATCCTTTTTATGAAATTTCATCAGTCTTCAATGTAAAATGGTATGTCGGTTCAATGTGGTTTTGTAAGGAATGGAAGATTTCAGTTTCTTATCATTAATTCCTCTATTTCAGAAATACAACAGTCCCGTCAGCACTCTCACACATGCAGGGAAATGCTCACATTACTCTGAACCCTGACAGTCACTCACCCTGGCTGTGTCACTTCAGAAGACAAAGGGTGATAGGATGCTCAGGGCAGGTAGGGCTTCTCCACCATTTGGACAATCCTTGTGCCACACTGGCTTGTGCAGTGCATGGCTCACGTCTGCTTCTGAGGACATCACTGGAGCCATGATCAAGCCTGCTCTGCTCCCTTTCAAATCGCTATGCATCAAGATAAACTCCAGAGAAAATGAAGCTTGATCTGGACAGAGATTTGTAGCCTTGACTCCAGAAACACAAACACCCAGATGTCCACAGGGATCATTCGTACTACAGAAGTCATTTGTGCTACTTTTAAGCCCACTGTGCAGTGACTTGCCTTTTCTGCTACACAACACCTACAATAGCACAGTGGATTAGCGTGATGGCTTAAGGATATGAAGAGTGAAAAATGAGGAAAGAAATTCTCCTTCTGTCAATGTGACAGTTGACGAAGGCTGAGAGGCCCCTGGCACACAGACCTTCCACAGTTCATGCAGAATCGAACTTTGATGTTTTTCTTCATGTTGTCACTTGGTCTATAGGTGATCGTATTCCTTTCTACAACACCGATCTCACTAATTTATCACTCTTCAATATTTAAAAACAAAAACAAAAACAAAAAAAAAACATTAACCAGCATTCCCCATATGCAAAGATCCCTCAGAAATGATCACATCATCCTGGTAGCTGTGCAGGCAGAGGGTGGCTGGGGACTTTCACTTGGGACCACAGAGCTGATGACATGGATGCATTGGCCTGTCCTATTGCTTCATGCCTATTAGCACTCACAGAACCAATTGTGTTTCCTGTCACAGTTCAGCTATTATCAAGTTCTGCTATTCATATGTGGACCACAGTGAATTTGAACCAAGTCCAGCAAAACGCAGAGTTACTTTAGATTTCCATATGTGATGTAGTATAATTTGTCCTGTGTGGGCCACAGCTCTTACCCCTTTATCGTGAAAATCCCTTGCAGAAGTCAACATGTAAAGCTGTAGGTAGACTCATTAAGATTTTTCCCCTGGTATTACATTAGACAAATCAGACGCTGTCATCAAGAAGCACAGTTAATTGAAGTACAGAATTTCCTATTGATAGTAACTTGGATAATTTCATGTGTGAGTCTAACCAGAACAAAATTACAGCTCTCTGTGAGAAGACCCCAGGTTGGCCAGAGCTTTGAGGTTACTTTTTCTGGACTCAATTTCTATACTGACCTCTCCAAATAGGATTAAATTTTTTAAACACAAAAGCCAAATTTTGTTACAATATAAATTAGAATACTTAACTTTTCAAAGAAAGGAACATGGAAGTAAAATAAACCCTATCATACATGCCCAAATCCAAACGTAGGCTTTCAAATAAAATTGCTTGATTCTTCACAGGCTGTGACCAACTGGATGCTCTGACTTCAGCAAAGAATTGTGAGTATTGGGTACATAGCCATGCATAATAAGGAAACCCAATGCCACTTTGAGACCAAATTTTAATCTTAAATATTTGAAAATATTAGTCAATCTGTCAATTTTAGACAACTATGCATGTAAGGTTTTACCTCAGTGTGTCTGGATACGTCTTCAACAATTCTGCAAAAATGTAAATTCAGTCAGGTCTCCCCAGTGGCTTAACAAGTTTCTCCTGTTAATAACAAACAGTTTTAAGAGTTACCCATATGTTTTTTGTCAATCTTCAGCTTTCTAGGATTACCTGTGTACCATGTCTTGAATGACAGAAATATCATGATCTCGTAATTTATACGTTGTTGAGTCACTATGTATTGTGCCCATGTGATGTACCTTATTATATTTATGTTTTAAATCAAAGCAGAGCTATCCTGTGTCTTTCTCCAGATGTAGCAATCTGAAGAGAGATGGCAGTATTAGTACAGCTGTATGACAAAAAAGTAAGAGGTTGGGTGGAGAAGTCACAATTGTGCCTCTTAGATACAGCTCAGCGTCAGGTTTCTCTGCTGACCCAAGCACACTGTTGCTGCACAATTCAGAAAGGGCTTTCCACTGCCTGTTTCTTAGATACTACTTTTCTTACAGCAGCATGTAAATTTACAGACTCAGTAAAATCATAAAAGCGGCACAGATAGTGTTGAGATAACGTTTACCTTCATGCCTATTAATTCAATCAACCTTTTGTTGTCGACATCAAAGTGAAAAAGATATAGTCATAAATGAGGAATTAATATCGTTATAGGACTCCTGTAAGCACATTGTTCAACATTTAAGAGGGATGCTCTCTCTCCTATTCCTTGTGGCTTTAACTAAATATCTTCCATTCACTTCCTAGAGGGCTTTTATTCTGTCATGTATATCGATAGGTGATGTTCAATGTCAAAAAAAACAGTGCCATTGTTCAAGGGTGAATGATGATGTAAATATTGCTAATGTTAACACAACAAGAAAAGAAGTTTCTGCAGAGATCCATATAATAATTCAGAATTATGTCATATTTTGTCAAAATTCGTGATGTTTTCAAAAGTCACTAGTGTTTATTAGTGATTTTTTAAAATGCCTGTTCCCAAATTCTTTAAATGGATCTTAGCTCGGTCACCGCACATCTTCAGGATGATGAAAATAATCCCTATTGGCAACTGGGAAAAGTGACGTGACTAAAAGCCAGTTCTGGTTTTTTGAAACATATCCACAGTTCTTAGTATTCCTGAGAACCTGTTCCAAGGGTGTAGCCTATGGACTGCACACAAAGATTTTACACTGGTCATACCTACAGTCAGTTTTCTGTGAGGAAGGACTCGACTCACACAGCATCACCTCTACCCCATGGTTGATTGATTAAAACTTTTTGAAGAAATGGAAATTAGTTGTTTTGTAGAGTGAGTAATGTGTATTAAAACCTTTGTATGTATTTTCAGACACTACCAATACAATTTCTGAAATATTTGGATTTCACATAAGCCTTCACAGGTGTTGGCAGAGCATGTAAATATCCAGTAGAATGAATAAAATGACCCCCAAATTTTATTCCAACATTATTTGCAATTGAATTCTTCTTTCCTTTTATAAATTTTTCATCTGATATCATGAAAAATAATTATTACTCTTCTAAGTTGCACTTTGGATCAAGGTTTCATTGTGCTGTGTTGAATATTCAGAAGACATAGTCCCTGCTCCAAAGAGGCT
Source organism: Pavo muticus (assembly GCA_016647715.1). NCBI lineage: Eukaryota > Metazoa > Chordata > Aves > Galliformes > Phasianidae > Pavo > Pavo muticus. The sequence goes on from JACDJE010000106.1 coordinate 1,256,895, forward strand.
GCTAGCATAAGAGACAAAAAAAAAAAACCACCAGAATCCAGATGGGGAAATGTGATATAACATACAAGCACAGTGGTTAAGGTGATGATAGCTTCACATCTTAGCCAAGAGCCTGCAAACTGCACAAAACTGGTTGATATCCACACCCATACAGTAACCCATTGATTCCAGTGGGGCTCTGACAGGCAGCTAGAGCTTTCTTTAAAGCACTAACATCAAAATGGGGTCTCGTAATTCCTCCACTAAGGCTTTTTCCCATCCTATTAGTTCCAATGATCTTGTTGATAATTTTTATTAACTTCACTTTTACTCTCTACCTACCCTCACAATCAGCCTAGGCTGCTTATGCTTTCATGTAGAACTAAAGCTATTTTATTTTACCTTTGCTTTTTAATTTAAAAAAATTAAGCCATTTTCAATTTTAATTTTCAAACTTTTCCTTCATTCTTTCAATTAATCCATTTTCAGCTAGATACGTCTCTAAGTTGCCAGTTTTTGCTGTTTAATTCCAACACTTCTGCCTCCCCCAGTCGCAGTTACTTTAAAATTTTAGTTCTTGTTCCCTCCTGCACGCCAAATTCTCAAAGAATCAAATTACTTCTTCTACAGTCAGCATAATGTCTTGATTATCATTAAGTTGTCTAATTTAATCTTTGCTAACTCATTCAGCAATATGAATTCCAAAATAATGCACTATATGAAAAATAGTGTGAAAATAAACTATCTAGTAATGATTAGAACTCCTGCTGATTGCCTGGCTTTATGTGAAATGATGGCAATCACATGTTCAAAGCATGCCAACCGAAGTGTGGCTGCCATACTTAGCAGTTTAGATTCTTATGTGACAGTAGTATGAAACACAGCAAATAACCTTTCCAGGGCTCTAACAACATATATGGTGGGAAAGTTGTGTCAAAATTTAGAGAGAAGATGGAACAGAATTTGTAGCGAAGATGAGAGGAGAGGAGAGGAGAGGAGAGGAGAGGAGAGGAGAGGAGANGGGAAGGAGAGGTGATGGGGGGGGAAGGGGGAAGGGAAGCTTCTTGCTCCATTATGAAAATTTGTTATCGTATGAGGACTGGTTAAACCAGACTGCTCCTTAACCATTTCTGATACCCTTGTATCAGGAAGGGTCAGATGCTGTTTCCATGATGAGTTAAAAAAATATGCAAGTTGAAGAAATTAAATGGCTGTCTGTTTAAAAGGTGAAGACATCTGTATCAGGTTGACCATGGATACCTCAGAGAAAAGTTAATATTATGGATATCACAGGCATTATCTTAGGTCCTACTGCTCTATATAAATCTTGCCAAAACCCTTCTCATAACATCCAAGGAGCTTTGAGTGGTTCAGACAGGAGCATGATCTATGTCAGCTGCCTCCCCTGCTCCATGTCCCTCCTCCTCCAAGGGGAAATAGATGTCAGAGGGCAGGAGTTGGAGTTGAGGACTTTTACTTTCCTCTGATTTTCATTAAGCAGATAAGCAGTCTTAAGTGTTAATGGCAACAAAGACATCATAGAAAGTGTGTCTTGCTCTTGGATGGGGAGAACAGTTGTTAAATGCTCCCCAGTTCCAATAGCAGCTCACAGGAGTGTTGTCATTTTAGCTGCTGTACTTCTGTCAGACAGGAGTTGTAATTTTGGTTGTATTACTAAGGGCAGATATTCCAACTGTCAAAAAATGTCCTTTAGTCAGCGTAGTTATCCACTTGGGGAACTACTATAAACCACTCTGGCAGAAGGACATTTTTGCAGGTATAAAGTGAATCTGCCTTAGGAAGGTCTGTTCATAGAGCTTCTCTAACACTGTACATGTAGACAAAACCTTGAGCTGGTTCTCAAAAATTTTCTGCCTTTTGCAGAATGAGTTTCTTCTAGCGGACGCTTCTGTTGCTCTGCAGGAGCCATGGCATACACAGCTTTCATCCCAGAGATTAAAATGAGTGTACCTGAACATGGTATTGAGACTGATTACAAAAGACCCCATGGGTGAGTAGATTTCAAAGTTTCTATAGCATGAGAAATCAAGAAGCAGAAAAAAGCCTCAAGTGACACAGGTGATAGCAACGCGTGTCCATGTTGATACTAAAGCACCACGTACAGCGCTGTGAGATGTCCCTGTGTAAAACCATAGTCTGTTCCCATGTGTATAATAAGCCTCAAAAGTTGCGATTTTTGCATGTGGAGAGGCCCAGTGAAATTCTCCAGGATCCACCTGCCTAGCAGTTGACCATGTAATGAAATGCCTAGCAATACCAAGAGGAATCTGCATTTTCATAATTTTTTATAGCTGTTCTTAAGTAATTTGGTGATAATCTGCTTCTAAAGAAAGTGTAAATATCATGTTATAGACTGAAAAACAAGGAGTATGTGGGATAAGAAACATTTGACATACACTGTATGGAAAGATTATACAAACCTCTTAAAAACTGAGTTTATTTTATTGGTGTATTTAAACATTCTTGATCATTGTCCTATACCATAATTAAAACCAATTTTATAATTCCTATGTTAGAATATTGCAGCTTGCTTACAAGTAGGGAAAGCCATGTCTAGCCTGTCACTTCTAACTTATCAGCTCTAGTGGCTAGTATAATTATTGGTTCCACACCAAGATCTTCAAGAGCCAGCTGTAGCCATGCAACTCTCATTAAAAGCAGCTGGGAGAGTAAATCCTTGTGTGACTAAATCACAGGGATACATGTTTGCTAGTAATATGCCTCTCAGTCTTTGTGACTAATCAGTCTCATCTGTGATAGCATGATACAGGTATCTCTAGTGGACACGCTTTCATTTTATTTAAACATTTATACAGTTCATTAAGCTGTAAATCCATCACCGTTTGGAAAGCACACCATCATAGCGACATATAAGAGTGCTACCTCAGATGTCCCATGGTTACCCATTTTGTACAGTTTATAGATGATCTTAACCATCTTGAGGCTCTTCCCACTCTCAGAGGATGAAAAACAGGAGGAGATCTGAGAAGCTGGAAGAAATATTTTGGGATGTAGTTGATTTTTGCTAGGGAATCCCTCATAATACTGAATGAGATTCTCCTCAGGGATACTCCATTCTCACAGTGCCTGTTGCAGAAATTCATACACTGGGTCAATTAGCCTGTGAAAGTAAATTGATTATTTTATTACAGTCTTTATGGAGTAAGACCATACATCCTTGCACAGTAACCACCAAAAAGAGTCACAAAGGAAAAAACAACATCACAATTACTGGAAATGACTATGTAAATCCAGAATTTCCTAACATGTTTGAAGTTTGACCAGGACATACACATTTACATAAGAAACTGGAGGTTTACACTGCAGTTCCTCACTCATTAAGGAGCACAGATAGTCAATTTTTAAAGGTATTTTGGTGTTCTGGTTTTGTAAGGAGTTAGGAATCTAAGTAATCATAAAAGTCTGCCCTGAACTCTAGCACACCACTATATGTGGGTTCACTCATGCATTTGAAAGGTGTGCGCAGCCTACACCTAAACTGGGACAGGATTTGGGACTGACCGCAATAGCAACTGCATGTTTGGATATACTACAAGTTCCATCAAAGCTTTCATGTCATAAGTTTTACTGAGATCATTGTACCTCTATATTTTCTCAAATGCAATAATCCTACAGTTGGATGTTCATATCTTTTCTGTGCCCTCTGTTGGCTATTTTTCCCAGGATGTACGTTTATAACTTTAGGTTATAAATAATTAACACAATTTAATTTTCAATACTACTGGAAAGAATACAGTTGATATATCTTAATAAAGTCTCTTACAGCAAAATGCATATGTGAACTCTGACTGAATGGAGGGTTAAGATAACCTGTGATATTTTCCAAATGTCCAAAAAAATGCATTGGCTGGCTAGTTACTGTTGTATGATGTAGCTATTAATTTCAATGGGATTATGCCACAATAGAATCCTCTCAGTAATTTTAAATATATTTGCACAAAATGACCCCAGCAGCTGAAAGAATGAATCACATTTTGTTCTTACAAAAACTAGTCCAAAATTAATTTCTGTGCATAATTTATTGTACTAATCAAAACTCTATATTTAAATATATAGCTATAAATATTTAAATATAAGTTTCCATTTATAATTTCCAATATTATTATAAAATGACATAAAGTCATAAAGTCAAGTATATATAACTATGGCCAATATAGTTTGGGTAGTTTCATCACGATCAATAGTTGTGCTGATTAACACCAGCTGAGGATCTAGCCCGATAAACAGCTAACTACATAATGAGTAAAAAAATCCACTCTGTTATTAATTATAAAAAGAGCTAACAAATACCTAATCCAAATGTTAGAGTTTGCAGAGGGTGTTCCAAAGCACGTAGGCAGTGGAGGGCAATTTGGGAGCAGATCAATGTGTCAAGATGTGGAGTTCCCACATGTCTCTGTTCTCGGCTATAAACCCTTTGCATATTTTGGGAGTAAAGGAGGAGTCTACATTTTTTTGCTGATGCTGGAAATATGCCAAATCCTCCTATTACAAATATTTACATATAATGCCAAATGCTCTCACTGGATACATTCTTTGTATCCCTGTAACTACTGGTTTTGCTCAATCCATTACTCAATAAAACTAGCCACCAGCCCAGCTGGAATAGTCTGGTCAGAGAAACTGGGCACCAGAAATTCAGACACATTTAGCTAAAGAAATTGGGCTGTTAATAAATCCAACGTGCTGAGATTTATTACATAATTTTTGCATTAGAAGAAAATAAAAAGCACTGCCTCACAGGTGCAAATACGTTTTACTAAGGATCGTGTAATGACATGACTTGAAATGATAACAGTATTTAAAAGTATGATGTGAGAGAAATGGACTAGCGATAATAGACATAAATTCCTTTAAGATCTGTATTTTCCACTCATTCATCTATCACTGACTTCAGTAGGGCCAAGAGTTCAACCCTGATGTCCTAATGATTTGGGAAAAATTGAAAGTACCTCAGCTTTAAAGAATTTTATTTTCCGCCTATAAGCAGTACTTGAGATGGAGTATGTTCTCCCTAGTGAATCTGAAAAGAAGGAAATTCATGTATTTGCTACCTTCTACTTTCTACATGCAATTTTTCTATTTTCTTATCATTCTGTAACAATGAAAGATGCCACATTAGTGCATAGAGCCTTAATCTTAACCTGTCAGATGCATTCATTCCTTTCACTATAAAAAATTGCATTTCACATTTTCTTTCCTTAGACCCCAAATTTGCAAACACTTAAGCATGTGCTTAATATTAAGTCTCATTTAGTACAGAACAGGAAAGCAATGAACTATACTTAAGAGACATCAGTTCTCTACAAAAATATTTTATAGCTGTTCTTCTAGACAACATTTAATTATTTTAATACCAAATTGAACTGTTTCATCTCATCGGCAGTACACTACAGAAATCTTGAAGCTGCTCTTTAGGCTTCTTTTGATCCGGTGAATATTTTCTGAGAATTCTTTGAATAACCCATTGATTTAATTGCAGCTCTTTTTCCTCCAGCCACGCAACTTATCCAGAGCCATCGCACTTTAAAGGCAGTGAAAATAGTCCAGACTGATTTACAATAAAAATATTTATTTTTAATATTAGTATTTCTACAGTAGGTCAATGAAGGAATAATAAAAATGGTAGGCTATTGTTAGTGCTTTAAAAAAAGGGATTTTTATTTAAGCAAATCATGTCAGTGTCTGAAGCCTACTGGATTATCTTCTAACATATGGTAAGTATTGGTTATGTGGTGTGCTGGCTTGCATTTCATTGTTGGAAAAGCATAGAAAACTGATTTTAGTATGCCTTTGCTCTTAGCAGCAGGGTATAATCATTTTTAAAAGAAATTATGGAATCAAGCATTAGCATACTGTGTAAATTTAGGATTTATGGAAGGATGTCATATATCACACACATATATTGCTTTGGGATGCTTAGGAAATCTTCAGTACCACATGTCACTGTTTTGTAGTTGTTTAAAATGGTAACTAAGCACATGCAAAAAGATAGCAATGCTAGGATAGTCTGCTAAAAAATTACATTGTTAAGTATTTAATAAACATAGCGAAATTTTAATATATTATCCATTTTACACCCACTGAAGTTTAAAGAATTTTCTACTGCTAACGTGTCAGTTATCATTATCCCTGAGAGTATTAGTTAAGCCCCAGGTATTTAGCACCTTACAGCCTTGCCACTTTTACAGGATTTCTTTTGGGTGCCCGGAGGTGGGAGGCTGGGGAGCCGGTCCCAGGAAGCAGGGCTCCTAGCACCCACAGGAGAGACAATTGGCCTCTGAAGAACAATGGAGCAACTCCTGCTCTTTCTCTGTGCAAGTGGAGCACATGCTGAGTCAGCAGGTGACACTGTCTTGCTGGCAGCCCAATGGATGCAGAATGAATGCATAGGACATTTACCCAACAAATCCCTGCAAAAGGAACTCTGCTCCAACACTTACTGCTGTCAGCCTGATCTTCTCATATAACCTACATCCTGTTACTCTAAACAGCAAAGTTGCAAATACTAGGTGAGAAAACAGTGCGTATTACATACTCACGGGCACTCAATGACTGCTGATGGTAGAATTGACTTGAGCCTTTAGATTTCAGGAGTTTAATTAACCTACTAATGCCAAAAGGAAAATAATCTGTTCCAATCATTTATTCTAAGTACTTGGTGCTTTGAAAAGTCATCTCAAAATTGATCTCACTTCCATCAAAATTAACATAAGACATGGAAACAAGGAGGCTTCTGTCTTGTGACTCTCCACTGTGGTCACCTTGGTTCCACCAAACATGTAACTTGCTAGCAATCATTTGACCATTGCTTTTTATTCCAGATTTGTGTTTAAATAAGTCTGTACATATGTTAATCATCTACATAGCTGAGCCACAAAACCCCAAAATTAAGAGGATTTGCGGGTATTGACTGTTAACAGGACTTTTCTGTTGGATTCCAGCTGTATGAGGGTTAGCAGTGAAGCCACTGTGGTGGCAGATCCTGGCATCAGGCAACAAAGAGTGGGCTCAAAGTCAAGATAAATCCTTATTTTTCATTGCACCATGGCCCATGTTTTACCAATGGCAACTCACCAGTGAGTCACCACAGTCCTTTGAGATACGGGACCAAAACATGTCATGGGTGTCAAATGCTAGGCAGAAAATTACACTGCATGAAAAATGAACAGTGCTAGTGCCTGGATTACTCCATTTAGAGACCAAAAAGACAACAGTGGTGGGAACTGCTCTTGACGTAAATGATAGCTAATAGCCATTTAGGAGAGACCATGTTGTGGTCATGTAACTACTACCCAGAGGTGATTTCTTAAGAATACCGCATCCTGACATTTCTCTAGGTGCCAGGTCCAGTCTCCTGCCTTCAGCTAGGTTCTTACTTGGTGGGAGATAGAAAAGTGAATCACAATTCACAGTGCTGATGCACTGGATGTCTTAAATTTTAAACTATTAACTGCTCATGGAAGAAACAGGCACAGCCAGAAGCAGTATCAATTATTTAAAATTATAACATACAATGCCAGAATCAGCAATCACATCAGCAACTGGTCCAAGCTACTCGAAATTTGATCCAGAAGTGAATGCTTAAGCAAAATGTCTCATCCTGTGTGACTGCAGCCCACCGCATTGACTGTAAGTGTAACTCACATTTGTAGACAACAATTCTGCATTCCTGACATAGTCCATGGCCTAGTGCTTAGAGATTTCCTTGCAAAAACCCTGTTATTCTGTAATAACCTAAAGAAATCCCAATTTTTGCTATTACTCCATGACCTGGCAGCCTGACCAGTGCCCCAGCCATGTTCTTGGGTCAGCCAGGTCTCCAGAACAAGTGCTTAGACAGACCATGAGGCACATTGGACCTGTGCGAGGGAGGGGACCCTGGGTGAAACAAGGAAAGCCACCTTTGGAGTCAGATGTGAGCCTCCAAGTTCTACTCTGCTGGTGAGGAGGCTTTCTCTCTCCTTGTTTCCCAAAGATGCCCACTGGTTGCTCACCAATGTTCTGCAAAGCCTGAGGGAGAGTTGGCTGCCTCTGCCCAGCTATCTGGGAGGGCAGTGTCATAGAATGGCTCTCTGATCCACTAAATCATTTTGAAAATGCAATTATATCTAATTAATGCGTAGCGTTGGCTGACTTTGGTGTTTATATTGGTTAGTTTCCATGAAGTGAGATTTCTGGAGTGTTTTCTATTGCTAACAACTTGTGTCCTGCCTTGACAATCACGTTACATTCAGCCAGGGCTTTTTTGTCAATTATCCTGATTTCATGTATGACTCCTGATCTTTATCTATACTTTCTCTTCAATGAGTCCTCTCAAGAGAGGAGTTTGTCCTTGTCGCAGAGAGATTGTAAGAGCTGGACTGCAGAGTGACTGCACAAGAAGAAAGGAATTTGTTTACAAACAGCTTGCTGGGATAAGTTTGCCCAAGCATGCAAGCTATCCAAATTTCACATAAAACATGCCTCTTACACTGAAGGAGAGTAAAGAAAAGCTGTGGCTCATGGTTGGGTTTATATTTGCATTTTCCATCAAGGGGGTTATTTGATCCTCTCTGTGGGGAGCATTTACTTGAAAGATGGGTCTCAGCCACAAAGTGTAAATTCCATTTCACTCTTCCAAAAAGTTTGGAGCTATTCAGAACTCCCAAGTTTTGATCCTCATCCATTCCAAACTTAGTCTGTGGAACAAGAGCTACCTTCCTTTACAGTTCAGCTGTCTCTTTAATATGCAGTCTTCTCTTTCATTCTCAGTTGTGTCTCAGCCTCTTGCTCACATGTGACAATGTCAGCTCAAACATATGCAACAAACTCACAGTTCAGAATTACTTGGCTCTGCAACACAAGATAATCTTAAGGAACAACTGCAAATTAAATGCTGTAATACAATATCAACATATATGTTATCTGATAATGCACACTGTGATTTAAATTCTACTACTGTCAAATTCTTTGAATCATAAAAAGCACTATATCCAATGGACAGTATATTCATTCTAGAAGTGTTTTGACATTTTGGATCAAAATAATTTTTAGAATGGTTAGCTAACTTTCTTAGCAATTTTTCTCTGGTGTGCTGTGTAAACTGAGAACACTTTACCAGTTATGGTGAACTATCATTTCTATCTCAGAACTTTGGAAGTATGTAAAAACTCACATTTTCAAAAGTGGAAGTTCTCTACAGAAGTATAACATTTATGACTCATTAAGAACCAGTGACAGTTGTGTCTTGATATTACAGAGGACTGGGATATTGTGAACCCAAACATCCACCAATAAAGATATTTTCTTTTACATTAGAGTTAACTTTAACAAAAAAAAAAAAAAGATTTGTCTTTCTGAAAACACCAAGGCTGCTGACATTCCAGTGCTATGAGTTGTGCAGCTGGATTAGATCAATTATTTAATACAGAGTATTAAATAATATTTTACTACTATTAGTTCATGCAACTTAATTCTGTTACAAAAGCAATACTTCAAGGGTGAACAACAACACATTTTCAATTTCCTTGTAGCCACTGAGTACAAAGTCCGATTCTGGAGTGTAGCACATTTAGTAGTGTAATCAGTTCATCCTGCTTATTTTCCTGAAAGCTCCAATAACATTTTATTTTTTACTTTTTATATCCAGATCTAGTAATATTTGCTTAGCTGCTGTTATATCATCTACAGAAGACTCTTTGAAAAGACGAGGGGAGATGTGAAAAAAAAAAATGCAGCTTTATCACAGTTGTATAGGTAACAATTGTGTTATCAAATATTTTATTTTGGCCTTTTTATTAAAACAATCTAAAGGTTCAGACGTGCATTCAGCTATATATTATGAGTTTACAACAACCTCCCAAGAATGCTATTGTTGTTTAACAACGGGCTCCCAGGGCCAGCTGTGACACAAGTTCTGTACCTCACTCACTTTCAGATGGAGCCAAGTGCCATGAGTTGCGCCTTGCTTTCTTTGAAGACAAATGGGAGCTGCCTCAGGTGTATGCAGGAGCAGAGCTGGTTTCTCTGTACACTACCAAAGAGGCCCTACAAGGAGCAGATCTGGTGTTGGCCACTTGCAAGAGGCACAGAGAGGTACTAGTTCTAGAAGGTGTACCCTAACTTCCACCACCGTAAGATCAATCAGTGTCCTTCTGCCTCAGCAGCAGGGAGGTATATGTTTACATGTAGATTGCGAGAATAAAGATTTTAGTATTAAATATTTTCAGAAAAATATTCCACATTGCTGTTGTTTTCCAGGATGAGTTTTTTCCTACGTATATTAATGTTTTGCCTCACATTTCAATGACTTTTATTCAAACTTACTTCAGCTGAGTTGCAAAATGTTGTCTTTGTCCTTAAGACCATGACAGAGAACTTTATCTGCATTCAGAAGCCTACTGGTTTGTGGTATTTCAATAATAAAACAGCAGGATTGAAGGCTCATGATGAGAAATCTGACTAATTACCTGTTAGATGATAGATGGTTGTAACTCGGCAGTGCCAGTCACTGAAAACAAAACACTTCTAGATATCAATCAGCTCCCTGACAAATTCAATTTCCATCACATTCAGTGGACAATAAATGTGAATTTTACCTCAGCAGCTATATAGCTTTGACTTTTAACTTTCCAATATGCATAATGATATTTTAATAAAGTAGAGATTTTTTAAAAGTAAATTAGTATTTAAATACCTGACATATTCATATTTCAGGCTCAAAGCTGGTGGAAATAATTAACACTGTAAATCTGTCTTGTGTTCTACTGCAGAAAGCAAAGGTGTACTTAATAGCAGTTTTCTTGTTTTCTCCATATATTTTTATTTGAGACCAATTATTTACAACACTTGAATGTATTCACCCTCTTTTTCCAGCACCTTCTTCATCCACGTGTCAATGAGTTGGGTGCAGATTCTACAAATGATTCAAAAAACAAAATGTCCAATTATCACCACAGCATACCAGTATGTGGACAAAGTTAAAACAAAGAGGGATTGAAGCCTGGAAATTGAATATGGGTTCCAAGAAACACCTCTCCTTCTTTACACATAGGGACCCGTTGCACAGCCAACATCTGGAAGTTGTGGATAAGCTTGTCCAACTGAGAATGAATCTGAGTCCACTTACTCTGTTATGAATCAAAAGAGGTCAATCACAGTGTGTTTAATATCCAGATCAACGGTGTGAGATGAGAATTAGGCTCTAGAGGTCATAACCTTTCGTTACATTGGACACAGTGAAGTGGAAGCTAAGAGGAAACGCTAGCATTGCCCCATGTTGTTATTTGCACCCTGATATCACTGCAACAAATCACCCCAATGAGTGATCCCCTGCCCCGCGCCTGGAACAGACAGACTGTCCTGAACATCTGAAATCTTCACGTATCATGGGCTACAAACTCAGACAAAATCATTGCAGCATCCACAAAACAGAAAGGAAGGGCAGCAAAGTGACATTAATACCCATTTTATTTTACCTAATAAAAAACCCTGGCACAAAAAAAAAAGTGATCCCTTAATACAATTGTCCTTCCTGGAGGTGGGGACCTGAAGTGCAACCATTTCAATGAGCCCCATCAGCTGCCCATGGTGAAGCAGAGCTCCGAGGAGCAGTCAGCAGCCCTTGGTGCAGGAGCTGCAGGGAGCTTTGTCATTGGGAAACAGGATAATTATTAAGCAGGTAACATCTGGGACCTGCTTCTCTCCAAGAACATCAGGGAAAGATAACTGTGTTAGTGTAAATGACGGCTGAGTGTTTGCAGGGCTGGCCGCTGGTCCATGTGCTCAATGTGATTGATTGGCAGGTTCTGGGAGAAGCCTGTCTGCTCATTTCTCCTGACCAGAATATGCCTCAGCTTTTACCCAGAGCTGCCCTCATGATCCCCAGCTGCACAGTGTACCAGGGCTGGCAGAAGACATGGGGCACCCTAGGAACAACCTACCCTGGGGGTGGGGCCCAGGAGCACGGGGAGGCCTGGGCTGGAGTGGTACCTGCCGGAGGCGTAGCGAGATGCAATAGATGGAAGGGATGCGAGCGTTTCAGCAGTGTAAGAGCTGAACCAGGAAACACACTACAGCACAACACTTCTCCTGAAGGCGGGTTTCTTCCTGCAGCCCTCACCATCTCACCGTAGTGCCGTGGGAACAGCTGCCTGAGCACCAGCCACAGCGCACAGGATTCCCAGAGCACTGCAGGTTGCACACATATGGATCAGATTTGGCTGCCTGGTGTCAGGTTTGGTTTAAATGGTTTTAGAGTGGAAGCTGTGGCCAATTTGCCCTCCAAACCACATCCCTCTCCGCAGCCTGGCATTTTGCAATTCACTGTTATTTTCCATTTTGCAGGGATACATGGTATTGTTTCTGAATTTTCAGGAACTATTCCTACATTGTGCTAAAATCTTTGTTAGTACTATCAGGGTTTGTCTCTTACTTTGAACACTGGCTACCATTGTAAATCACAGCTTTAGGAAAGCAGTGAAGAGTTATATTCCTTAAAACAGGTTATTAAAGATTATATCAACAAACTGCTCGCATGAACATATATGTACATATACATAACACATAAAACACCTAACAAATAACACATAACACCTATGTAGATGTCCCTGTTCATTGCAGGGGAGCTGGAGTAGTTGACACTTAAAGGTTCCTTCCAATTTAAATGATTCTATGGTTCTATGATTCTATACACATATACATATATATGTGTGCAGGTAATCAAACAAGAATAGCTTATATTACATCCTTTGGAAAACAATAATGGTTGTATCAACAAATTCTTCAGTTTCTGATACAGGTGATCAATGACCAGGATCAAATCTGTATACTACATGTAATTATATACGTATTGAATATTTTATAGCGATTTTTTCTTAATCAGCCACTATACAGAAGAAGTCTACTTAGGCTTTTCTTAGAGCAGCCTGTCATCAAGGGATTTCAAAAGGACAAATGCCACCATTAAAAGCTAACATACTATTTATGATTTTAAATGGCAGAGGTATGATTTAGCCCACTTTATTACAGATGTTATAAATGATGTTTCATATAAGAATATAATTTTCTCATGGTAGAGTTCCAGGTAGAGTTTTGGCTGGCTTCATTAAAAGGCCTGAATGTAAAACAGCTGCAGAACCATGAATTGGGTCCTGGCTAGTGAAATTGCTCCTTTTTTTTTTTTTTAATGTCTTGACATGGCAGCTATTTAATTACAGTCATACAAGAACAATAAATAAAAGTCACATGACTTATGTTTCAATAAAATAAAATCCACTATTCTTTTAAACTAAATTGTCATTTCCCATTTATTTTCCTGCAATCTGTTTGCCAGTGCCCAATTTTTAGGCTCAATGCACAACAGTAATAAGGTCAAAACCTGAGACGGGGTGATGTGATTAGCCTGTCCTAGGCTACCTCATAAAAATGTCTGCCACAGCACATGCTCTGTCATGCAAGAAAAATTGGTTACCAAAAGGCTCAACAGAACAGAGAGTTATATGAAGATGCAGAAAGTGCCACTGTCACCTTTTACAACCTCCTCTCAAATGATTTGTACAAAGGAGATTTTAAAATGCTTAAATAGAAGATAAAAGTAGGCTCCCTAGAAAATCAAAATTGTGGTGGGTGGTCTGACAGCTCCAAAAACTGTTGCAGATGACCTTAATGAAGCAGAGGCGTGATTCATCAGTCCCATAATATTTCTGATATGAGTTGTGCTCCCTGCTTCGGAACAGGCGCAAACCCAAACAAAACCTGACTGGACAAGGTTTGGTTCACAGAGGTCTCCTCTCTCCACGAGAATAGGTGGGGTTACAGGCATCAGTACTACGCACTAACATGGCACCACAGACAGAGACTTTATTTATCATGTGGAGAATACAAACAAAGCTTTCAAATAGATTTATTAGTAAAAGGGAAAAGAAGAATCTAGCATGGACAAACTGCATGTTCCCCACGTCTCGGCTGCCAGGACTTCCTGCCCTCAGGCTTAGATATATTTGTCTGGTTATAATTCAGCAAAGTTGTGTGATTTTGGGCCATTCCAAACAAATAATGCACCCACGGTATCAGTCAAGGATGTCCAGACAATGCAATACTTCACACTTCAGTTTGAAATAAAAGATGCAGATGCTGATTAAATGCTTTTGCAAAGATGAGTTTTCTTCTCAGAAATAGTCTTAATTGTATCTTTTTAAACAGTTAGGTACTGTAAAAATTAAATTGATGGCAGTTTTATCTGGATGAAATTACTAAAACATGTACGACAGTGGGAGAGAGAGAAAAGCATATGGAATATATATATATATTCAGAGCTTGATTGTGCTGTTTCTTTGTATTCAAAAGCCTCTGTGACTTCAGTGGAAATTTTACATTTGTGACAGTTGCAGAAATGAGTCCTCAAATTGTAGAGAAATCAAATTTCCATGTTAAAGAGACCCTGTTTCTAATTTCACTTGGAAAAATAGCTGTTTTTCATATGTCACCCTTTCTTGTTATTTTTCCAGCCTTTCTAAACATTGGGGCTTTTCACTGGTGAGGGACACTGTAAAAAAGAAAGTAAAAATATATATTTAAAAAATAAAAAGAAAGAAAGAAAGGGAGAAAAACCGTGTCTGTGTCTGCCAGGGGACAAGTATGCCACTGGAACAAGTGTCTGGTGTCAAGTACACTGTCAGGAGTAAAGAGGAACATGGGTAATGCCATTTGCACCCCAGTGCTCAAAATAAAATATTGATGGCAGCATTCTCTGAGAAATTGAATTACTAGGAAAAAAATCTAAAAAATATGCAATTCCACTGCCTTGTTGAAAGCCCTCACATAAATTATGGTCAAATTAAAGTCCTTTTGTCTTCGGCACACTCACTTTATGACCTTGAGGGATGCTCCCATATAAACGTCTGAGGTTTTCTTCTTTAGAAAGAGTTTATTTCGTATGTACACAGTGGCCAAGGCGAACAGTGCAACTATTAGCTGGGTTTGAATGGGTGAAATGGGTCAGCTTGTTTGCAGGAGTCATGAGATGATCTGGGCTCTATTCTGTCCCTACTTAAACCCTCAAAATGATTCATCTTTAGTGAATCTCAAAATAACAGAAGTGTGCTGATGACAAAGGGTTAAGCCCCACCAGCTAAGCCAGTTTGTTTCCAACTGCACTGACAGACTGTAGGACTTAGCAGGTGATGAGAGTTCCCTTTCTGTTGTCTACTCGGCCATCAGCAGTTGGTGGCTGGATGTTAGGTAGCTTCCCTTCTCACTAAGCTGAAAATAAAAAATCAAGGTCCTTTCAAACATATGTGATAACTCTGTCTACTATACCTCTAAGAAAAGTATAATTGTTTTAAATATTATTCATTACCTCAAGTTTCCAGTGCACACTGTATCACCAAAGTGATTCAAACAAACAAAGAAAAAAAAAAATCTGTTTCCTGAGTTACTACTGTTTCAAAAAGACAATCATGATGTGAAGGAGGGAAACATTATGACTCTATTGGTTTCCTATTAACCTATTCCTATTATTCTACCTGGGAAAGAAAATATGAAATAAAAATCAGTAACCTGCCAGCAATTAAAAACGCTAATATATTTTATACACACTAACATCGTGTTTCAAGTAAGTTAATGATATCCCACCAACCTCTTAAGCAGGAAGGGATGTAGCCTTCACTCGCTCCATGCGTGACAAAGGCACAGGCCACTGAGAGTATGAAGGGGCTAAAACTTTCCTTTGTCTAAAAATAAGGTCACCAAGAAATATAGATATTCAGGATATAGACCTGCAGTTGGTTGAATAATGTCAAATATGGGAAATCTGAGCACCTCACATGGTGCTTAGCATCCTGCAAAACAGTAGTGCTCTCAGATAGGGTCTGACCAAGCATCTGCCTCCTGCTCCGATCTTTACAGGGGGACTATCTCTAATATTATTACTAACATAGTACTATAAATAAATATCTTCCTCAGTCATAAAAATTATTTCCAGAAGGCTTTGTAACTACTGTCCCCCAATTTCAGATATAATCCACTCTGCTAAGTTTTAAGAACAGTTTTCAGAATTGATGCAAACATGCTTCAACTTAAGATCCCACCGCAGTATAATAAATATTCATCAGTACTACATTTCTCTTTATTCACTTCCCAAGATACAAAATAGCTAAATAACACAAATTTGTTACAGTGGCAACAGCAACACAATTATGGTTAGTGGCCTGCTGCTGCTACCATCGAAAATCCAGCTCACAGTAATATAAAACTCTTGACAGGCCATTCATGGATCAAACTTAAAATATGAGGGAAAAAGAGAAATGGTTTTAATGACTGAAAGCTTATGGAACTCCCAAATAACAAATGAACATATGGAAAAGAAAAGCAAACATACAGTGGGATGAACAAAAACGTGCACATTGCACATAGATTTAATATATACACGCAATATTTACCTGGGCACTTCCAAAAGGCCACATCAGATGGGGCCCTGGCAACCTGATTGAGTGACTGGCAAACCTGCCCATGGCAGGGGTTCAAACTGGATGAGCTTTAAGGCCCCTTCCAACCCAAGCCATTCTGTGATACTATTGTAAGAGGTGGAGAGCCTGAGGGATGTTCTCTGCCAAGCCAGAGTCCAAGCTGAGCTCGGGATGGACAGGTGGAATGGACGATGGCTGCTAGGTCCCAGAGGTGCATGTCCTGGGGGAACCCACTGCCTGCCTCACAAGGAGCACTCCCAGGTAGGATGCTCTCACTCCTTGATTTGTCACTGAACATTTAATCAGGAACAAAATGAGTAAAAGATACAGATTGGTGTTATTTGCTCCCCTGCCCTTAGTGCTCTGGTCTGACTGGGCTTTCTCCGTGGACTAGGAAAGGAGGAAGAGGGGGAAAACATTTTCTTCAGTGAGCAGCTGAGAGCAGCCAAGCAGAGCCCAGCTCCAGCCTAACTCGGACAAGGTTTTCCCATCACTGTCTGAGGAGCTGAGGAAAGAACCGACAGAGGTCAGCAGCCACCCGGCTGCTGTGACCTTCCCAAGGAGATGGAACCCCTCCCGGCCCCCACCAGCCCACGGCTGGCCCCGAGGTCTCCAGGACATTCACAGGGATTATCTCCGAAATCAGGTCAAGCACTCAAAGAAGGAGCACTTGCTCATCTCCTCACAAAGACTTGCACCTCCCAGTGCAACAACAGGAGCTTCACTTACTGAAACTTATTAAAAAGAAATAAAATCTGTAGCTCCATGTGCTAGCAGCCAATGAATTATTAACAGAAATAATTAAAACTAATATATGGTTGTAAAAATAAATGAATAAGGTACATTTCATTATGCAGTACCCTTGTTTTTTATGGTGTTTTTTGATTACTCGCTAATTTGCAAAATGTGGTAATGTGCAGTAGGCATCCTAGTCATTACTGAAATCATTCTGTACTTTAGTCAACAGGCTGACAGACTGGCATGTTGCACCAATGCCTCTTCTATGAGAGAAGAAACAAATGGAGAGGGCCTGATTCACATTCCTATAGAAGTCAGTTTACAGCACTCAGGCAATGAAGAGTAACCACTGCTGCAGAAGGGCCTTTGGTATGGCACAGGGATATAAATCAAAGTAAACAATAACGACCCGACCAAAGACTTCTGATTTTGGTTTGTTTTGTTTGCACATATTTTGTCTTCTGGAATCTCTGATTCAAACTGGTGAGAATATCTAGGTGCCACCCAGAGGATAAATATAAGGCAGTGTGGATCAACACTAGTTCCGACACCCAATTTTGAGAAACATATGTTCTCCTCAACAGATATATGGGTGTTATCATTGGCACCACTATAAATAAATATTAAATCATCTTCAGTCAAAATAGGGAGTACTCTAAGGTTTCACTTTCATCAGTTAACAATAACACTTCTGGAAAAACATTAAGCCTAAATGATAGCATATTTATTATTCGACAAAAACTATCTTACAAAATATTATGTTTCAAGTCCCAGATGATTTACATAATAGATTATTACAGCTGCTATAACAATCCCAAAGCTGGATTTTTTTTTTTCCGAGATGCCTTTGAATCCTCTAAGACTTCGAGTGTTTTTCCAGGTTTCATTTTATTAAATTAGCATGACATGACAAAATATCTGCACGTCTTTTCCTAGAATCAAACTGGCTGCTCTCTGCTCGACAAAAGTGGGAGAACTTATAGGTTATTTCAAAGTCACCTGTTGAGCCGAGGTTCAAAGAAGAAATATTCCTTCTTCCCCAGCCCAGGCTCTGTGCAGCCTGGGGGGCAGTGAAGATGTTTTGCAGGGTATGGATGTGTACAGTGCACAGCCAGAGCAGAGCCTCCTGTCAGATACAGCTGCATTTCAGCCTTTTAATCAGAACCCTAAAATAAATGGCTCTGTCCTGAGTCTCCTCTCCAGCAAAACTCCTCTTGAAGCATGTTTGGTCCATTGTTTAATTCCATACACGTGCAAATTTTATTTTGGGATGAACAAACAATTAATGCATTAAAAGGTTCCATGGGACATCCAGAAAGTCACCATGAAAAATTATTGTCAGTGCAGAGCTGAGATCCTGCTTTATAGAATTAGCCCATAAAATAGTATCATGTGTAATTGCATTCATGTTGTCACTGTCTCTTTGCAAATCTCCAGAGATTTACAGCACCACACACTGGAGCAAGACTATCTAATATTTACAATGTTTCATTATTTTCATCTACTTGGAATGAAACCTATAGACTTATATGAAATCCAACATGATGTGTCAGAAATAGCTGGATTTATGGCCGTTCACACAACGCAGGCAGACACAATACCGCAGTAATTGCAAGCTACCAAACAGCTGCATGGCATTTACTCAAAATACTTTATGCATTTAGCACACTTATTGAGCGGAACTTGAAATAGGCTCATTGTTTATTTGGGCATGACAGAGGGGAAATCTTGTTTCTTTACTAGACCTACAGAATATAAACAGATCTGGATCATAAAACCCTTCCATCTTACTTCTACAGGTAACAATAACATTTTAACTAGTAACAACTTTGGCTGGGGAAAAGTTAAAAGTCTGCAGAACTTTGCTTATAGTTTAACTCGGTGTCTTTCTTGCAAGAGGACTGTCAGGCGGTTCTTGCATTGCTTTCATATCAGAAGTGAGTTGTTTACAGCTTTCTGAAACGTTTAGGATTTCATATTAATATTTCCTAATTTATGACCAGAACAAACTACAGGCAGGCAGCTTTCTGCTTGTAACTGTCAGCCTGCATACAAACACCGCACTGACAGTAAGACAATTTCCTTGTAATTGGTGTGGCCTTAAAGTACGTGCTCGAGCTCCGTCAAGAACATAGTGTTGATGTGAGTGGGAATTTTGCCAGATTAAGAAAAGAAGAATTTGGCCCTTGCTCTGTGACTTCTGACAACACTGCACAATTTTATGTCGTTAGGATTTTTTTAATTAAATTTGTTGTTCTCCAATATACAATAGAACTTAAAGGGAGAGAGTGCCTAAACATGAGGGTAAGTTTGTAAAGGAGTCTGTAAGGGCTTTGCAGCTGAGGGGAGAAAATGTAAAATTCCACCAATAGCTTTTCTAGATAAGCAAGTCCATATATTTTAAAAGGGGTGGAGTTTTTGAATAGCTGAGCTTTTTGCTACAGTCAATAAATATCATGAGAAGGAGAAATATGATATTAAGCAGGATCTGATCCTAAACTTATGGCTCCAGTGGGAACAGAGCAAAACCCATTTATAGCATATCCCAATAGAAACAATCCATTTGCCATAGCAGTGTTTACTGCATCTGAATTCTCCCAGCAGAAAACAGCATTTTCACAGTCAAGTTCCAATATTAGCAGGGAATTAATTATTAAGTGATATTTGTAGAACAACACTGGGGAGTGAGAGGGGGGTCCCTTGTCGCAGTTACTCCTTGGCAAACAAGCAGACAGATTTGGTAATCTGGTCAAATTTCAACTTGTGGCCATGTGGCTGAAAGAACAGATTTGCTGAAAACGACCAGAGCAGTTCTTTCAGGCAGTTGCTACATTCATACAGAATACACCCTTCTGTAAAAGAATGGGAATTTAAGAAATATCCTAAAGGCAGTCATTGCTCATATAAGGTGAACCCCGTGTGTAATTTCCACCAGCTCTGCAGCGCCAGTCCAGCCTTACCGTGGGTGCTTGCATCCAAACACATCTTTTTACCCCGAAGATGAATCAATACATTTTAATCTAGCCCAAGAATGTTACCTGTAAATAATGTGCAGTAAACCAAAGCAAAAACTGGAAAGAGATGAACGGAGCTGTACCTGTACCGTCATTTATTCTGAGCCCAAAGCCTGTTCCAGCTCAACAGGAGTCTCCCATTGATTTCAGTGTGTTTTGGTTCTGTCCCTTACTTCAGATTTCCTGTGTGGCATCGGTTAATGTAGTTACACCTCCTGGCAGCCTCTTTCCACTGCTGCTTACAGGAGCATTCAACAATTTGCTATATGATAAAAAATGTTTATGGATGCATGAACCGCGTTATATTTTGATCAGACGTGCAGACTGAGTAACTCCCATAAAAACCACAGAAGAAAACTAATCCAGCACATAAAAATATTTTTTGTTTACTTCTTTAAAACATCCCAACCCTTTTAAACAAACCAAGCAGATGATTCTAAGTGATCGTGTTAGAGATATTCACCTCAGTTAAAGTTCTTCTGCAAGCAGTAATGGTAAATAAAAATAAAGAACTACAACTATTTGGCTAAAAACTTATGACTGACTCTAACATTGCTATAAGCAGATGACATGCTTCGTTCACCTGCGGGAAAGATTAGGATGTTGGGTTAAAGAGAGACACTCTCATTTGCAATGTAACCGTCTGTATCATAAACACAGCTCCTAAACCAAGCGCGCCAGTAAGCACAGGTCTGAGGGCTGGGCAGCTTTCAGCAAAGCAGAAAGTCACCGCAAGGAAATCCAAACTAGAATAATTAAACATGTACATTTATGAATATGAAAAAGATATTGTAAATGCTGTGACGCTGAATTCACGAATTACTGATTTATCAGTCATGTGATATCTGCAGTGTTTCCCGATCTGTATTACAGAGTTGGTGAACATACGTTTCTGTTCAGCACTCGCTGCCCACCAGATGAATATATTCAGAGTATTTTCTAGATGGCAGTTTTTTAGATAGTGAGCCAAAACTATGCCTGCTCTGTTAGGATATTTTCTCGTGTTCTACACTTTAAAACCTGAAGTTCCACCGTAACCACCCTCCGTGCAGTGTTTCCTGCTGACTTTGGTGTAAATGTTCACCATTCAAGCATCAAAGAAAGGTGAAATTCTAAATGGAAAATAATACTTTTCAACAGAAAAATGTTCTTCCAGAAATATTCCATCTCGCCTGAGCTTATTGCTAACGTTTGAGCTGCCTGAGCTCGCTTGGCCTGCAACCTGCTAAGGTATCCTGGCTGGGCAGCTCTTCCATTTCTCTGCTGCGAATTTTTAGCAAAACCTGCATGAAATAAAATGGAGGAAGGGATACGCAGTGTGATCTGCATGAGGTTGTTACCAGTTTCCGCAGTGACTGTTTTACATTCCGACTGTAAAAGCTGCACCCAAAAAAAATGGGTCTGAGGGAGAATTCCAAATCTCACAGCATTCGGTTTGTATTTTTTTAATAGAAGTGAAGTGTCTGACACATCACTCCTTTGCTCCTGGAAAGGTGCAGATTTGAGGACATGTTGAACCCTGCTCTAAGTTTAGAAAGTTTCAGAATTAAAAGGCACTATTCCCCAAGTCCTTGCCCTCTGCTCTACCTTTTAGATAATGAAATATCTGAAGGCATTACTGAACACGGAGGGGAAAAAAAGAGGCGGGGGGGCTGCAGGAGGGGAGCAGAAAATGACAGAAAAACATATGCTTTTGCCTTTCTTTTGAGTTTATTCGGAATCATATCCATCTGGGTGAGGCAGCCAGCTCCCCTGCAAATTAATGGTCTGATGATTCAGGGAAATGTCGAGCTGGGTTCTTAGCTGTAAAATGCATGTAAATGAAGAAAGCAGTGCGTGGAGGTGAATCTAGATTGGTAGCATGCACATTTTTCATAGATTAAGTATTAATTTAAAAATGATCACCTCCTAACAAAATGTCAATGCTACAGCAGTTTTATTAAAATATATCTTCAAATAAAGGATCAAATTCTCTCGGACTCAGCTGCAGAGTGCCGAGGAACCTGAGCAGGGGCATCATTTATTAGCAGAGGCGACTTATTAGAGAGGGGGAAATTGCAGCCGGCTGGAACTCGGTCCCGCTTCAGATGGAAGTTCTGCCTGAGGAGCTCGGGACGGCCCCCTCCGCAGTGCCCCTGCCCCTTTCCCCTGCTGCAGGGAGGGAATGGCTCTCACCTCTTCCAGCGGGGGAAAAAAAGGACTTCGGGCTGCACTTGAAGAACGCTCCGCTGCGTCCCTACAACAGCAGCAAGCAGCGTCTGCAGATGCTCAACAAATGATCGGTTAAAACCCGAAACGCGGTTTCTTTCTTTTTTAATTTCTTTTTCTTTCTTTTTTCTTTCTTTCTTGATTTTTTTTTTTTTTTTTTTTTTTTTGACAGCAACTTCTGGGGATTAATCCCTCTCCAGAGTTTGCCCGTGCCTTGTCATGTGAGCAGCACCCTGCCCAGCTCCACCAGATCAACTCCGACGAGCCTCGCACGCAGGGCGGGGGCCGGGAACCCGCGGAGCCGCGCCGAACCCCGCGGGTCATCCCCAGTCGGCCGCGCAGGGCCCGCGGAACGGCGGCAGCTCGGAGCCCTCCTCGCCGGGCCCGGCCCCGCCGTTCGTACGCGATCGCGGTCCCTGCGCGGCGCGGCTCTCGGGCCGCGTGACTCGGGGGCAGCTCCCGGAGGCGGAGACGCGCCCTTAACTTGGCAGGGCCCGCGCCCCTCCGCCGGCACAGATCCCTCCACGGCTGCGGAGCTTGAGGTACCGCTGCCCCGCTCCGTGCGTGGGAGCCGAGCGCAGTGCCGGAGAAGCGGAGTGCCTAAATTGATCCGCTCCTCACTTGCTAAATTATGCCAGCCAAAGGTCAGCCGGACTCAGCGGTCTTCTTCATTTTCTTAATTTAGGGAAAAA
>JACDJE010000106.1:1287868-1302617 GCA_016647715.1 Pavo muticus
ATCATTCTCTTACATTCTTTTACCATCTGTAGTAAATTTGTTCTCTCTTGTTATCTTAATTGGGTCATGGTTTTTTTCCTTCTCCCTGAAAAGCGGACAGGAGGGTGAAAGGGACCTGCTACAGACTACTTGGGTGACTTTTGGTCCCACACACTACCTACTTTCTCGGGTGCTTACAATTTATCTCTTACAGAGCAGGCAGTGATTGAAATAACAAAAACATTAGAACTCAAAAAAAATAAAAAAAAAAAAAAAAGAAAAAGAAAAGGAAGAATAAAAAGGAAAAAAAATGAGAGAAATAAAAGAGAAAAAAAAGGAAGAAAAACAACAAAAAAATGAGTCTTCATTTTACTCAGTCCTGGGTCTACTGGCAGCATTTTGTTTTTGTTTGCTTTTTGCTTTTTAATTCTGATTTCAGAATGTTCATTATTTTTGGAGTCTTTTAAATAGGGTCTGAATTCGCTCGCTTGGGGCTTTTTTGTTTTGTTTCGGTTTGTGTTTTTTCGCTGTTTTGTTTTAGCGCTTTAAACGTACCATTCGTTAAAATTTGATGTAAGCGTGCTGTGGCTGGACGTGTGGTGGACTGCGGAGGAGGAAGGGGATAAGGAGCTGGCGGTCTGGTTTTCTGTGGATGGAGACACGATGGTTGGAGGGGTAGAGGACTCGTAGCCTGAGCTGGCGGCGGGAGAAGGCTGGGACCCCTGCGAGGACGATTCATGGACCTGCAAGAGAAAACCCGGGCAGAAATAGAGCGCGGCGGTGGCCGCAGGCCCCGGTGGCGGCGGCGTTCCGCGGGGACGCGCCCAACATCGGCACCCGGCGCGAAGCTGCGGTCCGGTCCCCCCCTCGGGGCTCTCCTCGGGACCGGGCCCTGCGCGCCGGGGCTCCCCCCCTCCCTCCCTGGCCGCTCAAACGGCGCTGCCTGGCACGGCGGGGCAGGGGAGGCCCCGAGTGGGCTCCGGGCCGGGGCTCGGCTCTCCTCGGCCGCCCTGCGCCTCTCTCCCCGCTCCGCCCGCGGGCACCGCTCCCTACGGCCCGGAGGGTGCTGCCCGCGGCCGTCCCCGCAGCCCCTTCCCCCGGCCAGGCCCGAGGCGGAGCCGCAGCGCCCCGCACAGCGGGCGCCCTCCATTTACCTTCATGTGCTTTCTGAGGGAGCTGGGGTGCGTGTAGGACTTGTCACACATTTTGCAGAGATAGGGCTTGTCGGAAGTGTGCACATGCATGTGCTTTTTGCGGTCGCTGCTGTTTGCAAAGCGCCTGTCACAGCCCTCGAATTCACACTTAAATGGTTTTTCACCTATTGCAGAGGGAAGGAGGGGGAAAAAACGGATCGGGTTAGGCAGGGCTCTGGATCTCTGCTCGCCCCCACCGCAGCGCCAGACGGGAGCCCGGGGCTCCACCGCAAACACTCGCAACTTTCTAAGTTCAGCGGGGCTCAAAGCCCCGAGCCTTCCTGCTCTCCTCTGTCCTATCCGCACGTCCTACCCGCTCTCGGCGCCCATTTCCAAATGGGGGGAGGGGGAGAGCACCCAAGAACTTTTTCCCCTCTCTCTGTTCGCAGGGGCGAGTTCCAGCTGCAGCCCAGCCCCGGGCGCAGCTCCCGCTCCCTTCTCGCACGCTCGAAGCGAGAGGCAGAGCTGGCGTGCAGCTACTTCCACCCGATCTCCGCGTCTGCTTGCCGTTTTCATGCCTCGCTCTCGTGATATTTTACCCTCGGCCCCCTCCCCCGTATTTTCCCTCAGTACCGAGCGCGGCCCGGCCGGACCGAGGCACGCACGGCGGCCGCAGCCCCACGAACCCTCCTCGGAGCAGCTCGGCGCAGGGCGGCGCGGGGGGAGCGCTCCCGGCCCAGCGCAGCGCGGCCGCCTCCCGCGGCGGGGAAAAGTTCTCAGGCCCCCGGCGCCCGCCCTCCTCCGCACAACAATAACACGCGAACGCTCTCGGCTCGGTTGATTTCCAATCGCTCCACGGAATTAAATATTTACCAGCCCCTGAATCGCACAGGGGAGACGGATGAGCTGCCTGGAATATTTAGCACCGTTTCTCATCGCGCCACACTCAAAACTGCCGAAGAACTATTAATTAAAACCTATAAATTTACCAGGACGGGTCGCTGCGATTTTTTTTCCCCTCCTGCCCTCACCATTCCGATAGCAAACCGCGCCTCTGTCCCCCTCCGCCTCTCGGGCACCGCTCGCTTTTTGTCGCGGCCGCCGCCGTGCCCGAGCTCGATCCCGCACCGCCGTGCAGCTCCGCGGCCCCGGGAGCAGCAAACGGCCCCGGAACGGCCCGGCCCGACCCGGCCCCGCGCGTCCACGCGCGGACAGAAAGGCTACAGAGAAGGTTACCGTACCTGTGTGAGTTCTTTTGTGTATTTTGAGATTCTCTGATCTGGCAAACACTTTGCCACAGCCTGGGAAAGGGCAGGGGAAAGGTTTTTCACCTGTGTGGACTCGGATGTGATTTACGAGTTTGTATTTGGCCTTGAAAGGTTTCCCTTCTCGCGGGCACTCTTCCCAGAAACATATGTGATTGGACTGCTCGGGTCCTCCAACGTGCTCCACGGTGACATGAGTCACCAGCTCGTGCATCGTGCTGAAAGTTTTGTTGCAGGACTTTTTGGGGTTCGCCAACTGCTCGGGCTCAATCCACTTACAGATGAGTTCCTGTTTGATGGGCTGCCGCATGTAGCGGAAGAAGGCCCCCGCCCCGTGGTGCGCTGCCATGTTCATGTTCATGTGGCCGTAGCCGTGCAGCTGGCTCGAGGCGTAGTGCTCGGAGCGGGGGCTGGTGACCTGGCCGTACTGCTCGGCTCGGCCGTACATGTCTCCGGAGAAGCCCAGGCGCATCTGCCCGTTCACCACGTTGGGCGAAGCGTGGCCGGCGGCTTGCTCGTGCAGCCCGGGGAAAAGTATATGTCCCGCGGCATCGCCGTGTCCGTGCGGGCCGCCGAAGCCGCCGGCGGCGGAGGCGAAGAGGCTGTGCTGGGCGCTGGCGGCCGCGGCCTCCCCGAAGCCGCGGTTGCGGAAAAGAAAGTCCCGGGTGGAGTTGAACGCGGCGCTGGAGTAGGAGCCGACGTGGGGCGGGTGGTGGTGGTGCCCCAGAGCCGCCGCGTAGCCCGGAGCCTGCGAGGTGAAGGCGGTCTGCCCAGCCGAGGCCAGCTCGTGGCCGCCGGGGTTGAGTTTGAAGGCGCCCATGCCGTCGGCGAAGGGGTTGATCCCCAGCCCCACTTCTCTGTCCGTGACATCGGCCGCGGAGTGGTGGCGAGACGATCCGAACGTAGTGACTCCTATGGCGGGATACTGCGGTCCAGCATCCAGAAGCATCTTCCCAGCGTCGATGCAGCAACCCCAAAAAAAGCACGCGCGCACGCACACAACGCGGAGAGAAGCAGCAGCAGCGGCAGCAGCGGCGAAAACACCCTCTCTGGAAAGTCGGCGACGATCACCACCAAAGCAACCACATCAAAAACACCCCCTTCGGCATCAGCGCGGGGGGGAGAAAAAAAGGGGGGGAGGAAAAAAAAAAAAAAAAAACAACCTTAGAACAACATGTAAATCAAAATGTTTCCACCATGAATAGAAAACTAAGAATTTGTAGATATCTAAATTTTATCATGTGCAATAAACAGGCTGATTTTTATTAAATGCCAGCATTTTTGCAGACATTACTGGAATGTGCTCTCATTTACGCTGATCTCACATTATTTGTAGTTAGAAAATAAGAAAGAAACGAAAGAAAACTGTATTTCATAAGGAATTTTTAAAATAAATCTGGTACTTGTAGTTTGAAATTAGGCCATTTATTCAGTAAATGTAAGTATTTTTGAATGAAACCTTTAATGAAGCCAATCTGATGTTATTTCTGAGCATTTATTTTCAATTATTTTTTATTGTCAGCTCCTTTTCATCTGGTGAAATTTAAATCAACAGACCCAGCAATGTAGCCCAGCATCAGAGTATATAATCCTTCAATTTTTTATCAGTGTCACAGACCAATGAACACTGGATGGAAGGCTTGTGCTTGGTCTGAAAAACACAGAAGTCCACTGGAATTGTTACTAATTTTGATTACGTAGTTAGTGGATTCTAAGATTTCCCACTTCTGCCTCTTTCTGCATTGATGTAACCCTGTAAAGTTACACTTACTATTACTGTTATTATTATTTCAGTTATAGTAACAATCCTGCTGAGTAGGTACCATTTTAAATGAGGAACCCCTCTACTAGGCATGTACATTGGCATGGTTCAGTGCTGGGACTCAGTAGGTTAGGCTGATGGTTCAACTTGGTGATCTTGAAGATNTTTTTTTTTTTTCCACGCAAATATTTCCAACGCATCTTTTTGTGTCTATGTGTGCTAAGGAAAAAAAAAAAATCTTTGATTATTCTTAGGGTTCCTTTCTCCCCCTGTCTCCCTCTCTCTGCCCCTCTCGCTCCAGCACTCCTATAATGACGGTAATGATGGTTTCGTGGTGATTCCGATTTTTTAAGATCACTGAGCAACTTTTTAGGCTCTGAAAAGAGGAGCCCCGTAGTGACTTGCTGCTTTTGAAGTTGCTGTTTGCCGCCTGGTTAATACCGGAACTCTCCGAGAGTAGGTGCTGGGTGCGCTGGGCTTTATTTGTAGCCAACAGGCGTGATTCTGGGGGGAGCTGCCTCTGCCCTCCACCACTTTTCTGAAATAAATCTTGTTTTCTGCCCCCATCAACACGCAGGTGGGTGAGAACTCTTCACTTTCTACTTCTCTTGTTGTTCTTTCGCCTCTTTTATGTTATTTCCTTTCTCCTTTCTCTCTCCCCCTCTTTCTCTCGCTCTCTTTTTACGGGGTCTCTTTCATTCAGGTAAAAACTGTGAATTTCCCAAGCAGAATCGTTCCTCTCTCTGTTGCATGAAACTCCCGCATCTTTTTTTCTCCCCCCTCCCCCATCTATCTTTATTTTTATTTCATTTAAAACCCTCGATAGGAGCAATGTAAATTTTCTGACATCCAAACCTTTTCTAGTTCACAAATCAGTCACCCTTGTCACAGTTATTGAAATTCCTCAACTTGCCACACCAGGACGGTGGAAAAAGCAGGCGGTGCCTTTGTTGCTGACCAGGCTTTTGATCGCCAGGGAAAATTTACTTACCTTCAGATGAGTGAGCAGAAAAAGAAATAACACTCCCTTTGATTTAGTTAGAAAAATGCAGACATTTGGATTCAGTGCAAACATACAACACTTGGTTGTTTTCTAGATGCAACCCTCGATTAACCTGTCTTTCCCCAGCTAAAAGTCTATTGAAAATCTGCGGATAGTTCTTTTTTGTTCTCTCTACAAAGAGCCATTGACTATATATTAAAATGATTGTCGAGAGGTAGAAGTGTGATTTTTAAAGCAGAAAGCCTTTGTGGCTTAATCAATTAAGCCAAGCAACGTTTGTACAATATTTTAAACGATGCCTCGGCTCTGAAAAAAAAACAGACCTCGAGAAACTTTACAATAGATGCATACGTGTGTGTATATACACTTATGTGCGTGCACATGTGTGTGTACGCGCATAGAAACCCGGCAAATTGTTTATTTACTCGGTCGCCTGCATATTCATTAGGTCTAATTATTTTCTAGTAACGAAAACACAAAAAGCTCGCTAAGACTCGGAATCCTTCAATTTCGCCTTTGTTCAGCCCTTCACTTGGCTTATTCGCAACTAAATCTGAGCCCCTCCAATTCGTGGTGGCAAACAAAGAAACTTTCAACTCCCGGTGCTAATGAAGGGCGCGGGCAGCCACCGCCGCGCAGGTAGCGGAGCGGGCGGCAGCGGCAACGCCACCAGCGCTGGGAAGCGCACGGTGCCAGGAGGGGTGGC
Organism: Pavo muticus; assembly: GCA_016647715.1. Taxonomy (NCBI): domain Eukaryota; kingdom Metazoa; phylum Chordata; class Aves; order Galliformes; family Phasianidae; genus Pavo; species Pavo muticus. The sequence goes on from JACDJE010000106.1 coordinate 1,293,717, forward strand.
AATGGCCGTAGCCCAGAGAGGAAACCAACCAACGACCAACCAACAAATAAACTTTGATATGCCTTCAAGGAGCGCTCCGCTGCAGTTTATCTGCAGATGCAGTTTGCCTGTGCTCAGTGCGTGAGGATCGCTTCCAGAGCAGATGTATTATGTAATTTCCCTTGGAGCTTGGGAGGCTTTGCAGCTTTTCGGAATAATGAGGGGCTGAATCTACACGTACGCATTCATTCTGCAAAATCCGCTCTGAGGACTTGCAGTAGCTTAGAGCAACAGGTACACCCGCCCTGCGTGCCTCTGCGGGACGTGATCCTGTGCGGACGTCCCATTAATCTCTGCGTTTGGTTCTAAAATTAACCGGAGCGAGGGACAAGAGTTGTCAGCGTGATGGGGAAATCTTCAGGGTGATGGCATCAGGAGAGCCTGGAAGTTGGGCAGCGTGGGGCGAGGATGCCTCCAAGTGCAGGGGGAGCAGTGACTGTGCCAGGTCCGCACAAAGCGCGCAGGAAGGCGGACGGGAGGGTATTTTTAGGAAGCGTATCTAAATATACGGTGTAAGAGTGAATGTAAGGGAAAAAAAAATGTTGTGGGTTGTAGAAGTTATCAAGTGGGATTTGCGGCGCGCTCTCTGCAGGAAACGAAAGCTGCTCCAGTTCAAAGCCACATGCACCAACGTGACATATAAGCCATTAAAATATCATCCTGACGGCTCATTTCTGCTTCATCATACATTCCCTAACTGCTTCCAGAAAGCAAGAAAAGAAGAAATGAAGGATGACCGCCTCGATGGAAGCGCCAAAGAGGTGGTGGGTTCTTACGGGGGGAGGGAGAGGGGGAGTATTGTTTTCTTCTTTCATTCTTTCTTTCTTTCTTTCCCTTCCCCCTTCCCCCCAGTCACACCCCACACACACCCCCCCCTTACGCACCCCACCCCCCCTTAATTTTTGCCAGTTCAGATATGAGGGGAAACCTTCAACAGGTCGAAGGGGTAAGTGCCGGGGAGGAGGGGGTGCCTTGGGTGGCTGCCCCCACCGCCTTCCCCAAGACTTGGGAGACAGCTCCCTGCCCTCGGAGGTCTCGGCAGGAGGAGGCTCGGCCACCCTGGGGGAGAAGGGTAGGAGCCCCGCGGGGCCCGGAGGCAGCGCCTCGGTGGCCCCGAACCCACGTGGGGCCGGCTCCCGGCAGCACCTCGGCGTGTGGGGCGGGCGCACGGAGAGAGAAACCCCGGGGTGCCGTCGAGGGGGGGCACCGACAGTCACCGCCGGCCCCGCGCCCACTCCCCGGGCCCTGAGGGGCGGGCTGGGCGGCACTCCTCAAGGCGGAGCGGGACGGGGGTCTGCGGACCGGGGCGGGGGTGGCCCCGGGCGGGACGGCGGCAGCACCGTGGGGAAGGGCAACGGCGGAGCCAGCTCGGTCCCGCGGTCGCATAGGTGGCCGCGGGTGTCGAGCAGAAGGCGAGGGGTGCCGACAGTGGTGAGACCCGTGGTACGGCGTCCCAAGGATGCGCTCCCCACCCAGCGCCTCGCCCACCGCCGCGCACGATGCCATGGGGCCGCGCCGGGGGAGCCGGCACTTCGGCACAGCGCGCCCTTCTTTATAGGCTGCAGGAGGGACAGAGCCCGGCCGGCCCCCTCCACCCCCACCGACATCCCACTCCCCGGGGCAGGGCCGGGGGAGCTGCCAAGGAGCTGGGTGCTGCCGCCAGCACCGCGCAGCGCCCTCGGGGGGGCGGGACCCCATCCCCGGAGCCGCCCGGGAAAGGGGAGAGGCTCCCACATCGCAGCTGAGGGTGACCTATGACCCGAGCCTGGCTCCGTGTGCCAGCCCCGGGCACAGAGAGCTCCGAGTCTTACGGCTGCTTTGCCAGGCACGGCCCCCAGTCCTGGGCAGCCCGGCCGGGTTCGGTCCGTGCCGTCGCCCCCACGTGGGGAGCCCGACTGCTGGGCTCGGGGCTTTCTCCGCCTGGTGCCGAGGAACTTTGTCTCTGCTTCGACTTCTTCCCGGTTTTCCCGCGGGCAGAACAGGGTACCCGGCCGGACTGCCGCACCGTGAGGCAGTGCCAACGAACCCGGACACAGGAGCTCCCGCGGGGGCTGCGGGCAGAGGCAGTTCCCGGCCCCGCACTGCTCCATGGACGGCTGCACACCTCACCCCTTACTTTGGGGAAGAGCGGCCAGATTCCACCCGCGGCTGGCCCGAGGGAGCCTCGAGCCCCTCAGCGGCAACGAAGGCCCCGATGGGGTCTGGAACCCCGCAGCAGACCCCCAGGGTTCGGCCGGCCACGGGACAGGGCCCCCCTGCCCGGGCGGTGGGGCATCCCGCTCCCCACTCTGACAGTGGCACCGTGTGATCAGAGAGGCTGCGAGGTCGTCCCAGAGTTTTAGCCAATATTTACTCAGTTCCACAATCGTTTTGCCTTCGGTTTTGTCATCTGGTAACCATTTGAAATATTAAGCGCAGCAAATTTGTATTTATTTATTTATTTTGTCCAGTTTCAACAAGTTTCGGAGAATGCTCGGAAGCTGAGCACTCCCAGCTCCTCCATCCTACCCCACACGGCCCCAGTAGGGCAGTGCTTACTGCTCTGGCTCTATAAACGTGTGAGCGTGAATGGAAATTGACTAGTAAAATAATTCCTGAGGGTTTCCACCGGTCCTTTTTATTTCGGCAGTAATTTTCATCACAGCAGTGAAAAGGTTGAAGGCATCAAATTATTCGTGATGGAGTATGCTTGTGATAGGCTGATGAAGTTTCATAATTAATATCATCAATTATTTGTGTTAGTATAGATTTTTATTTCCCAGCCCCGGAGTCTCAATAATAGCAATAGCAACAGAAATAGTAATAATAATCTCCTTCGGAAAAGAAAAGAAAAAAGGATTCTCCTCTGCTTTTCTGTATTGTAAAACACTTGAGAATTTCAAAGGTATCTGTAAGAATTCGGCCTCGGACATTGTATCAAAGCCCAGATCTGCTCTCAGGGCTACTGCTGCCGCTCGAAGAGATGCGCGAAGTTCTGCCTGCAGCAATGACAGTGCTCTGCCTCGCAGAGTGCAAGGAGCAAGCTGAAAATTATAGGCAGGGAGAAGTGCCAGGGTGTTACAATGCTAATCCTTGCTGAGACAACAACTTGCGTTGGAGGCTCGCAGAGAGCCCGAAATTTAATTTCGGGAAGGAAGGATCTGTAAACAATATAGTCGAGTTGATAGAAACCCGCCTCACAACAGTCTGCCAGAAGGTGAATGTCAGATCAAAGGAGAAGTTGAAAAGATGCCCTTTCATAATTTTTTTCCCCCTTCATCAGCCATGGAAACTTCATGACTCCATAAAACATGTGATGCTTTGCTGGGGAGACAGCCTCCAGTTTCCCCTCCGATAAAGCTCCTCTCACCCACCCCTCGCTGTTAACTCTTGGGGTTTGTTTCTCTCGGCGGTTTTTTCTTTCCTTCTTTTTGCCTCCACGGTGCACGAGTCACACATAGCCGTACTCATTTCATATCACACACAAACGGTTATGCTCTTAACTTTCCACCCCTTTTCCCTAACAGGAACCAAGTCAGGAAATGAGGCACAAGACTCCCCTTGTAATGAGGAAAAGAAAACGACTTTACAGAAACATCCTGGAAAAGTCAAGTAAGTTAAAATATGTCTATTTTTCAGTTCAAAGGAGACAATATTTTTTTCAGCTTAGTGTTTAACGTACTTGCATAAACACAAATCAGCGACACAACGCCCCACCAGCAGCTGCCTAATCCCGCTGAATGCCTATTCATTTGGAGGTTCTAGAATTAATATTTGACGACTCTCTCATTGAAACAACAACCCCTGACCCCATGTGATTGCACTGTCACATTATTCTATGACATATTCATCTTGAATTCATTTACGGACGATTTGATTGGAATGAGGTTTGACATGTATTGGATCCTATTAAAGAAGAAGACTTTGATCTTGTTGATGGGGTTTACATGATATGTATCATCTTTACCAGGGCTACTAGGCTTCTACAATGTGGTGTCTAAGTAGTTAGTGACTGACAGCTTATCTGACAGGAATACCTTAATCTTGAGGTGCTGAATGAAATATTCTACTTAAAATAAGCATATGATTTGCTTGTTCTAGGGTAGCTCTAGGTCACAAAAAGTGAAAGACAAACGTAGGCACAGGTCCTTGCTCGTCTGATGGCTGAATTCTCTGAGATAAAGAAGTCCCCATGTGTGGGAATGAGGTGAGGAAATAGAAACAAAGGGAGAGTGCGATCCCGAGCCGCTCGGTGACCCTCTCTGCGAGGAGATGCCGAGGGTACCGGCAGGCTCTCCCGAGCCATTCCCCCCGAGCAGCGGTGCCTTCTCCCGGCTCAGTCATGCCCGCACACCCTCCCGGCCCATCGCGAAGCTGATGGCTGTGGGATCGCACAGGAACGCAGCTCGGTCGGTCCTCTCTGTTTCTCTTCATTTTTTTTTCTTCCTCTGAGCAAATATTAGGATTTTCAGATTAATCCTTTCTTCCAGTCCAGGAGTTGAAGCCTATAAGATAACTCCTGGAAGCTGCTGTGTGGGGATTTCAGGGCATCCCCTCACCGCCCAGATCGGAGGGGTTCTGGCCGGCTCATCGGGCAAGGAACTGTGCTCAGGGGCGGGAGGGCACGGCCGAGGGGCCGGAGGTCAGAGCCCGGGGCAGGACCTCTCCTTGCACTGAGCGCAGCTCTAGGGGGGAGCAGCATTTGGCCCCAATTCAAAGAGCACAACACGAGCAGTCCCGGTTTCCTGGGGCATTGCCTATCGCCTTCAAAGAAAGGGAGCAACAAGGAGAAGTGCCTTGCTACGTGGGGAGATTCTCAGCAAAACCGTGGTAGTTCTGTAAACCGCTCCGCGCAGCCAGGACGGGCCCATCCCCGGGGCTGTGTGGTGCAGGGCTGGTCCCGCAGGACGCGGTGCCGGGGGCTTCGTGTTGCAACTACCCGCCCGTAGGCAGGGGCCATAGGGCCGGGGAAAGCCGTAGTCCTGGGGCCAAGGAAAGCAGAAAGGTGCCCCGGAGTCGTCTCAGAGGAAAAAAAACGGGTGCATCGCCCCACAACCTGTCAGCTCTCTGGAGCAGACCTCCAGCACAGGCAGGCTTGAGGACAGCTGCTAGGAAAGTTGTACCGAGCACAGAGCTGTCGGGAGCACATGTTGTTTGCCCCTGGTCACAAAGAGAGCAGCAAGGTTCCTCTGCACTTCATTCCATCCTAAGGTCTACCCTATAGATCTCATTGCCCTAGCACTGGACCTACCCTGACGCCTGGCTCAGTTTGAACTGAATGTTTCTGTTTTGCTGCTTGAGCGTTGCTGCCTTCTGCCTGGAAGTGCTCAGGTTCATCCAGCTCAGCAGTCCCGGGAGGGATCCAGAAGGGGATGCCCATACCATAGCCAGGTGGGTGGAAAGGAAATAATAACAATAATAATAAAACCTTGGCCATGCACAGGCTGATGTTGACACAGTTGAGCATTTGCCGAGCTCATCTGGTCACACACGGCTCGCAGAGCTGGCAAGAGCAGGAAACCTCTCTCACCCCTCGAGCTGCAGCCAAAGGGCCGCCTAACGGCGCTCGGGATTCCAAGCATCCCGCGAGCAACGCAGAGCTCCGGCCCCGCTGCCCCCCGCCGCGCTGCCCTACCCTGCAGGCACCGGGAACCCCGCTCGCCCCCCGGGACACGGGGGTAGGGGCTCATTCGCTGTTGGGAGCGGGAATGGGAGCGGGGTGCGAGCTGAGAGCCATCGGTGTCCAAACAGAAAGGACTGCAGTATCTGAAGTGAACGCAGGGCAAATCCGGTTAGAACATCTTTAATAGATAAACTATTCCAGATGTATTCTCTCCTGACCGAGAAGTGTCAGAACTGGTGGATAACAAGTATGTAGAGGTGGAGGGTTTTCGGGAGGTTAGGGAAAGCAGCTTTGTTTGGAATTCACACTCTCAGCCCATTTGTAAGTAACAGATTCGTACTTCCTAACGTCTGTCTCTCTGAGCACTCCTATTGAGATGCTCATGAATAGGACCGCCAAAGCCATTCCCTAGAGCCAGTAGTTGGAAGTTAAGATACTATGAGGATGGTGTGTGCTGTAAAATGCCTGTGTAAACATGTTCTGTAAGGATGGAGAGCTGAGCGCATCATTTGCCACTTTTCATCATATCCCCACTCAGAAAGATGTACGAAGATGGTACAGCTGGTGACCATAATATCACCTTTGTGTTGCGGGGGAAATAGAGCGAGAGCCAAAACTGCAGCCAGGCAGCGTGCTAGCCTGTGCCAGGAACGTGTCCTATGTGATTCTGGGTGTCTCATGTTTACATCCCATCGTTCCCACTCATTGGTTCCTAGCTTCTATTCTGAGAGCAGCTGGCTTGACCGTGCAGAACATTTTCATATTTTGCCACTTACTGTAAAACCGATACTGATAAACTTGTGTGGAGCTTCATCTGGCATGACAGAGAGCATCCATGGGGAAGTGACAGCGAGGCAGGTACCGAGCTGTGGGAGCCAGGCTTAGGGAACTAATTGCTGCTTTCCCTTGTTCATTGGCAGAGTCCTCTTTGTGGTAGGACCCCATATCTGTTGCTGCTGTAGGCAGCTACCTAAAGTTGTGTTTCTTGTTCTCAAAGCACTCGCTGTCATTCTTGTGTCTTTTCTCATGCTCCATGGACTTCGTTAAGTTCACAATCCCCTCTTTACACTGAAGTGGGAGCTTCCTTCTGCACTCCAAGCTTATCTAAACCTGTCAGGCCTCAGTGCACGGAGCCTAACTCTTAGCTTTCACTGCTGGCAGCCCGCGCCCCTCGGTCGTGCTCTCCCCTCCAGGTGAGAAGCACAGAATGGAGGCGTTACGGGTGCGTTGCAATGCTTCTCATCAAATCGAGGATGGGGGTTTACTTGCGAGTGTCAGAGACGGGAAGGGGGAGACTCCCTCTTCTGGGTTAAGCACTCAGACTCAGCCCAAACACCACGATTTCTCGCATTGCCTGGCAGCCAACAACCAGATAACGCCAAAACTTGCCCAAGGCGGGGAACGGGACCGTTTCGAGAGCCCTTTGTGCGGCTGAGAGCCACAGTACAAACCCGAGCACGGGGACGTGGCACAACCCCACAGGGCGGCCAGCGGAGCTGCGCGCGGAGCCGGCCGAGGAAGTGCCGGGGCCCCAAACAAAGGAGGAGGCCGCGGGGAGCGGCCGGGGCTTTCCCACCGGGGCTCCCCCTGCCCGTCGGGGCTTTGTTCACCCGCACCGGAGNGTTCATATCCCCATTGAGTCGCCGTACACATAATATTTCTTTAAAGAAGCTGTTAAAGTGTCATCCTGGTCTACTGGAAGGTCAGTCCGTGCAATTCACTCTATGACATATCACAAGCGCTCGCAGCTTTAGCCAAGCTCATGATTTGTGTTGTCTGTTGATATGTTGTCTGCTTAATGGGGCGATCATGCAAGCTACAACCAGGAACAAAGCCCAACAGTTCCAACAACCGTAGCTAAGTTAGTGGAAGCAGTACAGCTTGCAAATCTATCAAACTAAACTGCAAGAAAGACAATCTGATTTAGAGAAAAGGCGTTCTGCTACAGTCATTAAGCACAAGTAATTTAGATTTTTTATATTGTCTTCTCATTTACAAATTTACTGTATCAACGCCAGCCAATGGAACGAATTTCTTAAGTAAATGAGAAATAAATAAAAGAGATAGAAAGATAATCAAATTACATAAAATAATTCTTACCCCTAGATTTATTTTTTAGAAAGCTATTAACACTGGCAAATTTATAGTAATAATAATAACACAGCATAAGAAGTAATTGATTTAAATTAACATCGCGTCTTAAGGAATATCAGCAAAAAAAGAAAAAGAAAAAAAAAGGAAAAAAGGAGAAAAAAAGAAAAAGAAACAAAAAAGAAACAAAAACCAATAATACACCCAACAACAACAACAACAACGGCCTTCATGACACAGTGCTGCATCTCTCAGAGTGAAAGGCCCAAGGAAAGTCATGAATCCACTGCCTGAGAATTAGTTATGGTCATAAATGCTCTAAATTAAAATAGCAACCAAAATCTCCTCTGTTTTAAATCTCCTAATATATGTTATCCGAATTAATTTAATTTAGGGACCCGGTCCATGCAGATTCATGGGCAGTGCTGGAGTAGAGTGAAGCACTTCTCGTGTAACAATTCCCCACATTAATATTTATGTAGCATATGCAATCTATTTCTGTTATTTTTATGGTTGTTATTCTATGTCTGCAAAGGTCATTTAAATTATACTGCGGCCGAAAATTTGTTTCATAAATTTTGATATAAATACTAATTACACACTATAGTAATGCCAGCAGGGATCCTTTCATTTATCACATTTATATCACCTTCGCTGCTTTAGTGATGACATAATGGAAAGCAGTGAAAAACTGGGACAGTTTTATCCTAATATCCTAAAGCTAGTCGGAGTTGCAGCAGGTTGACTGAGCGAATAAGGATTCCTACCACCATTCGTGGGATTTAAGAATCTTTAATAAGGTACGAAATGTTACCAAACAGTTCTGTAAACTAAATTTTACATACCAATTCTTCTAGCCATAAATATTGAATATCTTGTAACATGTATAACCGGACCTTTACATGCGGATAAATATGGAAATTAGGATTTATATACATTATGTTCTTGTATTTGCCAAAAGCAACGGACAGATATAGTTTTATATCTTTTTTTTTTTTTTAATATCACTTTACATAAACAAATGTAACAGTTTGACACGCAGATCCAGGCTTTCACTATACGAATTTCTTGACAGGACGTGTAACAACATTTTACTGCACTACTTAGACTGGACTTTGGGACGAAATGTTGCACTTTATACAAAAAAGCACATTAATACCAATAATATT
>JACDJE010000106.1:1308113-1330634 GCA_016647715.1 Pavo muticus
CGCCCGCAGCCCGAGGCCGCCGCCTCCGGCCCCCCGCCCCCCGGAGAAGTTGGTAAATACCTTAATCCACTCCCGGAGACGGGGGATTATGCCATAATTTCCGAGCAGAGAACGGTTTTGCGCAGCTACAAGTGGGGGGGTAACATGGCGGGTTGGGTCCTGCGCTTCTCCGTCGCCCGGAGAACTCTCTGAGCGTCCGCATCGCCGCACCTCTGTGCCCGGGCCGCCCTGGGAGGACCGTGTCCTCTCCTCTGCGGGTGGGGTTCCCACGTAAGGAAACCCGCTCTCGGGAAAGGAATACAGCTCGGCTGGCTCCTCTTTACTGAGGCGTTCCGAGAATGCAACCCGGGTGGCTGCGGAAGCGCTGCCCTCTCCCCGCTTCTCTCTGACTGCACGAGGGCTGCTCGGCGCCTCTCTCACGGGGTTAAGCGAAGTTTAACGTTTTTCAACTCTGGAGGAAGCAGAACGCGCCGCAGCCGCCTTTACCTGATTGTAACTCACGTTGCACAACCGGAGCGCTTATGAGGATGGCTTTCCCTGGGGCCTCCTAACTTACTGCTTGCTTGTACTACGCTAATATCCTTGATTTGTTGTCTCAACGTAGATGCTGAAGGTCAAATTGTTGCCTTACGTGAAGCTGTAATTAGATTATATGCGTGCGTGCATATGCACCGCTGTATACCCACAGCATTTGGTTACAGACCCGCATCAATTTCTCCGAGACCTTATTTTTAACCTCTCCCCCTTCTCCCCGATGCCAGGTGTTTACCAATCCTCTGTGCAAATGTTAGCGGAGACCGTCAGTGGGTATTCCGGAGGAAGGGACACGCTCGAAGCGCGGAGCCGTGAGCCTTTTCCCACCCACCTTGCATAAAGTGCATTCATGTGAAATATTTGGAATGCTTTCCTTTATGTGCCCGCGCTCGCAGCCAGCGCGAGGTGGGCTGCGCCCCTCCGAAATTCGATCGTGACGATCCGCGAGGGGATAAAAACAGCTAACAAATTAAAAACCCGAAGCCCGGAGCTTTTACAAATGTTCCGGGTCCCTTCCGCCACACACGCCATGATGGGAGCACAGGGGCTTTGTTTGTACTTGACGATTAGGGTTCGGCTGCACATCTCGTGGTGTCTCCTGCACCCCGATACTTTTTTGCTTAAGGGGACGAGGTTTTTTTCCCACACGGCTGCTGCAGGACCTGAGAGCTCCTTGCCAAGCTCGGTTTGCAGTGTGCCATTGTCAGTGACAATAACGCAGTCGTCATTTCAGCCCGAAGCTCTCCGTGGCACGTTTTCTGGAAAGCTGCCTCTCTATCGTGTGCCGTGCCCGGCCCGCACCATCCCAACTTACGCGTGACTTTGGCAACACAATTATATTTCTATTCTGCTTAACGTCACTTATCATATTACCCAACAAATTAATCCCGATTGCGATTCCTTCCATGACTGAGTAGGTTCAAATGAAAAGAGAATGCTACCCCAGACAGAGCCGTGCCCCGGCCTACTCTTTCTCTTGCGGAATCCCTCTCTTTTCGCCCACACCATCGATGTCTTTTAGAAAGATTTTGTGCTTTGCCCTACTGTGTCAGCAGCTGGGGAGCGGGGGAAGGGGAGGGGGGGGACGACACGCGGATCTTCCGCAGGATCGTAATCAGTGCGAGAAAGGAGTGCATGGGATGTGATCTGGAGAGGTGACGAATAATATTTCCACGTGCACCTCCGGGAGTGTGAAAAATGTATTTAACGTAAAAACGCTCCCAGAGATAAATCACTGCCCGCTCTTTCTGCAGGACACCGGGGTCCGCAGGGACAGAGCGTATTGTTTACCCGGAACGAGCACTTGGCCTCGAAGTTTTCCTTATCTGGGGGCTTTGTCTTGTGCACAAAACCCCACGTTGACACCGAAGGCAGAGGCGGGAAGAGCGGCCCCGGGCCGGCCGGGCCGAGTGCTCCCGCTGCGGGGCCGGATGGGCAAGAGGGGAGTGCGGCGGGGAAGGGCCGGGGCGGGCGGGGCCCGAGCGGAGCGGCCCCGGGGGGCCGTGCAGGGCCGAAGAGGGGGAAAGTGGAGTCAGGGTGCAGGGGCTGCCCGGAGGCCCCGATACTAACGGCTGTGCTCTCCGTTTGCCACCCGCAGGGGAGAAGCCGTTCAAATGTGAATTCGAGGGCTGCGACAGACGCTTCGCCAACAGCAGCGACAGGAAGAAGCACTCGCACGTCCATACCAGCGACAAGCCCTACAACTGCAAAGTGAGAGGCTGCGACAAGTCCTACACCCACCCCAGCTCCCTGAGAAAACATATGAAAGTGCACTGCAAATCCCCTCCTCCCAGCTCCGGCTACGAGTCCTCCACGCCCTCCTTGGTATCCCCCTCCTCGGACTCCGGCCGGGACCCCCCCGCCTCGTGTTCCCACGCCGAGCCCTCCGCGCCCGCGCCGCCCGCCGCCAACCTGAGCGAATGGTACGTGTGTCAGGGCCGCCCCGCGCCCCCCGCCGCCCCGCCGCCCCCGCGCCCTGCCGTCCATCCCCGGCCCCGCTGCTAAGGAGCGCGGCGGGCGGCGGGAGCGGGAGAGCGGCTGCGGACAGCGGGAGAGGAGGGGACAGGCCTTGGCCTCGGCCCCGGGGAGGCAGAGCCGCGCTGCCGGACCCCACTGCTCCCGCTCGGTCGGGACAAGCTGACTCCTTCCTCCGTGCGCACCGCCCGCTGATCGCCTCGCTCCTGCCTGGCCACAAGCGCACTGAGTTGCAGCAGCTGTTTTCTTTTTCATTTCCTTTTTCCTTTTTCCTCTCCTTTTCCCTTTCCCTTTTCCTTTATCCCTTTTCCTTCCCTTCCCTTTCCCGCCCCCCACCCACAGTGGTTTCACACAGATTCGCAGCTGTACAGGTCTTCTCTTGTCAACAATGTCTCGTGCTGAAGTGTTCTGTTCGTCCACTACTTTCTGTGAGAGTGCTGTTTTGTTTTTAAAAAAGAAAAAATATATAAGCAGTTATTTGTTACCGAATTGTACAGAATTGATCCATTAAATTCTTTCGTTAATTAACTCTCTCGATGGACGTTTCTGTAAAGAATCTCCCACCGTTCCCTGCAGCAGTATGTAACAATACATACAGCTATCTGTTTCCCCCAGTGGCTAACACAGGCGGCCCAGGCGGTGTGGGGCTGCCCGTTCCTTCGGCGCTGACTCCCCCAAATCCCTCCCACCCCCCCTTGTGCGGTCTCTGTCTGGGGGAAGGTTGGGGGGGGCTGAGGGCAGAGCCGCCAATGACGTCACGCAGCGGGTGGGGGCCCGGTGCCCCCCAGCAGAACGGGGCCGGGGCCGCTGCTGCACGGCTGTGCCCTGCGGAGCGCTCCCGGTGCCGGTGCTCGCACAGCGCGGCTGGGGCATGCCCCGGAGCTTCAAGCTGGACCCTACACAAACATACACGGCTCACTCCTCCAGGCGAAATAAAGAAGGAAGGAGGAAAAAAAACAAAAACAAAACAAAACCAAAACAAGTACACAAAAGCCTCCAGTGGGGTAGCTTGAAACTGCCGAATGGTACCGTTTTAATTACTTTAATGATGTTTAAGAATAGCAGATAGTATAGGCAAATAAATAGCACGGGCTGCTGGAAGGGGTTCCCACGGCTCGCTGGGTGCGGAGGGGCGGCTGGGAGCTCTTCCCCCGTGCCCTGCACACCCCCTCCGCCCAGGTGGCTGAGGCTGTGTCCGGCGAACACACACGCACGTACACACGTGTGTGTTTATAGATGTCAGGATAAAAGCGAGAGGAAAACAGATAGCCGGTCAGCAGGAAACCCAGCCCCTCCTGCTGCAGCCGAATGCTGTTCCCAAGGCACCAGGTCCCCGCTTCACCAGCACGAACCCGACCATTTCGGGGGTTTGTGTGCCTCGCTCCTCGCCGTGTGTCAGGGCGAGAGTGCACCACTAGGTCGGGGGAAATGGGTGCGGAGCCCACGCTGGGCACTGCTCCCTTCTGCCACGCAGCCCCAAACTCACACTGCAGAACCGGAGCCGGCCGCGGGCAGAGGGCTGTGTCCATCCTGTCCCCAGCTCTGTTTAGTTCTTTATTTCTCTATTTCCAGAAGTGTTTGGATGTGCAGGCTAATCACCTTTAATTTTTCATTTGCTTGTTACAGATGTCTGCCCCGTTGCTCTCAAGGTAATCTAGACAGACGCAGCTGAAAGCCTGAATCTTATGCCTTAGACATCAAAGAAAGCTCGCACAAAGAAGTATTTCTTCACAACGGTGAATCTTCATGGTAAGTTAGGATTTCTATGGCAATAGGCAAGTCATACTTAAATAGTGAAAGGCGAAGTCTGGAGCCCGTCCAGTCTTTTCATTAAGGACATAATATTTACGTCTAACGGGCCCTTTTTCTTGTGTATACAAGTATATATTTTTGTTTGACGCCAACTAAATCATTTTCATTTAATTTCCGGTAAACAAAACCCACGCGAACAGGGCACTTGTTCCAGATCATAATAAAAATGGATAAGAATGTCGGGAAGAAAAGGCCCGCCTGAACCGCCGCCTCGGCTCACTTTTGTTTCTGCTTTCTGCCGGGATCAGAGAATGCGTTTGGGATTTGAGGGCGAGTTTCTAAAGGCAAGGAAATGGTTTTTAAGGGGGAAAAGAAAAGGAGAAAGGTCTAATCAAGCTCGGGTTGTTCAAAGGGCCTGATTTTGGGGTTGAAAGTGTGAGTTTTATGGTGCATCAGCATGCCACGTTAGGATCGCTATGGTAATGAGGAGAGCAATAGCAAGCGGCCTTCAAAGGAGGCACACTCCATTTGAGACAGTCTATTAAGATACATTTGCACTGACCTTTGGTTTCATGCTAGCTTAATACACTCAATCTGCCCTTCGCTACGGACATGCTTCTTCCACCCAAGGCCCTTCTGCGGGGCTGGGCTCTGCCGGGCTTCATCCTCTCTCCGAGCGGGCTCCGCTCCCCTTATCCCCCAGATGGGGCAGCTCTGGGCTCTGCCCGCCCTCCCCTCACCCCCAGCCCCTCGGTAGGACGGTGAAGAACCCCTCTGTCGACCGCCCAACGGAGGGGCTGCGCCGGGGATGTCACCGCGACCCGCGGCTCCGCTCAGGACTCGGCCCGGGGGACCCCCCCGCAGCCCCCGGGGGCGGGGAACTTGACACCCACACGGCCGGGGCCATGGGCGCTGGGCCATGGGCCCGGGAAAGTTAGAAGTCCATGTTCCAGTAATTGTCTTGTTGTTTATTTTATCCAAGTACCCTGGTGAATAGGGGAAAAATAAACACGGTGAAAAAAAATTCAAACAGTTGAGTCGTCTTTAGTGCCAGCCCTTGTGGTTGAATAAAAAGGATGGTCCAATTTCTATTGAGCTGAGAAATCTTTGAAGTGGGAGTTATTATCTGAGAAATTCCTGCTCGTCGTCCTAACAACGCTGATGAAACGTAAAAGGTTCTTTGTCAGCGATTTGTTCTCCTCTCTGTCAAACTCACCCTGCCCGTTAGCTTTAAACCGTTTCTAAAGAGATAAAATCAAACTTTTAAAGATAACTTTGGGGGCCCAGAGGGTGCGGAAAATACCAAACTACGGAATCCTGTGTATAGACATACATCTGGATCTACGTGGCTGAGTCTGTGTGAAACTGTCTGCGTACAGATGTCCATAGATGTCTGTATGACCTTACTGCTCGAAAGTTGAAATGATGTCCATTTTGGCATTTTATCCTCTGAACTTTTCCGTCTAATAAATTATTCCTCCACATATGCTGCGCAGAATGCAGCTCCTGAGAGAAGGCAGAAACGTTGGGTCTCGTTGCCACCAGTATGTGACCAACAAACGTGTTCTTTCACTAGAATGAAAGCAACAGCAAAGACATCAGAGTAAAAGTCTTTGATCATTTGAACAGTCCGAATACCTACTAAGCGTGTATATACTGCGATGTATCGAAGTGGTTAACGCATTCAAAGCGATGGCTTCCATATGCTCCCATGTTTTATTGTCCGTAAGTGTAAAGATAGCCCAACCGCATCCTTTTGTGTCTTCATTTGATAAACATCTCCGTGTGTAAAGATTCCCCGATCAAGATTTATTTAGGAGTTTCCCATCGGAGATCATTAAAAGCTCTGTTTGTAAAGCGGATTCCTAGAAGTTGTAACTCATCGGTGTACTTCTGTTTTAGTTGCTACAGAGTGATCTGAGCCCTATTCCACCGTTCTAAGGAACCCCAATAATTTAATGGGACTTTTCCTGAGTAAAGACCTAGTCAAACTGAGGTGGAAGGGGTATTACTATTAATAATATTATTGTTATTATTAATTCTGGGTCTTGTCATATTTATGGGGAAATCTACCACATTCCTCGTGAACTGTACAGAGAAGAAACACCTCTGAAAATGTAGCTCGCAAAAACATTCGCAATGTTGATATACTGTATCTGACTTCTTTAATTCCGTCTTTTCCTTCATCACGTGTTTGGTAACGAGGAACTTTCTGTTGTGCGCTTGAACATACTATTTATTTTTAATATTTGGATTTTTTTTACAATAAATATTTATAAACGTATCAATTCTAGGGTTATTTTTACCAATGTGCACTTTTAAAAATATGTGTTTGTACCGGCGATGCCGAGCCGCTCCCAGAGCGCTGTCATTCGTCTTTCTGTTGGTTTTATATTCGTTGAAAAAGATTTCTCGAAGCGGTGTACTGTCAATGTGGTGTACGATATAAGGCGTGTTTTTTTGTTGGTCTTTAGCCTCTCCTAATGTTAATCGTTTTAGGTTGGCATTTGCATTAAAAGAGCAAAACCAAACCAAAGCACCTCTTTGGCATCATTTCGGGGATAGCCTTTTTTTTTTTTTTTTTTTTTTTTTCAGAGCAGGGGATTCCAATGAATTCTTTAAACGCTGTTTGAAGTGCAGCGTGCAAACGCAGAGCCCGGTGCCCCGAGTTCCCCCAATGATCCCCGTCCCTTTCTTGTCTGCCCCGGACTCCCCTGTTCCGGGCAGGCTGCTCCGCGCTCGAGAAGTCCCCGACCGCCGGGGATGGGCGCAGGGCTCCGGGCAGAGCCCCCCCAGCGCTGCTGCTCCTGCCTCTGTCCCATGGGGGGTGTTCTTTTGGCAGGGAGGCGTGGGGTAACATTGCTTGAAGAAATTTCCTCCCAAAGTGATTCCCTGACACAGTGCCACTTATTTGATGAGGATTTATACATATATATTTAAGAGAGGAAATTAATTCATTAGCTGAAGTAGCATCGAAGATAACCCTTCCGGGCTTTGCGTATTGCACGGACTGATATTGAAGCCTTGCAGCTCCAAGCTCGCTCAGAGTCCCCTTGGCATGGCTGCCCAGAGCTCAGCTTTGCCATTTGGGCGGATGCAGCCCTGGACGCAGCAGTCCTAACCCCGGCCGGCGTGGTGCGCATGCGCGCTGCCTTTACCTTTTTTTTTTTAATGGAAAACTTGAAAAAAGTTGACTAACACACAGAGATGACAAAAAGTTGGCTTTGGGTGGCACGCATATTGTCACTAAGAATGCATTTGACTACAGAAAGAGAGAGAATGAAAGAAAGTAAAGAATTACAGGAAGAAAGGAATGAAAGAAAAAGAAAGGAAAACATTTTTGCTGATGTGTAGAAGACAAAAAAAAAAAACGGCACAAAAAGGCAAGGAGGGCTAACAGTACATGCTAATTAAAGTATACAATTCTATGGTCTCTAATGATTGAGCGAAGACATGTACTTATTGCACTTGACTGTCAACAAGGGAAGGAATGTCCCCTCAGACAGCATGGTGAGAGACGTGTGGGCATTATTAGTGGCCCTTTAAAGACATTGCCTTTTCTTTCTCAATGCTGACAAACCATTTTGGAGGGAACCATCCCCTGTTGCTTCCTATCATCGATCCCCGTGCAAGCCACTGCATTGTGCAAGTGCATTAATTAAAGACCATTCATTTAACAAAAGCACATTGTATGCTCAGGAAAGGAAGATTAGAAATATGAATCAGTAACCAAAGCCCATTTCTGCCACGATATCGGGAGAAGTTGAGGGGCGGGAGGGACGGTCAGACACACCGAGTTGGACTGAGCAGTTTGGGACAGAAGCTCCGAACCGGTTTACATTGCAAAGAACCCGTTGTCAATGTCTGAATTGCAGCGTTCTGCCCAGCCCTCCCCTCTCCTTTCCGAGGGGTCGGACCCGCAGTGACCCAGGGCTGAGCTGCTGCCCGGGGACCATCTCCCCAAATGGGATTTTCCAGCTATCTCCATGCCCACACAGATACACAGACACACAGACACACACACGCTTACTCATCCTTCCCCATCCCTTCACTGACTCGATTTTTGCAGCCCAAAGGGAAACCCAGCTGGTCCAGCTAGGCCAGCCGCAACATGCACGTGGCTTATCGCGATAAGGTGGAAGAGGAGCGCGGAGGTTACGCGGGGGAAGGAGAGAAGCCGGCTCCCCAGCATCGCCCACATGACTGCTAAGCGGCTCCAGCTCTGCTAAAACCTCTGGGCCATATGTTAGTTTATTTATACCCTTTGTCTTTTCCAGTGTCTCTTGGTGCAAGGATATTCCTGGGATACAAATGAAAGTAAGCAAGAGTGAACAAACAAGGGAGTGCCTGCTAAAGGGATATGTAACATCGCAGAGATCCCAACAGAGCACGGCGTTCCCATGGTTATAAAAGGGCCAGAATAGCAATTAAAGCTTTTAGTTAAAACCCTCAGATTTTTAATGCTGAATGACACATTGACTCCATTTTCTGGTGGATGATTTAGAGTTTTTCACGATTACTCTGGGGAAGGAGAAGGAGGGGGGACGACAAAAGTCACTGCAAAAATAACTCTTTCACATTAAAAAAAATAAAAATCCAGCACGAGAGATCAAGGTGTTCCCAATGATGGCAACAGCGTACAAAAACCTCCGCAGTTTCCCCGTGACGTTGAATTGGATCTCATCGTGTTCTGAGCGGTCCGAGGAATGGGAGAGGGTCGGGACCCGCGGCTCCGGGCATCGGGCTCCTTCCTCAGCCGCGGCTGGAAGCACGTTGGGTAACGATGAAATACTGATACCCTTTATTTTATTTTATTTTTATTTGATTCGATTTTCACTAAAATAAACAGGACGCCCAATAAAATCGGCTATTCATCTTTCCCCCCTCAGGTCAATGCCACCCAGAGGATCGGCTCCTCACTGCTGCCAAACCTTCTCCGGGTCGCTGTGTCGGTGATGCGCGGACGTGGAAAGCCACCCCGGGGTGCACGGGGAGAGGGTGAGGGTCCCGGCAGCGTTCCCCGACGGCACTGCGCTGCCAGCGGCCCCTGCCCCCTCTCTGCTGCCCCTCGGGATACCTGCTTGAGCCCGCCCTGAAGCCAAACAAAAGCGCACATCTCCCCCCTTTCCCCCCTCCCTCTCTCCTTCCCTCCCTCCCCACTCAGCAGTTTTGGGAAGACAAAAAAAAAAAAAAAAAAAAAAAAAAAAAAAAAAAAAAAAAAAAAAAAAAAAGAAAAAGTATTCCCCTATTCTCCAACTTTTGACTAGCCTCTGCTGGCTTAAATTATCCTCTACCCTGGGGGGCAACGGTGTAGCAATGGGAGCTCCCGCGGGCGGCGGGGAAACGGGGTGCAGCTGAACTCGGGCATAGCCGGGCTGCTCTGCCGCTGCCCTGCTGCTCCTCCAGGGCCGGGGGTGGTGGGGCTGGAAGTCCTGGAAAGGAACTCAGAGGGAGGGCTCAAGGGAGAGGTTTTGTTCTCTCTACCTGAAGACGGATTAGTCCTCGCATATAGCTGATAAAGATGAAGATCTTGCTGGGAGAATGGGGAAAAATCGGTAGGAAAAGAAGGAAGGAGTCACTGGATTGTTATTGTCTGGAAAGCAGGCCACCTTTAAAAACCTGTTGTAGAAATACAGAGACTCCTTTAAGTGTGAAATATCATTTCATTGTAAATAGCCAAAAAAGAGTTGGTAATCCAACTTCCGGAAACTGTTCTGAATTATTTCAGCAGACTCTTTTAAAAGGGGATTAGCAGGGCTTTAGGGGCAAAATCCTTCTGTTTTATTCAATCTCTGATTTTATGTTATAATTACTAGATGTAAAGACTCGCGAATTAGTATGCAGGCGTCGTCCAGACATTATGCAGGTGCTATTCTAATCATTCAGCTTTTTAATTAAGGAACGAGGTAAGAAAACAGAATCATAAAAACACTTTTGTGAGAGCTGAGAAAATCGTGAGCGACTGCATGAATAAAGCCTTTATACCTTATCCTGACAGGTCAGACACCAATTGCCTGACTTACGACCTTTTCTTGCTGAAACAATAGTTAACAGCTTTCTCACCTTGTTCCCATTATAGCCTTTATTCTCGGAGAGAATTTATGGAAACGGCCCCCAAATGCTTACACTAAAGAGGGATGCAGAAAGGTATTGCAATTTTAATTGGTGCGTGTCCCGTGTAAAGATACTTTCTTTGTGGGTCGCTCTGAAGCGGAGGGTCTCAGTCCGACACGGGAATTTGGGTGGATAGAGGTGGTTTGAGGGGGAGCACAGCAGCCCAGAGCCGCTGGAAGTTGCCGGGATGCCCGGGCAGCCGGAGCGGCGGGGCCGGCGCCGGTCCTCCTTTGTTCAGCGCATCAGAAGGCATCGTGCTCCTTGATCCCGCAATGCAAACTTCAAGCCTTTGTGGTCTTTGTTATTATTATTTAATTTCTTTCCCTCGCCTTCCTCCTCACCCCTCCTCTCCCCCCTCCCCACGCCTGGCACTACCGCATCACGTGTATTAACATATGAATGAAACGAGCAGAGCCAATGCACTTAAGGTAATACCTATGCTCCGTTCTCGCCTGATTATCTTTTTATAGAAAGTTACATTAACTAATGACATTTACATAAATATGAATAATTAGTAAGGTAAGTAATTCTGCTCCGACGGGGGAAGGCGGAGTGGGAGAGCGCCTGAGCCCTCAGCCCAATTTTGGGCTCTGCAGAGCTGGGCGCAGCCTGGCACAGGGACGGGGCTGCGTGCGGGGAGGAGGGGAGCTGTCCCATTTATATTGTTTTCTTTTTTCTAATGTGAAACTTTTATCTTGTGCCCCTCTTTTATCTCCCCTCCGGACCTCCAGTTCTGAGCAGAGTTCAGTGGCTGTAAATGATAGGTTCCCAAAAGCATCAATCCGCGCTCCTCTAGTACTTGGCCGAGAACAATGCAAGTATTAGGATATCAGCAGCACTCGAAATGATCACGCGTTAAATTATTTTGCTTTCACGGATGAGGAGGCTTTTTTCCAATGTAAATCAAGCGCTTTAGTTATTAAGTCTGAACACTAATCTCCAACAACCTTTACATAATGTGGCAGAATGTGCCACACCACTTCGCACCTGCACTCTGAATAGAGCCGCCTTTTCAATGTAAGACACGCTTGTTGCCCCTGGGCTCCAAAGGAGTTGTGTGAATAAGTCAAGCTTTTTGAATACCCCTACTCGCTTTCTCTTCCTCCTTTGATCACAGAAAATGTCTTCTAATTTGTCCTTTTTCATTGTAACAACGTTTTCAAGTCTCTTTTTATTTTCCAAACCACATATTTATAAAGAACATAAATCGCCCCAGAAAACAAAAGTTCTTTCCTCGCCAACTGGCCGAGTAGCCTATGATCACTGTGTTATTCACAAGGAGAAGAAGGGGACAACAAGGTTCTCGCAAACGCTGTTGCTTCTCTAGTTTGTCCTAAACAAACGTTTAACTCCGGGACGGGACGCGGGGGGAGAACCGAGTTCGTTCCCTCCAGCAGTAGGGATGGAGCCATTTGACTCGGGGATGCGCTCGCTGCTGTCCCCAGGCTGGTGGCCGGCCACGCTTCATCCTTTCTGGCGGCAGCGACACATGGCGCGGTGGAGGGCGGAAGGACGGCCGCCGGTTCCTGCCCGCTGGACGGCCGCAGCCTCCGCCCGCTTCCCGAGCCCACCAGGCAGAGCAGGGCGAAGCCAGCTGTAGCGAGCCGGCTGCACGCATTCATCCTTAGCGGAGCTGCCTACTTTAGCGACCTCCGAGGATAATTAACTCTAATATAGAAACCCGCGCAAGACGTCCGAGTTAATGGGGAGCAGACCCGCATCGTTCCTACTAAACCCTCCGGGCTCCCCCCGGCCCCCCGCGATTTCCCGACCCGGTTCTGTAGACCGGAGCCGGGGAGAGGCTGCCCCACTCCGGGGCGCGGGCAGAGCCCGGCGGGGCTCCCACCTCCTGCCGCCTCCCCGACCCCGTCGGAGGCATTTCCGAGGCGTTCTGCCCCACTGTCTGCTAAGGAGCAGTAAGTTAATGGCATTTCAGTGAAGTTGGTCTCTCGGTGGGCTAAGCCCAACCTAGGAGTTTCTCACTCCTCCTCCTCACAGACGGGTTTCCGGGCGGCTCTTTAACATCCCCATTCATTAGCACGCTAATCAAGGCTGTAATCCCGGCGAAGAGGTGCCCGTGCGTTTGTGCTGCGGCTCAAACCGCCTCCCGAGCGCGCACCTTTGCGCGGAGCCGCGCAGCGCCCGCTCCCCCCTCCGACGGCCGCCTCCACCGGGAGCCTATTTTCTGACATTACCGTAGGCTCCGGGTAAGAAAACTAACAAACCCTTCTAATACAGTTGAAAACACTTTGATGTCTTGCCAAGAAACACACTTCCTTCAAGAGACAAGTCAACATTTGTTTTTCACATTAAATGGCGTTTAGTTGCCACTGAAAAAATGATGCTGAAGGACCACTTTTTAATTCGATGTATAACAACCGCGGGGGTCTAAGAGAAAATAACGGCGAAAGCTATAGACACAAATAACTAAATTACCAAAACGTTAGTATATCTCCTAGGTTCATTAATATGTAACAGACTCCCCAGTTAATCTCCAAAAGCCAGTGTTCCCCCTCTAAAATAGCACTCTGGGACGAATTGTACAGGAGATCAATCACTGCTAATGCAGTAAGGTTTACTGCAAGGGGGGAAAAAGCTATTTACACCTTCAAATAGAAGCTTTTGAGATTTAAGAGTAAGGGTCATACATCACCAAGAATAAATGATTATGAATTGGTAAACGCGCCCTCCAGCCATTAGCTATGCGACGCGATTTATCATTTCTGGGTGTTTTTCTTTTTAAAATCATCTGGCTGTTTGAAAAGAAAAGCATGACGGAGAAAAAAACACCGCGGGAAAGTTTGTTTTTGCATATACTATAAGTCATCAAAACACGGCTATTCAGAAATAAACGGGGTCACTTATGAACCACTTAACGAGGGACAATGAAGTCCCTCCATTGTACACTTTTATGACTGAGCGATCGGTGGGCTCCTCCGAGCCGCGCCTGCCTTTTTTCTGCCTTTTCGTTGGAAGTTACAAAGCCGCGAGTGGGCTAAGAAATCATTCACGCCCTAAAAATGAATCTTTCCGTCGTTCCGTCGCCTGACAGATACTGAACTTCAGCTACGTGGGACATTTCTCCAGTGCTCAGCAATCGCCGGTTGTTAGCCAAGATGCTGAAAGCAGCGAGCGGGGGGAGGGGGGAGGGCAGAGGGGCTGCCCAGATGCTGGGTGACAGCAGACACCCCTTCTTTCTGAATCCCTGATAGAAAAGAGCTGAGGGCCGCTTTGGGTGGGAAACCTTACGACTCAGGTCCTTGGAAGCTTGCTTAGCCCTCAGGCGATATGTGGAGAGCTTCTTTGCTTGTGTGCATGTCGTTGTTTTTTTTTTTTTTTAACTGAAATTGATTCGCAATGCCAAGTAAACCTTTTTCCACTTAGCCTGTGCTCAGGGCGGTGGGAATGTTGCTCATCGAATTAAATAATCTATAATAAAACGCATACTTCAGAGCTGGGAAAGAATGGCAGCGTGCTCTCGGAGGGCGGGGACCGGCTGGAGGCACCGCTCCCCGCTGCCGGGGGCTCGGCCTGGCACCTTCCGTCAGGGAGAACCGACGGGGCGGGCTGGGGGGTGGCGTCACAAAAGGGTTTTGGGGGGGATTCACCTGCCGCTTCGTTGGATCCTCCGTAAATAACCGACTGCAAGGCAAGGGGAGAGGTGCTGGGGCTGGGCAGGGAGGACAGCGAGGTGGACATCTCAGGAGGGGGGACGTCTCTGGAAGAGGATCTCAGGAACGCTCAGATCGGGACAGCTCAGTCCCTGCAGGCCTCTAGTGGAGGCGTGCGAGGGACCTCCGCTCAGAAGGGCCTCCGGGGGAAAATGCGAAGTCCCCTAAATGGTTACATCCCTCCATCCCAGTACGTCAGGTTTCAATTGTGACAAGTGCCTGTTTTCTTCGGGTAAGGGATTTAATATGTCTGGTGAAGGGGACTGTGGCAGCGAGGGTCACAGCAGGTAACCATCTCTGCTAGGGGGCTTTTTAGTCCCACTTCTAACACTCCCAACATACTTGCAAGATTTGGGAATAAAGCAGCTCGCTTGTAGACTTGAGGAAGAGCTGAGATTTCTGGTTTGTTTTACAAGCTCGTTACAGGCGCGTTTGGCCAAAGGGCACAGTTTTATGTAAGGACAAAGACACAGAGCCCGTTCTGGGGAATGTGGGGCTTTTACACAACTCTGTCCCATCGCTCATTGTCTACTGGGTGGCTTGGAAAAAAAGCCAGGCTGTCACACGCGATGAGCTTCGTGCCCTTCTCTTCGGGGTGCTGTTTTACTCGAGGCTCCTGGGGGGGGACATTTACCAGGAGAAAGAGTAGCAACGTTGCATGGAATCCCCTACAGAAGGAACACACGGGGAAACCGTAGAGACCTTCACCAGGTGTGGGTGCAGAAGGCAGGGGCTGCCTGGCCGCTGCCTCGGCCTGTCTGAGTGCCAGAGCTCTGAGCACATGGACAGACCTCTGGATCAGCGCAAAGCATCACCTTCTCAGGTTTATTCCCACTCCGGAGAGGGCTAATAAACGAGCAGTTCCCCTTTGTCACAGGAGAACACAGACTGACACTGCTCCTCCCCTCCCCAGGACACCCACTGGAAGGTCCACTTCTTGGTCCACCGAAGAGCACTGCGAGATGTTCCCCTCAGAAATCCACTAGTCCTCTCTTCCAAACTGCTCTCCTCTTTCCCTCAGAGATCTTCTCCCTAAGAAACCCATTTCAGAACGTGGAGAAAGGAAAAAATAAAAATTAAAAAAAACCCAGAGATCTCGTTCTCTGCAATAGATGAGATTGTCTCCTTGAATATCTAATGCTGCAATTCCACTTCGAAGTAGTAGACTCATTTCCTCTTTATTACATCATTCAGCATTTTATTTCTATGATTTTATGTTTTACTGCTGTTGCTTTTTTTTCCCCGCGAAAGTCTATATTTTTGGCGTTATAGAAAGTCTCTGAAGATCCATAAGATTATTATTTATCTGACTTTGTGCGTCTCTGAGTGCTGTATACATTATATAATTGCTTTAAAATGTTTTCATAAATTACATTCAGAAATGTGTCATAGTAAATTACCTTTGTAATAAAATGTAAAAAATGCAAATGGCTGTTGTCTTTATTACGTTTTAAACCATTGGTTTATCTGCACTATTTCACTTGTCAGTTGCACAATATGTTGTATAAAGGGAAAGCACAGTTTGATAACAGATAGATGGAACCTCGTGTGTAATCTAGCAGGCACGTACAGTTTGGGTCATTTCCTTATCTCCCGCAGAAAAGACATTATCCCCCTCATATTTACATACTTTTCAATATTTGTCAAACAATCATAAATTATAAATTAATGAAATGTTCGACAGTCTTCAGAGATCAGACTAATGAAGACATTTACCTTTTTGGTGATTTGGAGTCTCATCTTTGTAAGTTTAATGACATTTAGACTCTCACGGTTTATTAGGCTTTATTAGATTTGTCCTTCACTCCTGCTGTCATTCAGATGTCTCTGCATAAACATCACCTGCTTCAGGTACGGGAACAAATCGACTTCTACCAGGAAGGCTCCGAAGCACCACCGGCCCTGGATAGGGGCTCCGGGAGGCACGGAAGCTCTGCTCACCGCCCCGACCGGTGCTGCCAGCCCACTCCCCAGCCGCCTCCCGCAGTCGGGAGTTATTAAATGCCCTCCCAAGCCAAGAAACCCATGTGCGTTTGATTACGAGCCCGACAGCCAGGCGCACCCAACCGCCCCAGCGGCCCTTCGGGGCCCTCCTGCTCGGGCTCCTGAGCCACGGGGGCAGCTTGCCAGGGCCACGGAGCTGCAGCTCGTTGGACGTTTTTCTTTTGTTTTGCCCGATGGGATCGGACGCTCCCAGGCACCGGGCCGGGTGCGGCGGTGCCCGGGCCGGGCAGGCTGCCTGCCCCCGCTCAGCGCCGAGCGGGAACTCGCGCTGACGGATGGTGGCCGCCTCCCCGACACGATTAGGCTGCGGGAATTAAGTTGCCCCCGAAGAAGCTGGCCCTCATCCCCCTCCACCTTTTCTGGGAGGCACACGCTGAGTCCCGCCGGCCAGAGCCCGGCGCCATCTTCCCGCGAACAAAGACGCGGGGATGCCCCGGCCTCGCCCTGTAATCGAGTTTCCTAATTGCATTACCCCGCCGGCAAATGGCAGGAGCATGTGTCGGGGCGTCGTGCCCCCCCGTCTGCCTCCCCTCGGGGCCGCATGGGGAACCGTCGGGCACCGACCCCCGGCCCCGGAGCGGGGAACTGGGACGGGCGCTGCCTTCATCCTCTGCTTCATCAAATATGGATGGGGTCTGAACCTCGCGCTCAGAACCTCTAACATTGTTTGCAGAGGCTTCCAAATATTTCCAAACAACGCTTTTTTAAAACACAATGGAGAGTTATTAAAGCGCTTGTTGGTAAAGTGAGCATGTGTTCTGCAATCATCAAAAATTGATATGTACCGCCAGTAAAGTAATTATGCACCATCCTGAGGATACGAGAACAGTACATTGTTAATCCACTTGCACACCCGTTGACTTGCAGCATCAGGCTGCAAATAGCTTAATTAAGTCATACACGTGGAATATAACCATATTGTTACATTGCATTATGCACAGTATATCTCAATTTATTGGGACAATTAATGCAAGTGATAGACCTCGGGCAAAAAATATTAACCGCAAAGCACTAAAGTTGCATTCTGGTGACATTTGCGGTGCGGGGAGTAAACAATGGAATAAGGCACCGCGGTCCGAGAACCGCGAGGACTTCCGAGGTGCCTCCCACCTCAAGCCGCCCTCAGCGGGCACGTCAGGAGAACAACTCCGCCACGCTCCGAGCTGCTCCTGGCTCCAGGGATGTTGGTGGTGGATGGGAACTCCGGGGTCGGTCCCAAGGAGATGTGGAGCATGGAGCAAGGAAGCTCGGAGCCTAAGTGTTTCCCCACAAGGTTGAAGAGCAACGCGGGGGGAAAGGAACGTCAGAGTTCCGCGAGCAGTGGTGGGACTGAGAGGGCACAGCAGTGCCTTGGAGCCCGTAAGCTAGTGACTGTGCCCATACGCCAGGATCTCGCCCAGGGGAGAGGTGAGGTTGCAGACAACAGAGGAGGTTGCGGGCCCCGAGCGAGCTGAGCCGCCCGACGCTCCCGCACCCAGGCACTGCTGGCAGCGCGTTCTGGGCCGGGAGTGCAGCGAGGCCGGGGCACCACGCCCGCTGCGCCCGAAGTGCCCGAACTTTGGGCCCTCCGCCCGCCGGGGGCAGCCTGGGACCGGTCCCACGACGGAGCCCCGAAGGCAGTGGGAACTCCCGCAGCCCCTCGCGCTTTCCCTCCGTCTGCCCGGGGGTCTCCAGGCACGGGCACAGAGCCGCGAGCAGCAGTGCCGGGAGAGGTTCAAGGCGTGGGCAGTGCGGGGCGTGTGCCGCCCGATTACTCGTGCGAGCGGGCGCGGTGCGCTCCTGGCAGCGTGCGGACGGGATACGCGCTTTTAGCGTCCGATTTATCCCCTTTTCCACAAAACTACTCCGAATCGATAGTAATTTTCTGGGGAACAAATTATACCCAAACCAAAACCAAAACCCCTTTGTCTGACTGACTGAACCGCCTTTTCCAAATTGTCTAAACGCCCCTCTGTTGTGCACTGTCATTCCCATCGGGATGAAGTCTCACCGAGTTTCCCCAGCCTGTGTTTTTTAGGGATGCGTATGGCAATTGCCAGCTGCTCGAGGTCTTTGATTTAACGGATTTCCCAAGTGTTTGGGGAAAAAGAGGTCCGGGAGGTAACCGGGGCTCCTCAGGACCTGTCCCCTGCCCACGTTGGAACGTCCCCGCCCGGAGCAGCCCCGCGGGCGGGCAGGAACCCTGGTCAGACCCGAGCGGGACTGCGGCGGGGGCTGCGGCGGGGCGAGGGGTGTCCAGCGGACGTGTTTGCCCACTCCCATCCCGGCGGCCGGCGCTGCTCAGCCCCGTGCGCGCACGGGTGGGGGCTGCCTTCGAGCTGTTTATTTCGTAGTTTCCCTCGGCATCTCCTTTTACCCACTTTTGCGCTTCCCGAGAGCAACCGCGCCGGTGATGGAAACGACTGCGAACAGGTTTCTACTCCTGCTCGCGGGCACTGCTGCAGCCGTGGTCAGCGGTGCAGGGGCTGTCGGGGAGCAGTCCCAGACACGGAGATCGCCAGGCGTTAGGAACCTGCGAAGTCAGTTTTGCTGTGAAAGGTGGCCGTGCCGGTGCGCGATTCGCACTTCCGTCCGGACACGCAAACACACACTCCTGCCTTATATCTGACTTTTAGCGTGGTTGCGCGATGTTTCCCACCCATTTCGTTNTGAATGCTGGCATTGTCCATGCTTTTCTGAATCTGATTTACCATATCATAACCCCTAGGAAGAAGAAAACATCAATATCCCGAAGGAATGGAGATGTTTCTATGGAAAACCTAGGAATTTTAGTCCATAACAGATCTGGTGTAAAAATCAAAGAGATCAAAGGCGGCGCTCCCAGGAGTATAGATGCGTCTCTGAATTAAAGATGGACGATGCAGACTACAAAGTACTTTTTTTCCACCCTCCTTTATTCAGGCCTCTGTTTCCATTTCAAGGGAGGCGCTGTCCCAACATCATATCTGAGCCCAGACAGTCACCGCGAACAATGCTTGCAAAGGGGGAGAAGCGCTAAAGAAAGAAAATCATAACAACCATCCGGCCTCGCAGGATTGTTTCCATTACAAACCCGGGCGCAACAATTAATTACGAAATTGTTTAAAAAAAAAGAAAGAAAGAAAGAAAAAAGAAAAAAAAGAAAGAAAAAAGAAAAAAAAGAAAGAAGGGTGGTGGTGGGGAGCTCAAGGCTCGAGGCTCAAGCGAAGTGGCTGATACAGCGGATAAAGGCTACGGGGGTTGGCGGCTGGGTGATGTGGGGGCAGCCCCCTGTACCCCAGCCCGGCGGAACACAGGACCATAAGGAACCGTGCCCATCCGCGGAGGGCACTGCGGGCGGTGCGCACTGCTCGGCCCCGCGCTCCCGGTCCCATTGGCGGCTCCGAGGGTGGTGCCGAGTCCGCTCGGGCCGGCATCGCTCCGCCGGATGCCATAAAACAAAGCAAAAACACATTTAAAAGAGCTAGGGGTAGGCAGCTCGCTTATCTGCGCCACGGCTGTCCCTCGGGGAGCGGGGTGTCCCTTCGGGCCCGAATCCCCGCGAAGACACCCCTGCGGGAAGGGGAAGCTCTGCCCGTGCGGACACCTCCGGACCTTTTCTTTTCCTGGGGGCCGGGGAGCGGGGGNTGATATGTACCGCCAGTAAAGTAATTATGCACCATCCTGAGGATACGAGAACAGTACATTGTTAATCCACTTGCACACCCGTTGACTTGCAGCATCAGGCTGCAAATAGCTTAATTAAGTCATACACGTGGAATATAACCATATTGTTACATTGCATTATGCACAGTATATCTCAATTTATTGGGACAATTAATGCAAGTGATAGACCTCGGGCAAAAAATATTAACCGCAAAGCACTAAAGTTGCATTCTGGTGACATTTGCGGTGCGGGGAGTAAACAATGGAATAAGGCACCGCGGTCCGAGAACCGCGAGGACTTCCGAGGTGCCTCCCACCTCAAGCCGCCCTCAGCGGGCACGTCAGGAGAACAACTCCGCCACGCTCCGAGCTGCTCCTGGCTCCAGGGATGTTGGTGGTGGATGGGAACTCCGGGGTCGGTCCCAAGGAGATGTGGAGCATGGAGCAAGGAAGCTCGGAGCCTAAGTGTTTCCCCACAAGGTTGAAGAGCAACGCGGGGGGAAAGGAACGTCAGAGTTCCGCGAGCAGTGGTGGGACTGAGAGGGCACAGCAGTGCCTTGGAGCCCGTAAGCTAGTGACTGTGCCCATACGCCAGGATCTCGCCCAGGGGAGAGGTGAGGTTGCAGACAACAGAGGAGGTTGCGGGCCCCGAGCGAGCTGAGCCGCCCGACGCTCCCGCACCCAGGCACTGCTGGCAGCGCGTTCTGGGCCGGGAGTGCAGCGAGGCCGGGGCACCACGCCCGCTGCGCCCGAAGTGCCCGAACTTTGGGCCCTCCGCCCGCCGGGGGCAGCCTGGGACCGGTCCCACGACGGAGCCCCGAAGGCAGTGGGAACTCCCGCAGCCCCTCGCGCTTTCCCTCCGTCTGCCCGGGGGTCTCCAGGCACGGGCACAGAGCCGCGAGCAGCAGTGCCGGGAGAGGTTCAAGGCGTGGGCAGTGCGGGGCGTGTGCCGCCCGATTACTCGTGCGAGCGGGCGCGGTGCGCTCCTGGCAGCGTGCGGACGGGATACGCGCTTTTAGCGTCCGATTTATCCCCTTTTCCACAAAACTACTCCGAATCGATAGTAATTTTCTGGGGAACAAATTATACCCAAACCAAAACCAAAACCCCTTTGTCTGACTGACTGAACCGCCTTTTCCAAATTGTCTAAACGCCCCTCTGTTGTGCACTGTCATTCCCATCGGGATGAAGTCTCACCGAGTTTCCCCAGCCTGTGTTTTTTAGGGATGCGTATGGCAATTGCCAGCTGCTCGAGGTCTTTGATTTAACGGATTTCCCAAGTGTTTGGGGAAAAAGAGGTCCGGGAGGTAACCGGGGCTCCTCAGGACCTGTCCCCTGCCCACGTTGGAACGTCCCCGCCCGGAGCAGCCCCGCGGGCGGGCAGGAACCCTGGTCAGACCCGAGCGGGACTGCGGCGGGGGCTGCGGCGGGGCGAGGGGTGTCCAGCGGACGTGTTTGCCCACTCCCATCCCGGCGGCCGGCGCTGCTCAGCCCCGTGCGCGCACGGGTGGGGGCTGCCTTCGAGCTGTTTATTTCGTAGTTTCCCTCGGCATCTCCTTTTACCCACTTTTGCGCTTCCCGAGAGCAACCGCGCCGGTGATGGAAACGACTGCGAACAGGTTTCTACTCCTGCTCGCGGGCACTGCTGCAGCCGTGGTCAGCGGTGCAGGGGCTGTCGGGGAGCAGTCCCAGACACGGAGATCGCCAGGCGTTAGGAACCTGCGAAGTCAGTTTTGCTGTGAAAGGTGGCCGTGCCGGTGCGCGATTCGCACTTCCGTCCGGACACGCAAACACACACTCCTGCCTTATATCTGACTTTTAGCGTGGTTGCGCGATGTTTCCCACCCATTTCATTTATTCGTTTACAAATGGAGCCCAGTATTGGGTTTTTAATGCTCCCCTCCCCAGGAAGCAACTGGCTCACAGGGATCCCCCTCTGTCCCCTGTGCCCACAGCCCGGACCCGGGCAGGACCAGCAGTCAGCTCCCTCCCTCCGACGGCGCGGGCAGCACCTGCCGTCCCCACTTTCCCACCCCGCGGGGTGGACAGCGCTGGGGCACGCGGCTGCCCGCACAGAGCCCTCGGTCTCTGCCGAGCACAGGTGGCTCTGGGCTGTGGCGCTGCCACGCCTGGTGCTGGAGGGCAGAGGTGAAGGGCGCGGGGTGTGACCCGGTGTTACGCTACCGGCCGGGAGGGCGGAACGCTGCGATGGCAGCATGGAGACAACGGGGAAACAGAGGCGAAAGGATCCGGAGGGTGGACAGAGACTCTCTGAGCTCGCACCTCTGGAGAAAATTCCCCTTCCCCCAGTGTGCACCACACCGACACCTCGGAGCAGGGGCATCGAAAGCTGCTAACAGAGCAGGTGGACGCAGCCCCGTGGACACAGCGTCAGATAAAGGCGAAAGGGCCAAACCTGTGCACTCTCTTCCAGCCAGGGCTACTTTCTGGAAGCCAATGACAGCCCCTCCCTCACACCGAAATGACGAGAATTGCACAGGTTTTTAAACCAGGACAGAAGAGGCTTTATTCGGGGGCAGTTTATGGATGTTTCCTAAGAGCAAACAAAATTCACACCGAATTCATACCCTGCTCCACAGAGTCCTTGGACTGGGGTATTTATGATTATTATTGGAAACGGTTATTACTTAGAGCTAATTATTACTGAGGAGAAGGACGGAGCAGCCCGCCGTTCAATCCCTGCAGCCCTTTCGGCGGTCCGCTCAGGTTGTGGCCGGGAGCCCTCCCAGGGGGTGAGAGATGAGGTGCTGGAAATTAAAACCTAACACCTTGCCCAGGGGCTTTGAGACTACGCGTCCTTTTAAAAACCAACCCCCTGCCCTCCCTC
>JACDJE010000106.1:1344174-1419174 GCA_016647715.1 Pavo muticus
CCCCCCCAGAGTGACCCCTGCCTCCTAATTTTTACAGGAGGGTGAGCAGCCGTGGGACAGCCCCTTTCAAACATCGGAGTCTCAGTAAAGAAAGCCCGTATTCCGGGGAGATGAACCACGATGCTGCTTGTTTTACTTTAAGAAACCTCATCCGATCGGAAAGACAATGCCGAGCTGTCCTTTACAAACCCAGGAGCGCCTCTCATGGAATCTTTAATTCAACAACACACGAAGCTCCTGAACAGTGCTCTCCTTTCCCACATAAACAAAACAAGAGTTCTAACAAAAACAAAACAAACAAACAAAAACAAACAAAAAACCCAAACCAAACAAATTAACTACAGGCAAAACAGACCTAATCTTTTTTTCTTTTGTTTCTCTGTCTCTTAAGCTATCAACGAAGAAAAAAATTCTCCTTTCCCCTTAAATTTACTTAATGCTTTGATTAGGTACAGCCCTGTGCCAATTTGTACCACCTGCAGGTCTGGCCCTTGGCTATATATAGGAGAGCAGAGTCTTACAGCCTTTTCCTTAGAAAGTGCTTCTGTTAAGTAAGAAGGAACAACTGGATAGTTGGTGGCAGGTGAGCTATAAATAAAGGGAAATGAGAAAACAGTTTAAGAAATCAACAGGTTTGATCGCAGCTCTAGGGCATGATTTGCGAGGAAAGACTGCCTGAATAAGATTTGGTCTAGAGAGGCTGATAGCTTAGGAGAGCATCTGAATGTACTAAAAACTCTTGTTAAGAAGACAGCGTGAATGCTTTGTAGGGTACTATAGAGGGCAGAAGAGAAAATAGGCTTAAATTGCAGTAAAGGGCTTTGGGTGGAGATGTCTGGCTGGAAGGACAGCTGAGTGCTTGGGCTGACCTGAGAAGCTTCTGAATCTCCATCCTTGGTGAGAAGATAGCCAGAGGTTTAGGTGTGATGTGAGCATGGAGATCCTGTCCTGAGGCAGGAGAGTCACACTGAAATCTCTCTGGCTATGTGCTATACCTCTTAGGCAAGAGAAATGTTAGGTTCAACACTAATGAAAAATAAAACCAGAGAACTTAATCTTGTAGTATTGGTATACTCAAGGGGAAGGAGCTGTCGCTCTGTGCTCAATTCCTCTGCCATTTCTTCCCAGCAAGTAGGACTAGTTTTGCGGAAAATAAAGTAGGCTTTGGCAGCAGAGGGAGTATTTTAAGTATTTAATTGTGGACTTACTATATTAAAAAACTAAGGACTAGGCAAGTGAAAAGGCGAGCTTTGCTAGGTGAGAGTATTGTGAAGATCTCCAACTAATGTGTGCCTCACTGGGGATGTTTCAGACAGTGTCCCGAGGTACTGAGAAGTTCCCAACTTCAAAAATGCATTGCTATGGAGGCAGCAGCTTTCCTGAAGCAAGTGAAAGTCTGACTTTCAAAATCAGTGTGGGTGTTCTTGTTTGAAATGTCCAGGCTTCTTAGTTTTAGTTCTTCTACCCACCAGATGACTGGGGAAGGGAATCAGCACATGGCCAGATGCTGAGACCTAACTGATTTTGCACCTGTGTGACTCTGAAATCAAACAAACAGCTCTTTCACAACTGGGGGCTGAGGAAAAACTGCATGTGTTATCTTGGGTCTTGGTTTCTCAGTGTACAGGAGGGAAGTTTACAAGGGGTGGTGGGAAATATGGAGGGAGCTATTTCTAATGGAAAGCAGAGCACAGCTCAACAGTGTTCTTCCCTGGAATTTAGTTGTCATCCAAGTGTTTCCCGTAAGCAATTCCATTCCAAATATATCCACCTGGTAGCAACGAGTACAGCTTTAGAGTTTAAAATGATTTTTTGCTTATCTGAACCTGAAAACATTCTTTCTACTGAGAGACAAGCTGCTTGGTGGTGAACTCCCACTCTTTCCTCTGCTTTGATTTAAGCTTTTTATTTTTTTTCCATTTACTAACATACTTATGGAAATAATTTGCAGACATATTGTATGTTTGAAAGTTTGAGATACTGTGCCATTTGTTCTTACCCAGACTCTCAAGTGAAGTCATTGTGGGGGGTTCTGCTTTAACAGTGGGTGTGAGGAAAGCTTCATGTATCTCACAGGTTTGTGGGTATGGGTCTTGCAATGTTGCACAATTGTGCTTTCACTTTGTGATTCTAACAGCCCCAGTCAGAAAAAAACAAAAATGAATTCAAATCCAAAACCAATGCTTTATTACCACTTGGGGTCGAGGGGAGGCTGCAATCAGCTGTAGTTATGAAGAACCCCACGTATCATAGCGGATAGCAAATTTGGAAGCGAAAATCAGATTGGGACAAATGTGGTATAAAATAAATACCATATGTGTGGCTCATCAGCATGTTTTTTCTTTTCACGTTTAATTATAGCAAGGCTTCGAGATCTGTCATTTGTCTTAAACTACTGGTAAGCGTCCAGCTTTAACAAAACACAGTCAGATTCAGGGATTTCAGTCCTGTCTTTCTGCACGAGATTAACTGGGCCATGTGCTGCACGACAGAAAGAATAAACTTCACCTGTGATAATTTCATTTGGAAAAGTTTACTGCGCATATGTTTTGAGAAGATAAACAAAAGCACATGAGCAGCGCAGCGATTATGATGCCAAGCAGTCATTTGTATTGAACAGGCCGTTTAGAGTGGAGTTCTGGCAAGTGTAAATGTCTGCTCTGCAGCTTACAGCTTCTCTGGGGCACAATAAGATTTGTGAAAATGTTTCCTACTTCGCGTTTCTTGAGCAAACATTTTCTTTGGAGGAGTCAGGGATGTGTGTTTTTTTTCTTGTTTGTTCTCCCTGAGCACAAATGACAACATAATTATTACATGTAAGGTGGTGGTGGTGTTGAGGGACTTTCAGCATGTTTGTTATTTTCTCTTAATTAAATTTTTTTTTCCTCTGGCTAAAATTTTTCAGAGATGTATTAATTGTCTGTATAACACTCATATAAGCCCTACAATTTATGAAATTACTATTATTACAGGGGATGGATACTGTCACTTTTGCTTTCATATACTAAGAACTTATTTGTTCTCTTGTTGATCTCCTGAAATGTCAAGGCTTTCTGTTTAGGAAATAGTCTTGCAGCTTGGATTTTGGTTGCACGGACCCCCACAGAAAGGGTTGTTTATTTTTGATCGATAAATACTCTTATATGAAAGCAAGGTGGAAAATCTGGTACACTGATACCTGTGCAAGCAGCACAATACAGGATGGTACTTTGTGTATTGGGAATGGGATTCCTTAACCTTCTGTCACAAGCTGTTTATGGAGATTTTCTGAACGTGTCTGAACATACAAACAAAAAAGGTAACCTGAAGATACAGAGAAGTGAAACTCTCATTGTACAGAACTCTCACTTAGAAGAAAAGTGCAGCAAGAGCTCTGTTCTGTTACAGTCCATGTCATTTTGAGGTGTTGCAAGTAGCTGGGGCAAATGAGATGGGATGGCTGAAGGTGACGGGAAATGAGCTCTGCAGAATTACTACAGCAGAAGCGGATAGTCGTGTCCAGTTCTTATCATGTGCTACCACTACTCATGAGTAGTGACTTAAAGGTTAAGCCCAACTTAGGGAGCAAATATTGTCTTTGTTCCCTGGGGCCCTGGTCCTTGATTATCCAGAGAGCCAATGTGGCTGATGCATACCATGACAAGACCAGTGGGCAGCAGGTGGGAAAGGCTTTGTGCTGGTGCTAAGGCTGTGGCATAGGCTGCAAGCTGGATCTTGGGCTTGCTCCTGAGTCCCCCTGCTGCAGTTGCAAGCAGCAACTTGTCCTTGCCAGATCGTATTGCTGACTCTGAGGCTCATACCCAGTTTGGTAGGTAAACTCTTGACAAATCAATATAGTTCTGACACATCACAGGATGCTTATGTTTTTTTCTTTTTTTAGCTGCTACTGGCTTCTGTGTTGCATGTCGCCGAGTTTGTTGGAAAAAATAGTTGGTACATCTGGTTCTGTTAAAGAGCTGGTGATGGCTGGTGCAAACAGCCTTGCTGACACCTGCGCCGTTAATCTTGTCCCGCAAGGGCTGGTCTGTTCTGCTTTCTGATCCACAGATTGAGCCTGACTGCTCAAGTATTTACCCAGTTACATATCTACAGCCTGGCAAGCAGGGAAAATAGCTGTCTGCTGGTATGTCAGAAACAGCTGGTATGGCTGATCGCATCCTTCGTGACTGTGGCACTGGACTCGATGGCTTAGTTTCTGAAGAGAAGAGTTGTTGGTAATACAGTGCCTGTGCATTTGAATGATTTTTGGTGTCCTCTGTATCCCACAGAGATTGGTCTAGTCCTTACTGCTTGTGGCAGGACAAGGCAAAATGACCATTCTAGACACCACAATCTTAGAAGCATTTCACACACATTGGCACCTCAGCTTTTTTACTTGGCTTACTATTGCCCACCTTCAATACTTCTGGGGAGGGTGGTCATACCTCTTTAGAAAAAGATGTCCTTTTTTGCACATTGCAAAAAAAATTTCTTAAGCCTGAAAATGAATCTCCAAGTTACTGCATCATCCTGGTGTGCCCTGCTTGTTCCAATTTGCACTGCTGTGGTGGAAGGTTGTGGTTTTGATGTAGTTATTTTTTTGGCTTGCACACTTTTTTTTGGAGCATTCCTGACTCTGTCATTCATCACATTAGATCATGTACCAAATGCTTTTTTCCAGAGCATCAGCTATATGTGCAAGCAGTGAGATAAATTTCCAAATCAAAGGTTTCTGATGTTCCAGGGGTCTCTGCTTTCAGATCACTATCAAACTGGTGAACAAAAAGATCTCATCTGACTTCAGAATTATGTATAGTAGGAAAAAAGCCAACAACGAGCTGGAGCCTCTGGATATGATATGTCTGGCCTAATTCTGATATGGTCCAGTTAGCTGTGCAGCATTCTGCCTGATTTACCGCAGGATAAACAGCGTCTGATCAACTATCCCATATCAGTCTGTTTCACTTTCCTTAGGTAAGGAAATCAGGGGAATTGTTGATCTCCATGGTCAGAGCAATGTCCTGATCTTCCGCAACTTGTTTTGTTTGAGGGACTTTCCAGCTACATCTCCTGTGTTCCCTTGGATGGTGCTGCTTCCAGAATGCGCCGTCCCTTCTCTGTGTGTCTCTAGTCAGTCTGTGATATTATGAATACCCCAGGATATATGGATAGCCTTTATCACAGTTTGCTTGCATTCCTGCTTTATTTTTAATGGTTTGCATGTATCTGATAAACGTTTGTTTTCATCTGAACTGTAGACCAGAATGCCCCTTTTGGCTGGTTGCTTATTTGTGTGCAAAGTGCAGAGCTTTTTGTAGAAATTCAATACTAAGGAAGAAAATACCATTCGGATGTGCTTTCACTTAAGAAAAAGAAAAAAAATTCTCATTATTTTTCCAACATTATGCATAGTTATGGTATTCAGATTTAATTACATACAGAATAAATATAATGCAGACCCCAAACTGGTGAGATCAGCTTTCAATCACAGCAGGCCATAAGCTCTAGTAATTAACCATACCTCCACAAACCATCCCTACTAATAAATCCAGGGAAAAAAGAACACAGCAGAGGAAAAAAAGAGAAATGAAAAATAAAAGGTCTTATAGTGAAAGGCCAAACAGCACCCTGATGTATACACAGTGCATCCCTCAGAAGACATACGGTGGTAAGGAATTTGTTTTTCAAACTGAAGCGCCTGAGGCTGGAGGTCTGTAAGCTGTATGTAAGTCAGCATTCCTTTGAAATGAAGATGATGGCTGAGCAGGAATGTTGTGTGGTGGGTGACTCCCTACCCCTACACCCATCACTGCCTGAGTCCCTTAAGGGAGCATAGAAGAAGATGGAGAGGCACGGAGACAGTGTGGGCAAACTGCTTTATCAAGGAGCTGATTTAAAGCAGTGAGGTCTGGGCTGAGTTACTGATTTGTGTGATTCAGAGTAGATGGGGACTGTCCTCTCCTGTGAGGGATGCTAGAACTTGAAGTGAAATGTCACACTGCTTTTCAGAGGTGTTTAAAATATTCCCTCTCTGCTTTGTATGCAGTGTGCTGCCTTTGGAAGTCCTCAAACCGGATCCTTAACAAAAGGAATGTAAGCTGAGGAGTCATTCTCCAGTTAAAAAAAAATAAAAATCCCTAAAGAAATTCTAAATGAAACAATGGTAATTGTAGAAAGATCACCTGTTTCATTCCAGTCATGCCCCCAGAGATATTAAACACACTTACTTCACAGACTTAATTGCCTCAGGATGAGGCAATCCTGTATATCTTTTTTAGAACCATTAATAACCTACTTCACCTGATTGCAGCAAGTATTTTATTAGAAGATTTGTCAAATGGTAAATGCAAGGACTTTATGCACAGATAAACAACAAAAATTGACCAAATTTAGCCTCCACTTTACAGCTAAAGCTCATTTTTTATTTTAATCTTCCATTTAATTTGAAACTTAATAGCTTTTCAAAAATTAAACCTACGTGATTTTCCTACAACACTTATTTTGATTAAATCAAATATGCTCACTTCTTCAGTGCTCAGCACCTTGTTGTTGAGCATTGTTGAACATGTACAATTTTATATCCACTCTTTATTTTTGATACTGTATAGAAACAAGTCTGAGTTCATAAAAGACAAAAGGAACTAGTCACCCTCCATTTATCTTTCTTGATAAACTCGAGTTTGATGGCCATTTGAAAGATCCAATCATTAAGGATGGAAAAGGTGCCTAGTCCAGCTGTCTACCTACCACCAATATAGGCTACCAACCATGCCCCTCAGTGCCACATCTCTATGCTTCTTGAACACCTCCAGGGACAGTGACTCTACCACCTCCCTGAGCAGCCTGTGCCACTTCTCTTTTGGAGAAGTTTTTCCTGATATGAAACCTGAACCTCCCCTGGTGCAACTTGAAGCTGTCCCCTCTCATCTTATCTGAAGAAGTTCAAGTAAGCAGACAATGGGAATGTCTGCCTTGTTACTGGTACGGTGGAAAAGAGCCTGCAAAGTTCAGGAGATTCAACTTAAGATATAAAGCAATGCCATGATACTGCAAAAAGTAGAGCTGTCATCACAGTATGATTGGATCTTCTAGCATGCAATTTGTCCAAGCAAAGGGAGGCCGCCCTGGTTGGCCACGTCAGGAGAGATGCAACCAAAGGCAGAGCATTGGGAAATGTTGCTTACAGTTAGGTGCTTTCTTCAGTATTATGGCTCACAGATAGAAAGGATGAGGTTGGATATTAAGGAACAATTTCCAGCTACTGGGATGATGTGACAGGGTGCAGTCCATTAGGGTAGGCGTAGCAAACTCTTTGCTGGAAAGCTAAGCCAAAACTCTGTGGTTTGCAGGCAGGTCCAGCTCCTGCTGCAGGGTGGCCTTGTCTCTAGCTCTGCCCCTCAGTGTTCTGCTTACCTGGCTCTGCCCTGTGGCAAGGTCGGGTGATCATGTAGGCAGTGCAGCAGGGAGACTTCGCTATGAAATAGCGGCAATGTGTCTGATCTTCAGTGTGTGATATGCATTTCTGGCTGGGGGTTAAACCATGGAGTGGGAATGATGCCTGTCTGACCTACTCTGCTGCTCCTATTGAAACGGCTTTTTTAATTACAAATCTCCCATATTTTCTTACTTTTAGTAAAATGAACTGAAAAGCTAGCATGGTTTTGACATAGCCTTCCCCACCCCCAAATGTTTTCATCTGAAAAACCTCCGTGGTGCCTCATCTTGTGTAATTTAGTTTCTCGCCTCCCTGCCTTTTGCGCTATCAGCCTGCAACCTTCAGAGTGCCACAGTCAGGAACTCCTTCTGTCTTCTGATGGGGGCACAGTGGAAAATGGAAAGGAGATTGTGGAAATGGGAAATTAACCTCTGAAAGAATACAACATTGGCTTTTCATGGTCTCATTATTCTGGTTTTAAAGTCATAAAAGATATAAACATTCTCATGGTTATTAAAACTGCAGTTCTCATTTACCTGCAGATTCACAGAGTACTTTCTTACGTACATTTGAATGGAAGCCTATGAAGAAGCTATTAAAAAGAAAGGAAATTCCCACTATAGAAATAGGATTTCTGTATGAATATATTGACTTTGTTATGTATTGGTGATTTTTAGGAGAAATATTGGGAGATAAGGACTAGTTGTAAAGCCTGTGTTAGTAAAGATTAAGGATCCCCCATAATTCCTGATGAATTATTCTAAGAGGGAAATATCATGTCTCAGCAGTAGATCTTGGATATCTGCTTGCTCTTTGGCAGAGAAGGAGAGGGAGATGGGATTTTAGACAACATGCTGTCCGTATTCTGAGGAGAGTGCACTGATGGGTCATTACACAAACTCACCGCTTCAACTAACAGGCCGGAGGAGAAAGATATCTTTATGTACAAAATGCCCTTTAGCCCCAAGCTTCTCCAGAAGCTCCTATATTTCAATTAGAAACCTAACCTCGGGCAACATTAATGCACTTCTCTTTCAAAGCCATCTTTATTGCATTACGATGAGATGGGATATGTGCATTTACCCTGTAATAACAACATGAAGAGGTGAAAATCAGCCTTTAATAATATTACCATCTCATCAGTTATGAACTTAAAAGCGTTCACATATCAATGATAAAAAAATCCAACAGGTTCCTGTGCAGGATAGTCCTTTAGCAATCAACAAAAGGCAACTAGACATGTTCTGAAGGTGGCCAGTGTTTATTTTTTCTTCTTTCCAATGATTGTATTTTTTTCTGGATGTTGGCACATCTTCAGCAAAATGGATAGAGGACTTCCTTGTCAAAGGGGGCTGTTGCTGATATGCTTTATAAGCTTCCAGTTCATAGCCTATTGGAAGGTAGGATTTGTACCCAACCTCTTATTTTAGACGTTATTTCCTAAGAGTCCCATATAGAGTCTTTATTTAACTGTGTTTTGAAATGAGGCTGCTTCAGTCAATGAACGTTGTGGGGAGCTCAAAATCTGTTTGACTTGTGCTTTGTGAATGCCACTTTCCCTTGCTGGGAAAGGAATAACTGGTTTCAATATCTCCACTGGACTTGGAGTAGGAGTGGTGACACAGTGATTGTGACTGTTGGTGTTTACATACTGTTTAATGCTCATTTTAGGTGGTTTACATTCTGTTTGAATCTGGGATCACAGTATCAGTAACAAGCTTATTTTGTAGAAGTATTTTCTGAAATAGTTTTCTAGAAGAAGATTCTGATCTGCTACCATCTGGGTACTAAGCTTTCTACTGGAGCATCAACTTCTGATAGAAAATCAAATGTTTCCTTCTGTTCAGGAGTAGGATCACAAAATTATAGGACCAGGGAATACCTCCAGAGATAGGTCACCCAATCTTCCTTTTCCAGCTATAGCTCCAACCATTTTTTTGGTACTGAACTGTATGTGGGAGACAACTTGAGACTTTGGAAAGGAGTCTGGAGAACAAATAATATCATCTGATTTCTATTTTAGGATCCAGAAAAGCAGAGCTAATGACTGGGGTGTGAGATTGTAGTTTAAAATTGTACATTAATATTTATTTCTCTCTCCACGAAGGCACTGTCTTCAGATTCTCAATATACCATTAGATGTAAGTAATATTTATATTTATAAAAGAATCACTGTATCGGAACTGTTAGGTTACAGTCTAAAATTACCAGTGATTGAGCACCTGGTGAAGGGACCTAGCCAGTCCTGGGAGCACAGGTGGAAGCAATTCACCTGTGCAATCAGTAGGGGTGGACCCAGGGTCCCCTCCTCCCTAACCTCATTTAAGGGCTGACACCCCCAAGGGAAGCATCTCTACTTGGAGATCACTTCCTTTGGGGTGTTTGGTGACCCCTGATCGTTGGAGAGGGGTAAGTGATCCCTTCTTTATTACTGTATTGTGACTGCTACCTTTCTTGAGTTCAGAGCAACTGTATCAGTTACTACTAATCTTACAATCACCTATGCTAATACTTCACCAACCTAAGTTTTGAAGAGCATCCCTTCTCATTTTGTTGATAGCTACTCAATGGTACTGATGGCAGAATGTCTTTGGGTTATTTTTTTTTGTGACTCTTCACATAGCGTTAATTCATTTAACCCTGCCAAATTCTGAGCTGCATCCTATGCTCTGAGACCATTTTACATGGTTTCAAGTTTAAAAAAAACTTAGTAATTTCCTGCTATCGGTATGAGGTAAGCCCCTTATATTGATTGGTTCTTCAACCCCATTTACAACTCTATTGTCAGAATAGACTTTTTGAAGTCAACTTGAATGGTGAGATATTAGATAATGACTGGTTCATCTTTTCAGGCTTCTCGCTGCTCAGGAAAAACACCTCCATTGTCTGTGAAAGGATTTGTTCAATGTGTCTATGACATTGCGAATCATCGTTGCTCACTGTTTGTGTGAAAATGTGTGTTCAAGCATCAAAGCTCCAATCTTTGGTCACTCTGCTTTATAAACACTTCTGTTTTCTTCGTGGTGTCCTTTTGCTCACTGAATATATGAAGATATTAGCAGGATTACTGTGGAGACAGATATCATTATACTTTTAGTATATGAGCAGCGTATACCGATCTGTTCTTATTTGTAGCTGGTACTGATGTGTTCTTAATATAACTGGCTTGTCACCAACATACCTGAATAAGTCTGAAATGATGTGCCTAGTTAGGGCAAATGAGAAGACGTGGGAGATGAAATCTCATACATCCCTATCTGTTAGTGCTGGGCATGCCGTTATATCCTCAAACTTTACACTTGGTGGTGGCAAAGGTTGCTAGCAAATCTTATCATGACTTCAAATTATATCAGCTCTCAATCAAAATTAGTCTCTAATAGAAATAATAAAAAAGCAGAAATCATAAGGATTGTGGGGGGGGAAGTTTACTGAAAAAAAAACTTATAAAGTTTTGACCATTGTTCATTTTGGTTCTCAACAGGCACTTGTTAGATAATAGGTTTTTGTCACAAAAGCCTATTATAGTAGTTGCTAAGATTTTTTTTCATTTCCATTTGGCAGTGGAAGGATTCTGTTTTCTTTTTGCTTTTACAGTCATAACTACTATTTACTTAATTTATATATTTAATAGTTTTGCCACTGTGGCCTTATTTTAGCTCAACATGACCTAGTGAAATGTCTTACAGCCACTGAAATATTAAGATGCACTGTTCACATTATAAACAGGCTTGGTTGCTCTGAGTAGATGAAGTGAGTCTCTGTGTTCATCAAACACCTGTGCTGGAAACTATATTGCCCAGCTGGCATTTATTGGCCCTTGAACTCAGAGCTACAACTGAAGAAGTATTGTCTCTTCTCCTTACCACTGTGTTGAGAGTAATGCTTGACAATCACAGTATAATCCAGGGTTTAAAGGAAGAAAAGCATCTTCTTCCAACATGACTGACTGATGCTTCCTCTCATGGTCTAATTCAGCT
This sequence comes from Pavo muticus, assembly GCA_016647715.1. Lineage (NCBI taxonomy): Eukaryota > Metazoa > Chordata > Aves > Galliformes > Phasianidae > Pavo > Pavo muticus. Next base: position 1,355,566 of record JACDJE010000106.1, read on the forward strand.
TAATTAATCAGAACACTACTATTGACTGCCTATTATCCGTATGTCTGGTATTATTATCTGTATGTCTGGTACATTCCTTTAAAAATGACTAAATAGCATGCGGTGATGACTTTATAGAATGTAAGGCACATAAAATTGCCAAGCAGCAGGTATTAAAATACCTTAACATTTATTTTCTATCGTATTATAGCATCCAAGAAAGGAAGGGCTCAAATGATACTGTGAAGTTATAGTTTTAATGCTTTTCTTCACAGTCTGTAGTATGCAACTCTTTGCCACGGAATGCTAAGATGCTATTTGAGTTGAACAAATTATTTTTAATAGAACAAAATGATATCAAGAGCCAGAAACGCCAGTTTCAACATTCAGGAAGTGGTTCAGGAAGTCTCTGTGCAACAAATGGCTGAAATTGAGACTATTCCAATTCGTCTTGCAATGTTCTTGGCCTCCCTCCCCATGCACCCTCCATCAGCCGCTGCTGGACTAGGATACTCCAGCTAATAAATGCTGGTTTTACCTACCACAGCTGTTCTTGTCCTAAAGTAGGTTAGTTGGATAACCAGCCAGGAGACAGCATATTCATTCATAGAGATATGGCTGCGTAACTTAAAAAAAAAATAATAAAAAATAATATTTGGAGCTAATTCAAACCCTCTGACCTCATTGACTCAACCAGCTGACTCCCACTATAAGTTAGGCTGAGTGCTGGAAGTTATAATAGCAAAAGCGTAAAAAATGCAAATTGTTCCTACTGCTGTTAGTGGCTTATCCTTGTGATAAATTGTAGCTAAAAACGTAGAATAGACAGAGCATGACTCTCAATTTCTTGTAAAATATTATAGTTCTCGAGTATATTTTTGTACTGACATCTGGTTATTTCAATCTCTGAAGTAAACAGGAAAGAAACAGAAACCACCTGGATTTTCTAACTCCATATGTAGATGCAAATACTCAGTTTCGCCTTGCTTCCTGTTTTCTTTGATTTTTTTTTTCATTTTCCTGCTTGTTTTCTCTTACAAAGCCTCCTGATTGCTTTATTTTTGAGTTTCTTTAAATAAACACAGTGCCTCTGCCTTAGAACTGTTACTCTGCAGATGCATAAGGAAACCCTGACCTCTACTGAAGCCTGAAGGAGACTTACTGTTGGTATGACCCCACTACAGGATTTCATGGCAGTAATCACTAGGCCTAGGAGGAGAATTTATATAGTTAAGCAATGTAAGGACCAACTTCCTCCAGTCCAAATTTCTGTACAGCTCAGGAGATGTGTTTCACTCAATTTCCAGTGTTGAGTCTTCTCATTTTGTTAATTTGTGTAATGGACAATGTAGAAGTATTGCCTTGGGAATTCAGCTGTCACACAATATTCGGCTCACTAGACTTCAGTACAGTTAGATGAAGAATAAACTTAGAACACTGAATTGAAATCAATTCAGTTAATTGAAGTCAGTCAAAAGGAGCTTTTTGTACATATTTGAAAGAAGAATGCAGACCTTTTTAACTCTAATCAACTACAGAACATTATTAAGTTCCCATAAGAAATGGTTTAAGTGCAAAATGATGATGAAAAATGTGAGTGAAAAAATTTTGTTCACTTTGAGTAGCTCTACAGTCTAGAATCTGAAAAGAAACCACTTTACATAATGGAAGGAGATATGTACAAAGCAGTCAGACTGAAAAATACCTAGAATTATAGGGAGTAGCAAATTAGAAAAGAGCTTGTAAAGTGATACAGCAGCAAAAGTAATTTCAGGCTGGAGAGATATCTTTTTAGAAACCAAGGAAGTGCTAATGCTTTTATTACGTGAAATGGTGCCTGCAGTATACCACACTGAGTCCTGTGAGCCTCTGATAGTAGAAAAACTATCATCAGTGAGAATCAATTTACAAAAGGGAGCTGATCTGGGAAATTCTTTGGAGGTTGTGGCAAAAGTTTACAGCAAGATGTTGATGTTTTTTCTGCTTTAGAAACACTTAAGATGCTCATAGGTGTATTAAAAGATCAATGTGACAGAATTATATGAATAACCAAATGTTTACCAACTTTTCTTTACCTCAAATTGTGTATTAACCGGAGAGGAGATTTTGAACTGGATTTTGAGGCAAACTTATTGGTTCCCTTGCTGTATAGTGGCATTATCTTTGAGAATCCAATGCTGAATTTATCTGTGTTCATAAATACACCATTTCTTCAAAATTTGTCTCATTCTCATAATATTCTACACCTCTTGCCTTATTGATGAAGATACTGAGATGAGTAACATGGCTGTAAGGTTTACTTCAAATTGTATGAGTGTCTGCAGTAGGCCAGGATAAAGGTCTATCTGGTTCAGTATTCAATACTTGACTATGGCCACCAACATGCACCTACGGAAGAATATACAAGAAACTCTGCTGTGATACTTTTCTGACTTATGCTCTAAGCTTTTTGTGGGGGTTTCCTTCTGTAGAGATGTAATATTTCATTAGTTTTCACGGGCGGCTTTTCCATGAATATCATCAATTGCTTTCTGAATCAATGCAGACTTTTGGTAGTTCCAGTGCCTTCCAGGGTAAGGAGTTCCTTACCTTAGTGATGTACTCTATATAAAAAATCCCGTATTTTTACTTCAAACTTGACAAGCTTCACTTGATAGCCCTTCAGCAGTTCTAGAGTGAGAAATCATCCTTCATATATCTTATTCATGTTATTTTTTATATTATAGAGCTTTAGTATGTTTCTGTTAGTCACTTAAGGTTACCATTCTGTTCCAGCTTCTTTACTGGGTACATACAGCTGTATCTGCTCTCATCTTAATAATTTACAAATTTGGATTCTAATTGTGCAGCTGGTGTCTGATAGACTGAACCCTGGTCAGATGAATAGAGCTCAATACTTATTTGTTGAAAAAGATCCAGTGAAATGAGAACTGAGGGGAGGAACATGCTCTCTTCGTAGATGCACTGGGACAGTTCGGACTGAGCTGTTTCTTCTGGTCCTTTCAAGAAGACCTCTTCTGTGTGTATATTTGTAGATCTTCAGCTTATCATTACTTATATAGAGAGAGAATCTTGCAGTTCTTTTAAGCAATTGGACAAAGCACACTACACTAAGATATGAATTATATTTGTTGCTTAAATCATTTATCTCCCAAACTTGCTTTCCTCAAAGAACAAAAAAGTTATCTTTAAATCTTTCCCTTTGGTTGTTTTTGATTTAATGCCCTGGAGTTCTGGAAAATCATAAGGTGAATAATAGTCAGCTGGAAATGACCACCCAAAAGAGTGATTAACAGGCAAGGCAGGAATTTAAATAATGCTGGAGTAGCATTCTGCAGATGCACAGGGTTTCAGCAGAGTGGCTTATGGCAAGGGAAGTTCAGCATGTTTATGAGCCTTTGCAGGACTAGGGCTACATGGAGGATATGTTTTCTCCCTCCTCAGAACTATATAAATGATACATCTTGGATAAAATTCATCCCTGATGTACAAGTTAAAAATAGAGACTAGAAACAATTCTTTATAGATCTAAACACTTGCACAGGATAAGGACTATTGAATATTAAAAATCTGTGAGTTAACATAAAACAGAACTGGACAGACTTTCTCAGAGGGCTCTGTAAAAACTTAGAGAAAGCTGAGGTAACAGACTAGGAATGGTTTTTAAAAATAACTTTCTCTGACTTCTTCAGATCCAGTAATTTTTATGTATTAAAAAAATACTCTGAACATGATCTCAACTCATTGGAAACAGAATTTCTCTTTGATTTCTGGTGTGAAAAGGATTCTCTTCTAAAATATATTTGCACACCAGGTTTAATTTGCATGCGTTTTTCTTCCATCTTCGGGAAGTGGAAGGTGAATTCTGCTCCGTGCTAATCAGCCTGGATGGTTAATGTCCAATTGTGTTAAGCATTTAGGTTTACGATGTTATATAAATAAAGCGCTAAATACAAATGAAATCATTAAATACAAAAACATAATTACTGCCGTTTGCATTAGGTTTATGTTGTGTTCTCAAGATGTGCAACCAGTTTGTGTGTAGCAATTGAAGGTTATACTCTTTAGATTAGAGGGAGTTCAAGCATGTGGTACAGGAAGAAACATCAAAGGTTAGACTGTTATTATTAGGACACTTCAAAGAAAAGAATTTCTGAAGCCTTTAAGTTTTACAGCAGGTGCATGAAGAGGTGCCAGGTCATCTCAGGGTGGTCAAGAGTAGACTACATTGAAACTAGATTGCATAGGTCTCCTTTTATCTGTCTAAGACGGTTGGGATCCCGACTTAGAGGTTTAACAGTGATTTTTGAATACTGGACATCAAGCCTCTCTAATTTCAGCTGCTCTCAGCATGGAAGCTTGCAGTCATGGTCTCTACCAGTGGGCACATCTGGGTAACAGAAGAGTGGTCCTCATGGTCATGTCGCAGCCACAGAGCCTTCGGTGTGCTCCACAGCAGCGCATGGGTCAGGCAGGCTGAACGCTTGGCAAATGCTGTGGGTTTTGAAGTAGATCTTTGCTCTGATAATTTTGGCAGTGTGGGGGGATGACCTCTGGCTCTTACTCAATGTCTACAACAAATTTGAAGACAAAAGTGCCATTCTGGTATTTCTTATTTAGGAGAAATGCAAATGTAGGCTAATTACATTTGTAGTTTAAACAAACTAGAACAATAAATCCAACACCTTCTGATTGAAGTGTGATCATATGCCCCTAATGGGGTATTACACAAAGCTATATGGAGAATAATATTTTTACAATCAAATTAAGTGACAGTGACAGTTAATTTCAGCTGATTAGAGCAATGTATGTTCAGAGCTTGGAAAGAAAACATTTATTTCCTTTGATTGTATGGACTTTTCTTTCCTGGAGACTTGCTTCTCAGCCCTGCCTGCACTGTGCTACTACCAGTCAATTTAATACCGCTTAACAACTGTATTCTTCTCTGGAACATCATCAGCCAAAATGACTTTGTCCTAATAAAATGAAAAAACAAAATTAATTATATATAACCAACGAAAACATATTCCCTGCAACCAACTGCAAGAGAGTTTCTTTCTGCTAATGAATTAATACATTAAATAATAATAGTTAAAAACCATTTTACATTGCTTTGATCATTCACTTACACGTCATTAACTAGACTGAGCATCTTAGTGCGGAAAAGGCTGTGTTTACAAATTACACCAGAGAACATGCTTCACGCTGAAGATCAGCACATATATTGTGTTTTATTTCAGCTGCACATGACACAACCTTAATATTAGAGCCAGATGATTAAAAGAACATTACCTGAGCCTTGAGAGTCACTGAATGAGCTATGCTAAATTGGTTGTTTTCTATTTTGTGATTAATTGTGCTTCTAAACCATATTTTAGTGTGCTTTGTTTTTCTGTCCCCAGTCATCCCATATTATTAAAGAGAAATTCTGCATATCTCTCCTGGAGTCCAATTAAGGATTTGCATCATGACTAGATTTTTCACTTTAATTACTGTATATAAAGTAGGTTTTGACTTATTTCCATATTTATCAAACTATGCAGAAGAAGCAAAATTCATCAAATAAACAGATATCTGTGGCTATAATTGCAGGCTGCACTGAGCATGTAGGAAGAAAATATGAGGGTCCAAATTTCATTATGTAGAACATAATAAACATCTGAATAATTAAACTGTGTGTAAATCACACGCTTGGCAGTAGTAAGAACAGAGAAGAGATACCTTAGTTTGATAGGGAAAAATACCACATTTCTAAATATATTTTAAGAATATATTTGAAATATAATTCAATCAGCAGTAAGTAGAAAAACAAGAACCGAGACCTTAAATTGGTGGCTTGTTATCAGTTGAGGGAGGATGACACATACATTTAGAAACATTTTTTCATTAATAGTAAAATATGCTTAGCTCTACCTTTTGCACCTGTATCGCGAACGTGTTGCAACCTAGAGGATGCTAACGCTGACACTGAAGTGGGAGGGTCTGTGGAGACGCACAGCCAGCTCTGATAAACTGCACTGAATCAAAGATTTGAAAAACATGCGTTTGCTAAAGTGGAGGCTTAGTCAAAAGTAAATGTGAGAAGTTCTTTTGTTGTTTAAATATCTTCACTTAGATCCTAGTTAAAAGGAATACAAGAATGTTTCTTTCTTCAGTAATTTCTAATTGTAAGCTATGAATAACTTATTATATTTTCTATGAAGTAGCACCATAATTTATTTCTGTCACGCATATTTTGAAGTCTGGTATCATCAGTTCTATAAGAATTTCAAGGAAATCACATTCCCTATAGAACTCTGCAACGCTGTGCTAAAATAAATATAAAATTGTGGGGACAAGACATAACTCAGTATAAAATGTTAGAGATGCTATAACAAAGAATAGGAGCGCAAAGAATTTTTATGACAATCTGCACTCAAAACAACAGCCCACAATCCAAGTTTGTTGTTATTCCTCTCTTTTGAAATGGCTGCAGTGTTCTACACTTGGGCAAAATTGAATCTACTTACTCCAGAACAGAGCTGGAGTTTTAGAAAACGAATTTGGATTGCTACTTTGGTTAGAATTTTTAGCTGCATAAAATATTTTTAATTCGCTGGAGAACTTCTTGAAAAAAAATTGATATTAAAAAAATATTTTATAATATTTATGAAAAGTGAGTAGCTATTCTACCATAACTGCACTTTTTCATAGACATGACAGACATTTGTTTCCTGGAAATTAGAACTTGTTTTATAAATATATTTGGACTACCCTACCAAGAATACAAACAGTAATGGAGAAAGAGAATGATAGAAGCTCAGATAAGGCAGAGATTCTGAGCTTACAATACAATGTTTTAAAAAAAGCACCAAGAAAAAGAATTAATGCCTGTGCAGGCAAGAGAAAGGGAAGCTAAGGAAAATAGCTGCATGTAAGAAATGTGTAAGGAAATTCATGCAAAATTTTAATCTGTACCCATCAACCCACCCAATTTATACACTATAAGGTAAGAGGAAGATGTGCTGTTATAGCAAAGTGTATCTATCCTTGAGGAAGGAAGACTGGAAGTGTGCCTCAGCATGTATCCTAAATTGAGATCAATCTAACAACCTCTCCGTACAACCATTATTCAGCAGAAAAGTCCAAAGGACTGTGGGTGATGGTGAAAGCCTGGATAAAAGGATATATAGGGCTCAATCTTAAATGAAAGAGAAATAATCATGCAGCGAGCATCCATTATCTATAACATCACTTTTAAATAATGTACTGCAAAACCTTGACAAGATGCAACATTACCATGAGCAGCTTAGGTGTGGTTAAGCTTAGCTTAACCATATTAGGGACCATTATCTGTTATTACATATACAGCATACTGCTTGTGTTTTGCACTTAGCAAATTTCTAACATGCCAGTTCATAAGGCAGATAAAGATGACAAGGAAGGCAGGAAAGTCAGAATGACAAGAGCTAAAAAATGAGGCATACTCTTGAAAAAAGATTAGAGTACCTATCTGTCCAGGTAGTAAATTTCTACAGGGAAGGTAAGGAGGGTGATGATGTAAAGGATAAACTTGCTCACATGTGTTTTCCCATAGGATTAGCTGTGTGTGCTCACCTAAATTTCCTGGTCAGTGGTTTCAGAGAAGGTAGAAAACCTCTGATCAAATGTACCAATGCAGATTAATATTCTGACTAGGAGAGTCTCAATGGAGCAATTCATTCTTTTACACATACAAAAAATACGGAAAAGGTTGAAGATAAGATGTATTTTCCTTGCTAGGTATGCTCTCTTCTGCCTAGGACTGAATAACGCCATTATGAACCAAGGGAGAGTTTGCATTGCTGCTTGTTGTGTTTATTTCAGTATGCAAATGCTGAATGCATAAAAATGGAGGAAAAGAAAACAGAAAGGAAGGAATGCAAAGACATTAAAGCTGCAATAACTGGCAACCAGCAACAACTGACAAAACAGCAAGTTAGCCTTTGAGGAGACTAACCTGCCAAATCAACATATTGGTATAAAAATATTGAGCCAATGTAAATTTTCTACGGTAAACAGTGTTAACAAAGTCATATCTTAACAATGCTGGTGATCAAGGACCAAACTCAAAAATTCTCTTTCTAAACCTTGAATTATTTTTTCAATGCTATACTGTAAGTATTGAAGTACTGGTTTTGCCCAGTCATCCAAGTTGCTGAAAAGAGAAGTGGTATATGGCAGGGCTGAGGAAAGCCAGCAGTTCTGTACTTACCATAGTGAGCAAAAATCTTGTGCTCACAATTTTTGGACTGAGATTGAAAGCCTGAAGTGGAAGTAATGATATTTATTCATGGGAATAAGAAAGAAGAGTAAAGTAGTAGAGAGAGCAGTAAGAACCTGGATATTATATCTGTGCCAGCAAAGAAGGCGTACAGGGGAAAAGACAACATCCTCTTGTTTGAAGACGAACATACAACATAGAACTACATTCAGGTTTACTGACTCTTTCATCTGTTTTGTGTCTCTTCTTCCACCACTATCCTCCCCAGGGGCTCACTTTCGCATGGAAAGTATTGCATCAGTGCCTGTGATACAGAGGAAATGGAGATCCACATCTCATATTTCTGAGACCTGGTTACAATTTGGTTGCAATGCACAAAGTGGCCAACTGTGTAGTGGAGTTTATTAGACTATCCAGGTGTTTCCTGTACTTCCAGGGAAGGATCAAAGTTTGTAGTTACAAGGGTGTATAGACTATCAGAGTGTATGAAATATATCACAAATGTATTCATTGAAACTCTGTCAGAGCTACTGTTGGAACTGTACTATTAGCCTTAGACTTCAACATCCATATGAGCATCAGACCAGATGAGGCAACATCTGTTTTCCTGGTAAGGCTGAGCTCCCTCAATTTTACCCAGCCACTTGACAAGCATTCAGAGGGCAGGAAAAGGTATTTGATTTTATTTGTATGTGGCCTAGCTGTCTGAAGTACAGAGGGGCTATTTTGGTTTGGTTCAAACATTTTCAACTACATTTAAACCTGAGAGCTATTCCAACCTCCCTAATAGAAGCAGTATCTTCAAAATCATCTAGGAGTTTCAAATCTAGACTTTTTCCTTCATTGAAGTATAAAATTCCTAGGTTAATCTTCCTAGGTTATTGTTAGTGAAGGCAATCAAATTCTTTGAGTTGTGTACAATACTGCAACCAATTGAATCCTGGTATTTGTCCTCGAAAATAAATTGCATATCTGTCCAATGGTTGAAGCTCACCATTTCTGGGTCAGGAAAGTTAGATGACGTTTCCTTGACATTCGTGCTTTTATTGATGGATTGTAATATTGACTAACATTGGATTATTTTTCTCAGTTGTGGCAATTTAATTTCAATTTTCTAGTTCTACTAAAGTACCCCAAAAATGCAGTTGTTCTTCAGGTTTAGGTGCATTTGGGCTCTAGCAATACTTTTCCCCCTTTGTAGATGCTTTTAATTTGTTCTTATTATTTTCAATAGTAATATGGAGATGCTTATTACAGTTACATTTTTTTTTTTTTTACCACAATGCTGCATTTTTATTGTATTCTAGGATGCTTTAGATTGTTCAATTACTTGACATGCTCAGAAATAGAACAGTTAATATTATTAATTACTGGCTTTTGTTTCTTTATCCAAGGTGATTTTTGTCCAGTTTTTCAAACATTTTATTGTGTTTCATATTATACCCATTTTATTAAGTGCCTGTTTTTACAAAATATTGCTTCTGGTATTCATGACCTTTCATGTATTACTGACCTTTTTCTTTTTTCTTTTTTCTTTCTTTTTTCCCTAGCAGTGGGTTCTCTAGATTTTTTGAAACTGAAAATCACTGTGGAAGTAAGGAATAAACTCTTGAGTCAATACCTGGCTCTTGCTGTTGTTGCCGTGTAGTTCCTGTTCTAGTCACTTTGATAGCTTTGTGACCCACTGAATTGTAGCAAATAGTAACAAAGCAATGACAGGAAATAATATAAATACTTGTAGTGACAGAGATTTAAAAGAGAGTGCATTTTATGGTAAAAAGTGCATACATTCAAAAAAAATTTTTCTCGCACTACAGTGACAGCCATTTACCAATCTGTCACTCTTAGTTGACTATTTTGGTATTATTCTCTTTGAGTCAGTGAGACATGATGCAAAATAAAGTGAACTGGACAGCACTCAAAAGCTTCTCCTGCTTTGCACAGAGTGCAAAGGAAATCTGTCTTACACGCACAGCTGTTTTTTGCCTAGTGTGAAGGAATCCTTGAATGGCATAAAACCAAACAGTCTCTTCCAAGATCTCTGTTTTAGGAGCAGCAGTGAGGCAGGAGCCCTCTGGCAGTTGTGGTGATGTGTTCCTTAAGGCAGAGTTCTTCTCATCCACAGGATGTGATGCCACAGAAGCAACAGCACAGAAAGTTATTCTGAAGATCTTCAAATGATCAGACCTATTTGACTCTGTTTCAGCTTACTTGGTGGCATTACATGTCTTATCTTCTGATTCTGCTGCTCACGCTTGACATGTAAAGTAAAACTGCCCAGAATTGCTTTAAGTTTACATTAATGCCTGTTGAGAAATTTCTCAGAATTCTAGAAGGAAAAACACACACGCAGGCTTTAATGAGTCTCCTATAAAGGGTGTCAGTCAAAGCTTCCCTTCTCTCTGTAGCTTAATCACTTCTGGTACAGCACAGCAAAGCTTTCTGGAAAGATGGTGCCACACTTGTTGCATTAGACTTCAGTAGAGAGAAACAAGAAAGTTTCTCCAGATCAAGAGTAATTAGTAAGGAAAGACTCTAAAAATGTTGCTTTTAAGGACCACTGTTGTGTCTCACTGTTCCATATTTCAAACTTACATTAGCTTTTTCCAAATGCTTCATAGTGGTAAGCCATGTATGCATCCACCCCAAGTGCTTTTCAGAGCTTCTGTTACAATGAGGCGTAGAAGCTCTGAGATTGCCAGAAATGCATTTTCTTCAGACTTGAGTCCTTCTTCATGGTATCTTTTGTAATTCAGCTGACATTTACATAAAATACACTATTTTAATTATATTAATTTCTACAAAATGTAGTTAATAAAACACATGCTGCTTCAAAGTTTTTCCCTGAAGCTACTTATAGCAGACTTAAACTGTTAGAAGTGAAGCAAAGGGAATTAGGAAATTCTTAATTGAAAGTCACTCCTGCTTCTTCTCTGGAGAATGGGATCACGTTGTGTTGACATTACTTATTTGAACATATGAAAGGCATTTTGGCTATCTAAAGGGTTTTATAAACACTGTAGTAAAGTTCTAATTACCTCTGTTTACACAGTACCAAGCTATAGGCAACTACTGTCACCACTAAATGCTAGTTTCTTCTTAATGGTATCAAATGTATACTGCTAGCTAGTAAAAGTACTGTCCAGAAAAAGCAAAATAGATGAATACAATGTGGTATTGACAAACAGTCTTTGTTGTGAGACTAAGCTATAAAGAGGGAGCATAATTCACTTAACTAGTTTTGGAACTGGGAGCGTTGGCGTTTCTTCTCACTTTAAATTTCTGTTACAAAATGCACAGCTCCTGGTTCCTAGACTCTGTGAAAAGGGAACTGTAACAGACTGAAGCTGCCTTTTTCATGTCCTACTCTCTTTATCATGGTGGAAAGAGGGTAGGTGGTTTTGGAAGTTGTCTAATTCTTTGGTGTGGAGCAAGGCTAATGTGGTGAGGAAGGGGTGCAAATACCCTCATCTCCATCAGCTGCCTATGCCAGGAAAAAATTGGGATGCATGTTTTGGGCTGCGTATCTGCTGTTACGGGGATTAAACACTTCTCTGACTTTCATGGCAGGTAGGAGAGGATGCGTAGAAACAGTGGATGTATCTTTCAAGAGATGCTTCTTTATATCTTTGTCGTTCTGGACATGATGTCTCTGCTGACAGAACATTTCAAAATCGTCCCCTAGGTAGTTCCTTCCATTTTGCTGCAAATAGGCAGTATGAATGTGTCAGGCGATTTCTGACTTCTGTAGAACTTGGAAGTTCCAATTTCTTTCCAGAATAATTCACACGTTTCATATTTTTGAACTGTTCCTTCCTCTGCTTTGTCATTACATAGAGCATGAATAAACAACTGAAGGAAAGTGTTTACGCTTTTGATACTATCAAAGAATATGCAGCTTGGAATACTACAGGCCTTTTAAAACTCAAGTCCTTGAATTCAGTGCTCTGAACACAGGGTTGGTTTGTTTTTATTTCTATTCTTTTTCCTATGTGATTATTGCACTTGTGTGCTGCTTGCCTATACTGGTTTGAATACACTGGTGTAGCAACGTAGCCAGTACTTACACACCTGCATTTTACTTGCAACATATACTATATTTTTTTAATGCCAAGTTTTACCGCCAAGATATAATACCTTAGTGCTGGTAAAGGATGGATTATCGCCTAAGCATTAAGTGCCTTCTCTGATGTCCATCACTTCACATGAACTTGCATGATGACAGACTGAAAATTCTCCAGCGGTTTGCATTGAAGTCCCCTCTCAACCTGCCTTTGCTGTTCCTCCTGGATAGGTCTATTACAGATAATCATGTATTGCATATTTCAACGATTAAGTTAATCTATTAAAGTTAATCTTGGATTCTGAGCTTTCCACTCCTGTTCGCCATGATAATCCTGAGTGCTTTGCGCTTCCAAATAGACTGCAGCGTACCTTGAAGTTACAGTATTGTAAAAGTGATGGTTTTTTAGCAATGACCTACAGTGATCTAAGCAAAATAAGATTTGTCATCCATTTGCAAGTTGGAACTTTACTATAAATAGAAAGTGTTCAAAAGGTGTTATTTAGTAGTTTGTGCTATGCAGCTGCCTATTTAAATCATTTAATTTTGGCATCTATTCTAACTCCCACTCTCCGTCAGAGACAAATAAGAAACCATATGTGAAGGCATCTGTGGAAAATCTTTCTTTTATTTATGACAACATTAAAGAGAGGCTCTGATGTCAGTTATTTAACAATAATAGACGTTCCTTTGCACCTATTGTGCTGGCTTACTTGGGCATATCCCTCTGTGGTATCTTATACCTACTGCTGTTTGCTTCATTATATACAGATGCACAGCAGTGAAGACAGTAATAGTCTTTCTTAATTAAATAAAGCTAAATGTTAATTAGTCAGAAAAATTGATTCATTTTCAGCTCAAGAAACTTTTCATTGCTTGTCTCTTCTTTAAAAAAAAAAAAACAGGTTGGATATTCATTTAGGACTTTACATTCTTTTTTTCTTTCTGCACTGTATTTGGACTCTTGTGGTGGGATCTAATCGTCATAGAAAAATTATAGGTCTACAGATGTTTTCAAGATGTTACTCTGTCAGTAGCAGATTATCCCCTGTAGCAAAATCTCATTAAAGTGCAATTTACAGAGCTCTGCTGATGTTGCCATCAACCAAAATTAAAGGCATTAATTTTTCAAAGTTCACAGAAGTCCTTACATAAATGATGTAGCAGTTTGCAAGAACAATTTACAGAAGTGTTATTTGCAGAATTAACCTACATTAACAGAACAAATGTTGTAAGGGTATAAGAAAGGATTGGGCAGTGAAATTGCAGCTGTTTATGGCTTGTATTTGGTAATGGGAGCAAAGAATTGGTGAAGCGTAACAGTGACTCTTCCTTGGTGCAAACTTGGGAAAGTAAACCAGAATCTGAGCTCTGTCTGTGAAGAGTTATGCTTATAATAGAGTGATCACCGGTTGGGGACACCCAGGGAGACCTTAAATTCTACTTTGAAACATCTGTACTTGATCTCTTTTAAAATATTCCCATTTAGAGAATGAGTTTATGTAGCTCATGTTGTGAGTATGTGTCTTCAATACAAATGCTTATCCAGATATTTATTGTCATAGGATGTCTGATCCTAAAACTTCTGTGAGAGAAAATTTCAGACTACTAGAGTTTTATGGACTAGTATCAGAATAAACCTTAGTTAAATGAGTGGCAGGAGACAGATGACTCATTTTTAGTATTTAGAGCCATATCTATATGTAATGACCATATTTAGTAAACAATCACCTGCCATTTGCAACCATTCCAGAATGCTGACTCATGTAATTAGCATCAGAAAGTCTCCACAGCCACAGTTATCTCTTCTACTTTTGTACGTGTTGTACTTCAATACCCAGAAATTAGCATTCAGCATATGAGTAATCCCATCCCTTTACCACAGAGAAATTGAGCATGTGCTTAGAGTTAAAAGTCACCATCTTTCCAGAACTGGAAGCCAACAGAAACATTTTAACTTCAGTGCTTACAAGGGATGCGCCCCACACTCACACGTTGTTCTGGGTATTCATAGAAGTTTTTATACCACCAGAACAGGCCAATATAATTAAATCAACGTTTTTACTTTTTTTTTTTTTTTTTTTTTTTTTTTTTTTTGGTGCGTGTGCATGTGTCTATGGCAAACAGATATTTAGACACAAGCAAGTAAATCTGAGACCATATTAGGATGCTTTCAAGGAAAAGGCCAATGATGGTCATAGGTTATAGTTACTTCTCTGTACTGTTATTTTGGTTAAAATTTAAATTAAAAAAAAAAAAAAAGCCAAATAGGTCTTGCTATCTTTCACTTAGTTCTAAATTTCTCCCATTATATCTTCATGAAGATTCAGGCATTCCAGAGGCTGTTGTTTTGTCTTGAGCAGTCAGTTAATTTGGGTTTCACCCTGCATATTATCCATGGCCTTATCAATTATCAACTATGAAGCACCAGGCCCATCCCAAGGGGTAGCCAGGACAAATATTTTACATTCCATCACCAGATGAGCACTCTCTTAGTTGATATATCTTGGTTCTTCTCAGCTGGTTGGAATTTCCAAGGTACTTCACGCTCTTGTTGGGATTTTAGGTCCGTTTTTTCAGGACAGATGCTGAATGTTGCTTACCTTTATATTTGGCTGCTGAACTGTAGGGCTTAAAATGGGACAGAAGTGCTCTTGAAATCTTTCCAAGCAGTGAACTGCTGAAGGAGAAGGCCCCATGTTGTGCTGGTGCTGTTGTTTGTGGCTGCAGCACAAACCAAGTCTGGGCTGGACAAGGGAGCTGGAGGGACAGCATAAATTCGTTTAAGCTGCACCACTGCCAAATAGAAAACCACAGCCCAGCAGATTCCTCATGAGTCATGATTATCCTTGGCAACTAAACAGTGTGGATGTTTACGTTGTCTTTCACTGCTAAAGATGGAAAAGTCAGGGCTGGAAGTGCCTGTCAGTGTGTCTGGGTGCAGCAAGGCTCAGGCCTTAGCCCAGCCAGGGGGTTGGGGCTGACCCAGCTGCCCTCACCAGTGTAGAGTGAGGTGGGTTTGTGTGCCCACAGCAAAGAGAAATGACACATCTATCTAGATGACGTAGAACAACAGTGGGAGGAAAATCTAGTGTGTATTGGTCTTGCATGTCTGTGTCCTTTAGGTCTGTGGTTGCAAGGCATGAGGTCCTTGATGTTCTAACATGCAACTGGTTGGCATTGCTGAGTGAGCCAAGGAATACAGAGCATGACCAGGCAGAGCCTGCATACTGGGACCTTCAGCTACACAGTTACAAACCCTGTAACAACTCAATGATCTTTAAAATCCCTTCCAGCCTAAGCTGTTCTATGATTCTGTGAGTTAAGTCTGGTATAGATGCAATAGTATATGTAAGGCAGAAAATAAATCAAGCAGCATTTATTGTCATTTTATAAATGGTGGTTTATTTGCAGGAGCTATAAAGCAATTTATTATTAGAGATAAAAAAGTCTGTTTCTTCCTGAAATATTCAGTTACTCTGCAATTAAAAGGGACTTGCTCTATAATCCAGGCAGTTGATTTCACCTGGAGTTTTGCCTTAAAGTTTTTAGAATGATTCAGAGTAACTTAACAACAAAAAACGAACAAAAAAACCACACACACAAAAATCCAAAATTGCATGTAGAAACGATCACAGTCTTCACTAACCTGTTCTGGTGTTTGAATGCAGCATTAGTGGTGTATTATAAGATTTAAAAAATCAGGGACTGCAGCTGAACATATTTAAATAAAGCTATCCAACTAAAGAAGCAAGTACAAAGCCACATGTTGTTTCATATTATAGTTTTAGTGATGTAGTTAGTGAAGGACACAATACAATCCCTGATTTAAAATTTGTGTCTTTTCCCATGAGCTGTTTTGATTTGTTTGTGTCTGTAAACATAGTGCCTTGTTTGTCAAACAGTAAGTGCATTAGGTTTTCTTCGTATTCTAGCTGCATCTGACTGATCAGTATTAATCATTTGCAATAGGAATATTTTCATGTAATTTGTAAAATTATGCAATGGAAGAATAGTTTGCCAAGGAAGAACATTGTGAAACAGCATCTCTTTAGCAACGTATCTGTGTTTCTCAATCTGATTCTTTCACATGCAAACATACGATAAATTTCAGCTGTCGTGATCCTTTTTTTTCCCCCCTATATGTGATAATGCTTAGGCCTTAAAGAGTTAATATACAAGTCCATTTTAACAACTAGTAAACATGTGTTCTTGATTTGCAGGAAAGAAAATAAGGTTTTTTGTCCACTCCTATAAGCTGTCCCCTAAACAGCCTTACCTTTATGATGATTTTGCAAAACCATGCCCTTCAGACGAAGTTGCTACGTGTACACCGCTATATTCGCTATATTCTTTGAAGAGTAACAACCTCGCGGCCCCCCAGCTGGCAGCCCAGCCCGCACCTCCATGTGCTCCCACCAGTGTGTGTGGCCAGCCCCGCCTTGGCTCCCAACCCAGGAGTCAGGGTGTTCAAAGGCGGCCGTGCAAGAGGCTCCCACAGACTGGGGGCTGCTAGCAGTGCTTGGCGAGGCTGGTTTAAGTTACAGCAACACCCTGGGGACTGCCGTGCTGGCTGAGCCCTGGAGGGGGGTGATGCTCCCACGGCTGGGAGGGTGGCACTGCCTCCTCCCCAGCACCGTCCCGTGGTGGGAAACCTCCTGGGGATGCATGCAGCTGGAGGGGCTGACCAGCTTGATGCAGGGCCACATGGGTGAAGCGTTCCCTCCTTTTGGTTTTCCAATTAGCTGGAGCCCTGCGAAGCTGCAGGATGGTATTTAAAAGTAGTTGGAGATAATGTAGCTAGTGCTGTCGTGTGGCATCATACTTACTGTTATGCTTCCCCAGAAAGTAAACAGGAATCAATATAAATGTGTTATATTAATATTTAATAGATGTTTGGCTATGTGAACCTAAAATGTGTTTTAAAAAGATGGCACGGTGAGGAGAACCGTGAATGTTTACAAAGAAAACAACACTCCTTGCAGCTCTGGGTAAATGCTTAAACTTAAGTTAACTTCTGCATGGTTTCTTGGAAAATGTGAGAGCCATATGAATGCCTGTGCCTTATGGAAAGTCATGAAATCCAAAGGCACAAAGTGCTGTTCACTATTAACAAATAAAACTCCATTCTTTTCCTCTATAAGGTCCTGATTAATGGACAAAAACCTTCTTCCTTGTTTTTTTCACATTCTTTTTTGCAGTTCCTTAAATGTAAGACAGACAATAAATTATTTGTACAGCTCCTACTACATACCAGTTCCTATTTGGAGCTTGACTGAGAGGCAGAAACAAATCTGGGTATTGTGTAAACCACATTGGGTACAAAGGCTGCATAAGGATTGCCACTTATAGTCAACAGCTGGGAATCATATGAGTCTTTATTAATCTGAATATTAGTGGTTGCCATTTTGTTTCTTTTTTTTAAATAGTTGTGACAAAATGGTGGGAGAGAAGACACCAGTGATTCCTGACTGATAACTATGCTCTCCGGGCAGGCTTCATGCCAGTTTGTTTGCCCCTTTTGAAAATGGCAGGATACTTGTAGTTTTC
This sequence comes from Pavo muticus, assembly GCA_016647715.1. Classification (NCBI taxonomy): domain Eukaryota; kingdom Metazoa; phylum Chordata; class Aves; order Galliformes; family Phasianidae; genus Pavo; species Pavo muticus. The sequence continues at coordinate 1,373,400 of JACDJE010000106.1, forward strand.
TTTTAACAGCCTGGGTCTCCTGTAAGTAGAAAGACAGAACTGAATTTTGGACTGTATCAAAAATAGCAGTGCTAATGTACACTGCATTAGAAAAGGAGACAATGAGATTAAGCAGGAAGGAGAGAGAGGAGAGGCAAGAATTTTATGATGAGGGCATCACCTAATGAGCTGGAAGTTTCTTAGGATTTTCAAATACTCACTACAGAAGAGCAGTAATAGCAGTATTCATCTTCATAGACCTTCCATGCTTCAATTTTAAAATAGTAACTGTGTCTTGAGGACACAGACAGTGATGGGAGGAAGGATGAGATTGTGATTAAAGTGAGTACTATATACTGAAAATCTGTCCTCTAATTGCATCTTTGCCAGTTTCAGTCAAGGGTACTTCATTCTTGGTGCACCTCAGTTTCCCTGCTTGTTAAAATATGTTGATTGTACAGCTAGACACAAGGGACAGCTGGTATATGTGACCCAGTAGATAAAGCCTTTATATATATTTTATGGTGTTATCGAAGTGCATCATGTTATTGCTGGGTTGAAATCTTTGCTCTTTACTTAAACAAGATTCTCAGTGACCTCCCTGGGAAGAGCTGCAAAGGTCAAGGCTATTACATTTGGACCATTATTACACTCCAGGTCTAGAAATAGGAAATAAATCACAGATAATGAGGAAAAGTTTCAAAGAGTTTTTTTTCTTTGCAGATGGAGAAGCTGAAAGAGAAACATTTTCTTGTTAAAAGGACACTTTCATACAGTACTGAACTAATGATAATTTTCCTTTCTGTTTCAACTGTTTGCAGCTCTGAAAAGAGGTGAACACTGCAGAGCTCTCCAAATCATTATCTTTGCTGTGCTTGTGACTATAGGCTCAGGCAAGATTTGCAAGCCAAAAAAAAAAAGGTGATGAAAGCAGGAGGTGAAAGTGTTTTTTGGTTTCCACCATTTAGTCCTCTATACCCTTTTTATGTGATTGTTTTAATAATTTAGCTAAATTACTGGGGGAACAGATCCTCTTTAAACCAAAGTAACAGGCTCACATGGATGCAAGTGTGTTTGTTGTAAAGATCTTTATTTCAGTATAACTTTAATGAAAACAAGCAGTGCTGGAATAAATAAACTCTACCAGTGATGTTCTGTCTGTGATACGAGGTGGCACCGATTTTAACAGAATGCTTTTCCTATTGATTTAGTTAATTTGGTGTAGACGCTGTGTGTAGGCATGGCCGGGTGAGGGGTGTTTTGCCATTGTGAACAAGAGAGGCGTTGTAGGCGGCAACTTGGCTATTTTGCCAGTTTGACTCCAAAAGAATTAAGAGGGATTTTAACAAGGAAGGTGTCTGTCTTTTGAGATAAATACAATTATATATATTTTTAAAAATAATAATTAATAGCATTTTGGATTTAGTAGAGTTGCTTCAGATTTTTGCTGTGAAAATACAGTTATATACCACAAATAGATTACAGGATTTCCTCTACAAGAAACTCACTAAGTGCTATATTATTGAATTTATTTAATGGCTTATGTTGGAAGAAAAGATATTTCCAGTTTTGGGGAACTAAGACTTTGAAGTAAAAAATGTTTTGTATAAAATGTTAGTATTCAAACTGACTCATTTGCTTCCTAAATTTTGAGAATGTCTGTCATCGAAGTAGAACATAGTAAGTGCATGTTTCTCTTGTGCTCCTGTTAGCTGATTATTTTATTGTTTATCACATTTGAATATTCTGGAAATAGCTTTGTAAGTGAAGAATGAGAAACATTGCATTTCTTATTATAGATAAAACACTGTCTAAGCCACAATAAGATGTAAGCTTGGAATATACCATGTAAACTTTAAATTTATTTGAATTTTCTTTTCAATGGAGAAGATTTCACATGATTGCCGCATGTTTTTGGCTTAGTATTTTTAATCATATTTCTAATGCAGCGATCACACAATGGTAAAACACATCTTAAAGCAAATGCACCAAAGGACAGAATTAAGGTTGAATGTTCATCTCTAACTGTGCCTATCTTCATTTTTTTTCCTATCATTTTTATATGCTTAACTCTGCAGCTATAATATTGCATTAACTTGATTTTTACAGAGACCGTTTTGCCCTAAGTATAAGAAAAACGTTGATCTTTTATGTTGTCAGCCAGGGCAGATGCAAATCCTTCTACTTTTTATTGAAGAATTAACCATCTCCCTCTGGAGCACAAATGCCAGCATTACTGGTATAATTTTATTTTTAAGGCTATGGCCTGTAGTAAGCTGATTGAATGGTATAATATATTATATTCAAATCTAACTGCTTATGCACTTTATTTCACAATGCCTTTGAAAATATATCTTGTTCCAAGAGGAATACAAGGTATGCATAAAAAGCTGTTTGTTGCATAGCTCAGAAAATGTGGACTCAATTAATATTATATTTAAGGAAAGTGGGAGACATTTTGATTTAAAAATATTTTCACTGAGTTTGTAATAATATCAAGTTTCAGTGCAACACATTCCTTTCCATTAGAAAACTGAACCAAAACAATAACTCTTGAAAGGACAGTGAGTGTTTCAATTAATACTATGTCAAGTTGTTTTACCATATGTGTGTATTTACTAAACCAGGGTATCTCTGAAGGCCTGCCCTAAAAATTGCTGTGTTTGCTCAGTTGAAAACAAATCTGAAGATCCCATTTCATTTTCATACCGTGAGGACGTGTTGGAGTGCATTCCACGTGTTGACGGATCCTTAAGGTTTTATTTATGTAAGTAGTGTTTGCGTGAGAGATAAAAGGCTAAGAATAACCATTACCTCACTTAATTGCAGTCTCCTTAAGGCTTCTAAAAATATATTTGTGTTGGAGAGCAGGCAGTGTAATGAGTCCCCCAACTGGTACTACCCATATTAGCTACCATTAACCAGATCACTGGCAATCAGATGCTCCTGAGAGAGCTTCTTTACCCTTAGACAGAGAGCCACTCTTAGAATAGATAGATATGGAGGTGTATGATAGATGTAGAGGCATATAATCAATATATTAACAATAGGTAATTGCTAATGACAGTATTAGCAACAATAGATAATAAAGCATGAAAGCATTATTCAACACAGAGCACGCCAATAAGTAAACTTTTAAAGAAGTTGCATTTTAATCATATTCAAGCAAGAATTGTGTATGTGAGAAGGATGGGAGGAGGCAAGCAAAGGACCGTTGGTGAGTAGTGAAAGGAGAATAGATATATCCAACCAAACATGACAGCAGCTTCCATAAGTTCTCATAAGGCATCTATGTGTACCTTGAAATCCTCTTTTAGTTGCCAGTCTACATTTCTCCATCAGAAGTGACAGTAGTATAGTAGAGGAAGGAATGTTTTCATTCCTCAGTTTCTGCTCTTTCTCCTTATGTGATTCACTCTTTTTATGTATAAGTTCAGATACTAAGACACCCTGAAACACAGGACTTAGCAGCACTTGGTCATGCTTGAGGTCATTGAGAAATCCATTTTGCCTGTGACAATGCATCTGTTCAGATAAATTAAAAAAGCAGGCCTTCCCCAGGATTGTTAATGAAAACTTTCAAAGTGTCTGAAATTTAGAGAATGAGCTTGAATTTTTCCTTATATTTTATATATAACAAAACCTGCAGATTTTTTTATTTCTTGGATTTTTCTTTACACAGATTCATTTCTTTATATGGGATCATTTCTCCCTCTTGAGGAAAAGATTGGGTGTGACCAACCTCTGTTACCATTTGATGGGAACCTGTGAGGTGACTTCCACATAGCACACCAAGATTGAGAGAGAAGAAAAAGTATTGGAGCCAACAAGGTCAAGCATCTGATAATTAGGAGATAATGGTGTGATGTTTGTCTAGGCTTCTTGATCCAGTAAATGTTTGAGCGTGATGATGGAAGTGGTCTGCTCATGTGCCATTTTGCATGGCATGAGAGCTCTGCCTGATTGGGCGTTGGGGTGAGATTCAGCCACACTGCTCAGGGCATGGGCCTGCACCCCTCTCTGGCTCTTCCCAAAGGACACTGAAGTTCATTTCTTTCTCCTTATAAGGAGAACTGTTGGGCAGTTTTGTTGACAAATATGGTTTGTAGTTGTTTGTTCTTAAGTAGTAAACAATTTCTCTTAACTTACTTCAAAAGTAATGTCAGAACCAGAACAAGTTTGCAGCGCCAAAGGCCTGGTGTATCACTTTTATTTGCCTCTTTTTCATTTACTTTTGGAAGTGCTGTATTCTTACACCTTTAAGGAACACTTATATGATATGTAAACAAGAATACCATCCTAGACAAGAGAGCTGAAAATGAGCGATGTGCATTTCTGGTGCTGCTTCAAAATAGGAAGCGCACCCACTTAGGTTTAGGAGTGTTGAAGCACCATGAACTTCTTTCAGAGCATCAATACCATACTCTAAACTGTTATCCAAAATAACAGGCCCTACTGAAGTTCCTCAGGTCAAGGTATGGAGGTGCATTGCCCTGTGTCTGCCCTTCAAGAGCTGCAGTCCCCTTGCTGAAGATCAAACACTACCTTCCCCACGTGGAGAACTGGGAGAAATCAACACATGAAGGTGCCTTATCAAACTGTGTTTGATAATGAAGGCTTCAAAAAGATAGGTGGGTCAAAAAGTCAGTGTCTTTCTTTTGGTCTGATTAGGTTCTGCATTGCCATACAAATTATAGAGGAAAAGGCTCAGAATGAGAGATGGCTGTTGTTTCCCCTGGGAGCTATTTCATTATTGGCAAGAACTTCTCTTCTGTATATTTCCCGTTTTTTTTTTTGTTGTTGTTGTTGTTGTCGTTGCTCAGTTTATTGTAATTTTTCCAAGTGTTATAATCTAAAACACTTGTTTTCCTTTCTTTTTCTTTACCAGTGTCTTAATTCTCTATGATAAAACTAGCATCAAGAGATTCTTGTGCAGTTCCTGTAGGTGTGCAACATCACTCATATTTTTTATTATTTTTTAAATTAAGTAACATTAAAAAAAAAACCCCACTTCTCATCCAAACATTCTATCACCATAAGGCTAGCTTAGGTCCAGTCATATTATAAGTATTTATGCAATAAAAATTACAACATGAATGCTTATTAGTTTTTAAAGTGACTTATGAAAAGAGCGTTATCCATTCTTGTATGGTCCTGGGTAGACCATGAGGCTGCTCTGCAGAATGTAAAAAGCATGTAAACAATCAGTAAAGGGAATTTGGAAATGAAGGGAAGTGAGCACAGAATACCAGCTGATGAATAAAACATTTCCCAAAGTTCAGGAAAGTCAGCTGCTCTATGTTAAAGTGGTTGCCAGGCAACTCATCTTTTTAAAACAAGTACTTCTGTGGCAGATAACTCATAAAGACATTGAAATGGTGAAATTAACTGCTCTTGAACAATTTCTTCGATACATTAGGTACAAACAGGCTTTCATTCATCATCAGGCATGCATATCTTCTTGTTATAACTTTTTCCTTGAACAAATACATGTGTTTTGTCCAAAGCAGTGAAATTTTAACTCTTTCTTTTCATCTCATTCCCCATGAGGGAGCTGCTAGGTATCTCAGGCTTAAATCTGGGCATTGGTATAAGCCTAGTTCTGATGAAATAAGGGAGCTCATTCTGCATTCTGGAAATTCAGCATACTTGTTTGGTGAGCTTGGAGCACTCATGTAGAGGGCAGCTTGGCTTCAGCCCACCGAATATTTGCTGTGGGGAAAACCAGGGCTGCAGGCAGAAGGGGAGACTCCAGTAGATAGTCAAAGAAAACTTGAGGGGGAAAAAAGCAGGCAGGTCCTGGTGGTTCTTGCTGTGGAGAGGAGGGTAAAGCAGTAACTGGAGGGGAAAACTGATCATATGGAATAATTTATTTGACGTTTTTTCTTGGCAGTTTTTAACTGAACAAAGTTATATTTTTTCTTTTTAATACTATTGCGTTCATTATTCATGATTGCTCAATGAGCACTTTAGTGAAATGCTGAGCACAAAGTATGTTTGCAAGCTGATCATAATGCCTGGATTTTCAGCACTTTGCTGCTTGCTATTTATCATTTGTAACTGATCACCATGCATAGCAAGATACTCTTTCTACTTCCAGCCTGGATGAATGGAAGTTTTACAGATGAGAAAGGGAAAACCAAAATAAGCTTTCAAGGATTGTAGCTTTCTTTTGAGTGCAACCAAAAATATCTCTACCAAAGCAGAAAGGAAATATTAAAACAGCCCTTACTAATTTCAAGGCAAACTGGCAGCACTTCAAAAACTGGCAATGCTTACAAATTCTTCCTGAGCATCAGCTCAGCTCTGGCACTGAATGCTGCTTGGAGGGACCTGTGCTCACCCACTCTAGCGGCCCAGCCAGAGAAGCAGTGCTGGGCGATGCTCCTTTCCTGTCTGCTTGGTGGCTGCCAGCAGTACAGCAACAAACAAATGAGAAATCCTCGTTTAAACTTGCCTTTGTCCTCCTGAGTTGCCTTCTAGTGGCAATTCGGCCACAACTGTTGTTTGCAGTGCCAAATTCAACACAAAAATCAATTGAGTGGCCAAGCAAAGTGCATTTTTAATAAAATCTAAAAGCCTATTTAAAAAAAAAAAGGCTTATTCAGATAGAAATTAATGCTGTGTTGATGTGTGTTGTCAGTAACTCATGGCCAGTCTGTGAAAACGCTTCAGTGGGGATGCATGACCAATGCTGAGACTGATCTGTGGCTTTGTTGCTCCTGTACATGGGGCTGCTGTGGCTGGGCAGGAGGACACTCCATGGCTGTGCTCAATTGGTTGTAGAATAACATTACTCAGAATATGTTAGGGAAAGAAATCACCTTGACAGATGGGTAATATTTTAATAAATCATAGTTTGTTAAAATTGAGTCGTGAAGTTTTTAGGTCTGTTGGCCTTATCTAGTCATACAATCCCATTGAAGTAAATCAAGTTAATTGTGTGGACAAAGCACAGACAAATTTAACTCCTGCTTAGATACGACACTTTGTTAAAACAAGTATTTCTTTTTGCCTTTATTTACTCTTCACCCAACTTTCTGAACTTTAGCTATTTCTGCCTCCATGATCCAGCTGTCCTCTTGGGCTCTGCGGTGATGGAGGTGACAGTGGTGCCACTTGTGCCCGTACTTCTGGCTGTGCCCAGAGGCAGCAGCAGCTCGCCCAGAGCTTAGTACCCAGACAGCACAGCCCAACCACCACTTCACGCAACCCCATCAAGTGATGGGCCGTGGTAATAGGAATGACGGTAATGTACAGCTAACGTTTCCTCCTTCCGGTGTATATAAATGTGCATGTATAATTTATGTGCATAATAGTTTATGTTGCTTGATATGCAACACGTTTTTGCTTGTACCGAATATGCTGCAAAGTTTCAGAAACACAAATAGTTAATGAAGCTGTTTAGATATTCAAAATACCCAGTATGTGAAACCTGGGGCTGGAAGGTGCTGTTCTGGGAGCTGCAGCCTGTTATTCAATTCCTGGGGTCAGAGCAGCAGCAGCTGTAGAAATCAATAAGGCTTACAAAGATGAAATGAACTTTAAAAAAGAAACACTGACAGAGGATATTCTACAAAGCCACTTTTGATGAGCCTGAGCTTGTTCACACTGAAACTGGGGGGAGTTTTACCATTTACTGTAATTGCCCTTGGCCAGAGACAGGAACCTGTGGGATTCTTCGGACTAAGTTTTTCGAAGTCTGATCCCCTGATGGACTGTGAAACAGCCATTTGCCTCAGAGAGGTGTGTGGGTACATTGCTGCTGGAACATGTTGAGGCAGTGACCGTCTGTCACTTCTTTCTGTATGTCACTGATGTTTTGATTAAGGTGAGTCTTTTTTTTTTTTTCTTTTTCAAACGTAATCAAAATGCAAAATATTGCATGTAAAAGCCAGGTGTGCAGGTGTTAATATCACAGAGCTGAGATAATCATATAACACAACAGCAGAACAAACTTTTAGCACGTCTGGAACATTCAAGACAGAGTTGCAAACACTGACAATAACGCTGATATCCTCATAAAACTTTTCTCTCTCATTTTCCTTTACTTGTCTGATTTCAAGTCCTATCAGCTTTAGCTGCAAGGAGAGCTGTAATCTGTTCCTTCTTTAGGCTATAGAGAGCTTTTTACAGTACAAAGCATCCAGCATTGGTTAATGTCTTCCTATAGAGAGTCAGAGCCATCAGCAGAGATGTTGGGCCTTGCTTTATGTTGTGTATTTAAAGAATAGATCCCAGTTTAACATAAGTATTTTCTTATAAAGCAAGTGAATTCCCACTAGCTTACTGAGTTGGAAGATTTTTCCATGTGTCACCATGGTATGCTTACCAAGCCTGAACCTTCAAGAATGCATAAAGCCTCTGAACAAAGATGAGTATAATAAATGGATAAAATAGAGTCTGAGAAGATAATTTTGGAACTTTTTAAAGTGCTGTCTCTTTTCAGCTGCTTTATCATTCATGCTTGCTAGATTTTTCTCTCCTTAACCATGAGTCCAGGAGAGACACTTCAATGCAAAGTGACCAAATGTCACAAACAGTTGACAACCATGCAAAGTCTGACAACCATGAGATTGTGATGTCAAGTTTTGGGTTTGAACTTCCAGTTGTGGTCAAAGATATAAATGTAAATATACAATGTTGTTATTAGGTGGTATTTCTTCATTAGCTCATACCATGGAATAAATAGTATACTTAACCTTTTTTCAAATTTTCAAAAGTGTCTTCAGAACGTTCATTGTCATATGATTTGCATTGCTCTTTTTATGGCCCCCATAATTTATAGTAAAGTCATTTAAAATATATATACCTTGATTAGATCTACATTAGTCTTATTTTTTTTATGTCAAATTATGTTAAAATGGAAATAATGATTAATTTTGCTATGGGAAATTTCATCAAGTTATAATAATTTCAGTCTTATCTCTTTGAGCTGCATGTTTCTCCTATTGCTTTAAAACTAATTTAGGCCACATTATATACAAAATTAAATCTTACTTTTATTGCTACACCCTTGGGGTTCAATGAAAAGGCTTTATGAGCTAGAAATTAAAAGTACTGGTTGAAAATACTATTACATTATACAAGCTATTATTAAGGCAATTTACAAAGTTGGTATTAAAACTATGCACATTTTTCATTGTTAGCACCCATATATTCAGCAAGCCCATGGGACCATTTGGTATATAATTTGGCAAATAAAATCAACTGAAAGGTAAACAGTAAGTCCACACTGTTTGTTGATAGGGAAAATTACGCTACAATAATTGCAAGACTGATTTAGCCCAAGATTGTTACAAATTTAAGATAGACACACCACATTTCTTACTTGGAAAAATAAATCTGAAACTCCATATTCCACGCATATCAGAGGATAAACAGAGTTATGAATTTGCCTTCTCATAAATAAAGCAAATATTTTGTGTTCCATTGAATCCAATTCAGCATGAGTCTCATTTTGCATCTTGAACGTGCAGATTTTCTTCATAGTTGCTTTTTGGCTTCTGTGTAAGTATTGCCACAATTTGGAGGCTTGATAATGGCTTGTTTCCACTTGGACCCTGGGTAACATAATGTATGGTTTAATGCTTCAATGTTTTTGAATAGTGATTTAAAAAAAAATTCACGATATGGTTTATGACAACTGTGAGAAAAAGAAATGGCCTTTTAATTTCAAGGGAGGTGAAAGAGCAGAGGCAGCTAAGAAACCAGGAAGAATATCAAATATTTGCTCTAGATGACAATAGTGAGCAAGAAAGAAATGAGCATTTGGATGTTCTTTAATATATTTACATGTTCCGCACTAGAGCATCCTTGCTCTTACAGCAAAATGGGACAGGCTTAACTGCATTTTTAACAGAAAGGGAGAAGCATTTTCTCTTACAAAATCAGGTGTCTTTCATATCCTTATACTGAGTCATGCCTTACTTCAAGCACAGTTCCACTGATTTTAGCAAAAATGTCAGATTCTTCTTAAATATTTAAATTTTGCAGACTGAAATACAAAATTCAAATGAGAATTGAAGATTCAAGTGGAATTTAAACTGTGACATTAGTGGTTTACGGGGAAAAAGCCCCTACATTCTGCCTGTTCCTCATCTCCTTTAAAAAAAAAAAAGTTTTATTCTAGGGAAAGTATATTAGAATGATCTTTGTTCCCAAACGTGTCTGTGTACACCTTTACAAATGTGAAGAATCACGATAGTCAGGAGTTATCCATATAATTGCCTCTACTTAATTGCATGCTGGATTGCTATTCACAACAGTGAATGCAATGTTTATACTATTTTCTACAGTATAAACACGAAACAACATTTTCAATGTGTGAAGGCTAAAGGTAAAAAAAAAAAAAAAAAAAATAAAAAAATTCTGCAATCCTTATCAGGAGTATTTTCTGATGTCTTTCAAAGATGTATTGACTGTCTTAGTGTTAAGCTGTTCTAATGTATAAGGACGATAAAAATGAATAAAAACCATTTCAAAGGAACGTCCTGCAGGATTAGTTACAATGTTTTCATTACAATGTTCCTTGCTGAAATAGCACCCAGCTCTAAATGAGGGTTCAATTCAAGGACATAATTTTTATCAGTATGTTTTATTGCCATAGTACACTACATTTAACATATATAAACATAATTATGGGGTATTTAGGCCAGGACACATAGCCTTTCTCTTCTTTCAACGTCTTAATTTTAAAATCCTGAGTTATGCTGAGCTGGTCTGTTACCTTTGATGCTTATCTGACGCTCACCTATTTTGAATTGATGGGAATACTATTACATCGAACTGTTTCCTGGGGTGCAGCCATGTATTTTTGAAATCTAACCGCAATGAGCTCTTTGCTACAAGAGAAACAATACCTTCCTATGTCTGACACCTTACCAAGCAGATATTAAGTACAGAACCCTAAATGCCAATGTTAATTCCATACACAAAGGCAAGAATGGTTTAACTTTCTCTTATCATGTTTCACAATAGTCTTACATACACAAATGTGTTCTAAATCTACTACTGCAATAGAAGTGCTCCTTTGCCATTGAAACCCCCTCTACTTAATAATGCATTTGGTAATGATTATTTTGTTCAGTTATTATTTAACGCAAACAACAACAACAAAAGAACAGAATTGTCAAACATGGCCAAGTTGGATTTCTGAAGTCCCTGTTATTTATGATCCTACTTTCTGAAGGTCAGATTATTTTTCATTCACTTTAATAATTCACTAGATGTGTTAAATGTTAACTTCACGTCTAAATGACAACCAGTCTTGTCTTAATTAAATATATCTCCTGACATTGTTTTCATATATCAGAGAATTCAAATCAGTTAGTAAAATGTTAAGTAAATCAAATCTGTAGTTGCTCTCTACTTTGAATATTCACTTCTCCAGTTTCTTCCCACCTGCTGTCATGTGTTAATTTTTTTAAAGCATCATCTATTTGCAAAAAAAGAAAGAAATTGGTATTGTCTTGTGTTGTTTCATCCTTAAAGTGAAACCATTTGTAAGAAAATTATGGGTCCCTAGTGCTGAACTTCTTTGCATATTAATTTTGTTAGCCTTACCTCCTGTGGTCTTTAGTTCTGGAAGGCCTATTAGATAATACACAAGATAAATTTTCCCTTGTATCTTACAGCTAGTTGGGGGGGAAGAAGACCTTTTTCTTAAAGCTTAAAAATTGCAGTATTAGCCATGCATATTTTCCCCCTATTTTATTAATAAAGATTAATTTAATTAAGTACGATATCCTACTCAATATTGGTTGTATTTGTTTCAAGTTCTTGAGAAATTTATTCTTATGCCAAAATAAGCATCTCAGAAGATGAGAGAAATCCATCCTGCACATATCCTGTCAAAGGGTGTCAGAATGGACTTAGTTGGAAGATCTGTGAGGCTTGTTAGGGGGAATAGGAGCAGTCAGAAGCACTGGGCATTTCTCTTAGCTGCAATGGAAGATATACCTGGGTACGGTGTGTCTTCAGTTAGATCAGAAGTTGGAGGCACTTGGATGTGCCAAACTACAGATTCTCTTTGCATCTGAGAGCTGAACTTGTGGGCTGGTGTTGCACTCCACCACTTACAGACACTCGAACCAGGTACAGGTTACAGCTGCTTCAACTTGTTAGCTCTTTGCATTTAAGTCTCATCATCGTGGGTAAATCTTATGACCTTATAATGATGTTTCTGTTGTCTTGCTCCTGGCATCTTTGATCTGTTTAGACTGTGAGGTGTCTTGATGAAGACCAGCTTTACTGTGTGGAGCACCCAAAATGCTTTTGAGATCTCAGTTTTGAATGCAGCCTGTAGGCACAATCAGGCTGGGGGTACAGCTACCAGTGTTTCATTTGTTCTTTTCAGTTAGAAACAGGATCTATCAGTGCAAAAGGTTTTCAGGCTATGTTCTTTCATCAGAGCACTTGCATATCATGTGCAGGGTCTTGATCACTGAGTGGTAGGGGACATTTACCACATTTTCCAATTTCTGCTATTGCTTTTGCATATGGTTTGTAGGAAGCAAGGAGGAGGAGATGGATTTTATGGCAGATTCTGTTAGAGAAGTGACATCATCAGGAGATGGGAAAGGGAGAGCAATGAGCTTCCCTGCAGGGCAGGAAAGAGTAAAGTAAATGGCATGGTAGTGTATTTAGAGAAGCAGAATGTGAAGAAGAATGAACAGAAGGAAAGAATAATAGAGACAACAGGAAGAAGAATTAAGAATGAGCAATGAGACAATATGATTAGAGGTTTTTTTTTTTTTTTTCCACAGGGGAGAAACATTTGCAATGAAAACAATTAAAATCCATTAGACTTTCCTAATAATGTTTTTTCCATGCACATAACCATGGCAGTTGCCTAATGGATGGGTGAAAAAAACAGTAAGGTTGGATATTTCTGGGTGTGAATGAAAAAGTGGGACTTAGAATTTGCAAAAGGGAGACTGAATATTTTTTATTGTGTGATTGGACAGAAGTAATTGTAATGTAATGGGAGAAGAAGTGGTCTGAATGGATATTAAGGGATGGAAAGTATTCAGTGACCTACTACAAACTGTTCCTATGGAGAATAACTGTTTTCATCAGTGTTAAATTTATAAAGGTTTGTTTTCTCTCTGTACTGAGGGGAAAATATCTTCTGCAAGTATTCAGTACATAAGTCAAAATATTGCTCTTCATTGGCTGTAAGCCTATTACAGCTTCTTACTGAAAAGAGAATACTCTATCAGGAAATTTAGTGAAGCTTGGAGTAGACTACAGTAACTGATAAATGCTAGTCTTTAAGTCTGATGAAAACTGAACAGAAATGATCTTTCAAGTCTTTTGAGATATGTTGCAAGCAAGGTGTGGCAGTGTCCTTGTGAGAAGTCATTATGTTGTGCTCTTTGAGTTTGTGGAGGACCTAATGCCTTCTGTCTGTGATAGCATCACAATTGAAAACCAACAATACTCGGTGACTTGCACTGCTTCTATCCTGGCCAGTCTGTGCTGTTGTGCTGACGAACCAGAAAGTGACTTCAGTGCTCTTGCTGATGAAATTGCAATGCCAAATGGGCTTCACCTAAACGTAGCTTTGTAACATATTTGTTTAAGTAAGGGCAGGTAGAGATGCCGAGTATGCCTTCCTGCGTGCTGGACCATATTATTAGTGTTCTTTTTTGTGAAGCTGCTGTAGTTATCTGTGAAAGTCTTTAAGTGCCTTCCTTTTTTGGGGAAAAAAAAAAAATCCTGAACTTGAAAAAAAAAAAACAACTGTAGAAGATTTTGGTCATATTCCATTTATTTCCTTTTAATGTTAGATAGTTTCTAATTTCATATTAAAGAAGTATTTTTCTTTAATGTTGTCACAAGATTTGTTTTCCAGCAATTAATAGGTTGGTTATATTTTCTAGATGACAGAAATCTGCTTATACACTTCACATTTTCATCTATCAGTCTTATTGCTTGTATCTGTAATAATGTCAGTAATTTCTTCAGCAATGGTTTTTTTTTTCCAGGTCGTAAATATAAAAGAAATATTCTTACAAACACATATCTTCATGATTCTTCCCTCCATTTTCAAATATTTCTTGTCTTAACAATCAAAGCCAATGCATTAATTTCTCTCTCAAGCACTTTATTTCCTAATCAGAATGGTGCTGAATATTGTACTGATATTTCCCCAGATCTCATGTGGGACAAAATTAGTGAATTGTTGCCCCACTGTTACTTCTTTAATGCTTTCAGTCAAATTTACTTGGCTTGATTTCTATTCTGCGGTTTGTTGCTAATTCTTATAAGTATTATAATTTAAACTTTTCCAATAATGCCTCCATTATCTTGATCTGGATTATTTCATAGGGTAAAAATAACAGGATATCAATTTTGTCTTATGTGCAACTCATTTTATGCTGGTGAAGTCAAGAGAATGACATTGGTCCAAATCTGAAACTTCTGCTATTTCTCTTCTCCCAATGGATGCTGTGTCATCCTTCTTCAATTTACCACTGCCTTTAAGGTCTGAAAAGGAATCTGCTTCTTCCCAAACAATGTGACAAAAGCTTTTTTTAATTTTTTTTTTTTTTTTTTTTTTTTTTTTTTACACCTACGGACACTCCAGTTTCCTGATTTAATCATTTTGCTGATCTTGATTTTCTTTTATAATTCTTCTTATTTCCTTAGGAAGTGTAAATCTGCCACAGCATCTGTTACCCATCCTTGTTTATTAATAATTAGGCATGAATGTAATTATAAATTCTTTTAATAATTTACCTTTACCACCTCTGAGAGGCCCATAACTGATCTCTTGTTTAAACATTTCAGATCTTTGTCTTGCATTATTTTCACATATCATTCTCAACTGTTGACCACATTGTTGATTCAAGCAAAATCTCATCCTCAGCTCTTGCCAGGAATTTATCTCTAAATGTGTTATCTCTTCTAATTGGACATTTGGGAGAGAACAGATTGCTGGAAGCTCCAGCCCTGTGTCTCCTTAATTCATAGCTGCTTGGCCCTTGAATAAATTAAGGATGCACGGAGATGCCTGACTTAAGAACTCAGTATTAAGAGCAGCAAAAGATGAGATACAGTGGAGCTATGTGCTGCTCTGCCATTTAAACATCCTATTTTGATCAGGCTCCAAACACTAACATTCACTTTTCTCTTTGGCTACTTTTGCCAAATTAATGCTACTGAAGAAACTCTGAGCACAGAGGGATCTCCAGTCACTTAGTGGCTATTTTGACTGAATATGTAGTGGAAAATGGGATTAACAGACCAGAAATCTAGTCCTCTTCAGGAGGTGAACAGATGTGCTCTTCCAGCTTCAGCTGTGCTGGTGGAAGATATTAGTAACCGCAGCCTGTCTCTGGGTGGTTATCAGCAGTCCCAAATCCCTGCAATGCTGCTACTAGCACTGCTCATACAAGCTTCCCCTAACCAATTTTGTTCAAAATGCACTAGATTAGTGAAGACTTACTGTTTATCTAAACTAACCTGAACTCTTTTGACTGAAATAAGCCAGGCAGTGCTCACACAGCCTGCAGATCAGTAGGGGCAGCAAAGAGCAATGGGCAGCAATCTGTCTCCCTGACATAGCTGCTGCAAAATACGTCTGGCTAGACCCCAAATTCTGCTAGAAACACATTTTATCTCCTTCCTATCCCCATGGTAATTCCAGTTCCATTTACTCTTCTAATTTCTGCACTTTAGCCTATTCTGCTTTTGACAGCAGCACTTTGTTTATTTCAAAAGCTTTCATTCTCCTAACGGCTGTGTGGTGTAATGATCTGGTGAGCAAGGAAAAAGAGGGGCGTAGAGCACGCATTTATACTCACTCTGGTTGTTTCTGTTTAATAAAATTTTATTATTTACTACTTCTAAATTCCTCTGTGATAAATGGCCAGAATCTACCATGTCACTTCATGTTGTATTTTTGCACCACGGAAGAAAAAAAAAATTAAATACTTGTTCAGAGAAATATATTGAGAAAGACTGTGTCTGCCCCATGGTGCTTCTGGCTCACATGAGAGAAAACACAGATGTACTGGACACATTGTGAAAGAGATCTTCTGCTGGAACAAAAAGATACCCCAAAATTGTATAACCTTTCACAAGCTGTAGGTCTGCTGCTTCCATGCCAGCAGAAAATGTGTGTGTTTTTTATTATTTTTTATTTTATTTTTGTGTTGCAGATTGGCCAAATGCAGTCAGCTTTCTGTTTTCACATTGGCCTATATGTTTCAAACAGAATGTTATTTTATCCATCACTTAAAACTTATCATTGTATTTCAGTTTTCCCTTTTTAGACAAGAACGTTACCAATATTTTTGCTATTTTAAGCTGATTTTTTTTTCTGCCAAAAGAAAAAAAAGTAAAAACGATCAAATGTTTAGATTGCTTCAAAGATTTCAGAAAACATATAGACTTCATGGTCTGCAGGTTTTTAGAGAGAAATCTGAAAAAGAATGAGAATATTGCACTGGAAGAGGGAGCCAGGTCCAGATGCACGTGACAGTCTTAAAAGAGTGAAGGAAATTGAGGGCAGCTGAAGGGAAAGGTGCAGTGGGATTTATTGGCATAAAAAAAAAGTCACAGGCTTAGAGAATTTTGGCCTGACGACTATTTACTGTGTGTTTAATCACAGAGGCTTTGGAGGGAGCCAAGTCTGCCTGGAGAAAGCAGAGCTGAAAAAGTAATGCTGTTTTATTTTTAATGGGTGAGAAGCTAGGCGGAGGGGGAGGCTGGAAAATCAAACCAGATTTTGAAGAAAGAAGTGAGGCAGAACCCTAAATTCATTTTTGGTCAGTTCATTAATGCTAACTGTTTGATAGTGACACATCTTTTTCTTTAGGGATTGCTCTCTTTTGTGTATTCAGACTGATGCTAGCATGAAGAGTAACACTTAGGGATGAGCAAAATGTTCAAGGTTATTGCATGTAAAACAGGCAGATATGAGTAAGCTCCACCTTCCTTTTGTGTGCCTCAGTGGTGGCAGTGGGGAAACACAGGAATGCTCTGCTGGGGCCATGTGAGGGGGGCAGACTGGGCACCCATGGGTGGTGCTGGTGGTCACAGTGCAGGGGCAGCAGAGGTGCAGCTGGGCTCCAGAGTCAGAGGCTGCAGAGGGAACAGAGTGTGTGCTGGGCTTGGGTGTGCGGTGGGACTGGCAGGTTGCTCACAGCTGCACTTTATAGCTCCTGCTTGAGAGCAAATGTATTTATTTAGCTGGGGAAGGAGGGAACAGGGGGAGCATGGCCCATTGGTAACACATAGAGTCTGTTGTATGGGTCTGGGATGCAGGAAAAAAATATGGACAATATGGGTGCTCTGGATGAAGGCTCTTTCATATCATTCTGATGATCTGCTGGGGGTTCAGGGTCTTTTAATTTTGCTGTTTGCCTTCTGCATAGCTAGGTGAGGTGTGTATTTATGAAGGCTGTCCTGTAGCCTCCTCAGTAATTGGTCTCACACTGCAGAAAAACTTGCTTGTTTTTTTTTTAAGGGGAGGGACAATGACGACTGGATTTTAGAACAGAATCAAAGCTTTATGAAATCGCCATGTCTGTGGTATTTTGCAAAGTAAGTGACAGGCAGGTGCGGGTAAGTCTGAGCACTTTTCAGAGTTGTCTGTGTTGCAAAATGAAAGCTCCTCTAGCTTTCATGTGAAGGGTCATTGTCTTAGGCCCCTTGTTTTCATTGTTTTGATAACGTCTCCATGGGATTGACATGCTCGAGATGAATATGTACAAAGTTTATTTGATTCTGTTGTTATTTTTTCTTTGTTGTGTTTTTTGAGTGCTTTGGGACTATGGCAAAGATCGTATAGCCATTTGGATTGTCCTTTGATGTCTCAGAGTCTGGCTGCCATGTCTCTCCCATTGGTATGTCCTCAGACTTTCCCAAGGAGAAAAGAATGCGTTGGTTATGTGCAATTTCTATTTTAAAATGAATAGAAAAAAGTTTCTAATTTAATATTAGCATTATGAGCCCTTCTCTTTTGCTCTAATCCAACTGACCTCTGCGTGTTTCCATTGTTTAGAGGATACCGTAGACAAAAGAAAACAAGTAGTTCTATTAAAAAACACACAAAAAACACAACCCCCCAAAAAACAACAAAACAGGTTGTTTGCTTTGTGCTTGCTTAAAGTTTCTCTGTCTTCATTTTTTATACACAGACCAGGCAGACTTAGGAGAAATATGGGCAAATATTGAAGAGAAAGGCTATAACAGCTAAAATAATACATTACAGAAGTTGGGTACTACAAGTAAGAAAGAATCAAACTGTCACAGTGGGTGAAGAAACAAGTGGCTGACAAAGCTTTGGAAAAGTCTGGATTCTTATCACAGCAAACAGGTGGCTCTGATGTCAGAGAATTGGTGAAATTATAAAAAACTCTCAGTGCTTTCAGTGGCCACTAAATAGCTTTAATTAAGAGCTTGGATGAGGTTACAAAGACAGAGGAAGAAAATGCTCTTGAAATTCAGGTAGCTCTAAAAAGAGTTAGAAAAGAAGTAAGTTACACAGAGTACCATGCGTACCTAGTGTTTCTCTCTATTTTTTATATTTTGGTGGATTTATAGCTATTTTTTAATACTTTATTTCCCTTAGTCATCTAAGCATTTTGCAGAAATTGGATAAAAAACATTGTCAAAGGACAAATTTTTGAGATTTTTCTTTGTGTCTGTGACTGTTGATTTAGTTGACTGTATGGCAGTGTGGTTGAGCAAACATTTAAGTCCTTGTAGGACTGAGGCCTTTGGCTTCTCTTTTTTGATTATCTTCATATGATCAATGGCAGAATCATTTCAACTTCTCTGGTAAATTCCTTCAGACTTCTTTATACAGGAGGAAGAGATCTGTCACTTTTTCCTGTTTATTTAGAGAATTTCTTTAATTTATGTTACTATACAGAGAGGCATGCTGAGGATTATCTCTGTGATTAAGTAATTTTTATGAATAAATTTAGATTTACGAATTAAAAGCACCTGAAGATTGAATTATTTTCTTATATTTTAAAATGTTTTAAATTTCATGAAACTAGGACTCTGTAAGAACAGAGGAGGGTAATAGATCAGGTTTTGGAGGTACATGGTAGATGTCTCAGGCATCTTGGTTTTGGAGTGGAGTAATGAGATTATTTTACATGTTGTGTAGAAGCTTTTATTTAGCTAAGTGTCTGTGCACACAGTAAATAATTTCTAAATTATTGACTGCAGTAAAAGTAGCATGTAATACCTCCACTTTGTTTGTTTGCTGAATAGGGCATAGGTGGTGGTGGGCTGGGTGAGGAGAGAAAAGCACTTGTCTGAGTAGTTGTATTCTTGACTCTTCCAAAACTGTTGCCATCATGCACAGGTTCTCAGTGACAGGAGGAGTCTTCTAGAGATCATTGAGAGTTTAAGCAATGAAGAATTGGGACGCTGGATTTTTGTGTCAGCTCACAGTTCTCAGCTGTCTTTATCAGCTGTTAACATAATGTTAGAAACATATTTTTCCAATCCAGATGAAATCTAAAAAGACAAATTAGAGGCATCAGTTAACTTTAGGCTGAAGCTGAAAAACCTTGCCTTTCTGAGGCTCCCCATGCACAGAGAAGAGGTAGCACTCCCTGTACCTGGTATGTGCTGTTCAGCCTTCTTGCAGAGCAGAGTTCTCCAGAAGACCAACCTACCAGCCTTTGGGATTCACAAATCCTCGATTTTATATACTCTATTCTACTGCTTATGTCTTATGCAGATCTGATCCTTCCAAAACTTTAATAAAACAGTGACAGAGCCCAAGCCTCCTTAAATTCTATCAAAACAACATTTTTCACAATGAGATTTATTTTAAATCTAGGGGAGACAGACTATGAGCTAGAGATGTATGTAAGTGAGGCATGGATCAGATGTTCTTTCCCACTGCTTGTGACCCTGTCATCCTGAATCATCCCTTGTACTGCTGATGCATTTGAAGAGCACAGGGTCACTGGTAATTAAGACAGCTTTATAAAAGTGCTAGCAGTTGCAGCTGTAGGATGAAGAGTACCTGGAGCGTAGAATTTGTTAACCGTGTTGAATTCCCTTGGAAGAAGAAACCCGTATGTTTGCACATACACTACTGTCTTGTTGGCTTGTGAGTTATGCAGAGTTGGATTAGGTCACTATTTGGATAGGTAATCCCTAACAAATCCCTAACAAAAGTGCCAGGTGCTGCAGGAAGCATTGCTGATGACATAGTAGCTGAGACTCTGTCTTGGAGGTGTGACTGAGCAGTGCCCCACTTGTCCCCCCACTTGTCCCTGGAGCTTTTAGGTTGATTATGATGGTGTCTTTTAAGTGAGCAGCTCTCATCTGAGGCACTTATATAATACAGACATATAAGGCATGGATCAAGGACAACAGCCTGCAAAATCCTTTTTTGATCTATATGAGAATGACAGGCACTGTGTGATAGCTGCAGTCCAGGTGGAAAGATCAGTGTTGCTCACTGAGCTAACCAGAAAGGTGTAAGGGTCTGCAGAAGGGAATGATATAGGTGTTACAGAGGCACCGACTGTGGAAAGAAACCAGATAAAATGCCATTGAGGACCTGAAGTACATGAAATAAACTCTGGGAATTGCCTTGAATTCTTTCAAGGGTATTCTGACTCCATGGCCAGTGCTTATCCTTATCTGTTTCCTTAACCCAGAAATCCTAGAAGAAAGCATAACTGGGAGAAGTACACCATCATCTGGCACATGCAGGCTGATGTGGCAGCCTTGATAACTGTTGTGTATCATAGATATTAGCTAACGCCTTGCAGATCCACACAATATATTGCAGTAACTTATGGAAGGACTAATTTCTGCTGCTAAAGCAGATTTTAATATGACAGAATTATTTGCATGCAGATTTGCTGGTGCCAAGCTATCTTCACTTAGAAGGGATGATAATAGCACAACGCACAGGACAAGAAAAGTGTGAATGCAATGTATTTTTTTTCTGAAGTGCATAGTCCCAATACATAGCCCACACCTCATAATGTGCTAGAATACTCATTTACCTAAACAGCTTTTGGCCATTATGCACCATTGCTAATACCAACTGATGAATGCAAAAACCATCAAGAGATAATCATTCAGATAGTGTTTATGACCAAGGTTTTTGCTTGGATTAAATTTTCACTGGATGGGTGGCATGTTTATTCACTGGAGGAGCTTTATAGTAGGAGTGGATATTGGGATGGGTAGGGTGAAATATTTCAGGTACCCAAACATGGAGGCTTTTTCCATGGAGGACCTGGTTATGTCCTGAAATGCAGGGATAGACCTCTCCTTCTTTAAAAATCCAGACTTTGTCTTGACACTTCTGTAAACTTCCTTCCGTCTTTGGAACAGCTATCATGCAAAAACCTCAAGTAGCTCATTGCTAGATACGCTTTTATCTAGCAACATCCCCTAAATATTAAGTCTGGAGTTGCATGCACCAAAATTTGAGGCAGACAATGCATTCTACTGGGCTGCACTATAGTAAGGAGTGTTACAAAGATATGTTTCAACGAAATTGCTATATGACTGGTGTATGGACAGAAACATCACAGTACTCATGGGGCAAATGAAAATCTTGTTGCTGTGCAGTGGACTAAATATAAAATTAAACATATGCGTTACTGAGAGATGGGCCAGTTTTCCTAGGTTCGTGGCCATTGCTCTAACCTGCTGATTATACTGCATTTACCTTATTGCTGCAGCCATAAAAATTACGTGAGATTTCCCCCCGATTCTGCTGACCTTAGTGTCACGCCCATTAAAGCACAGGTCATGTAATCAGTGACTTCTCTTGACTTCGTGTTGTAGGTATGTTCTTGCTCAATTATTTTATCCTGTGTATCTCAGTAATGGAGATAGTAATAAGAAAATATCTGCATGTGAGACTGAAAATCTTATCCTCTCTTTTTGTGTTGTATTAGAAATAAAAGTGATAGCCACCAGGTTGTGTTCCCTCCTTCTTCTTCTCTGCACCCTGTGACTTTCCAATAGCAGGATGCTAGGCTGGGATCCTGTAGGCTGAGTTACCTTTTCTTCCACTGAACATGCAGCGGGGAGCAGATACAACAGGGACTGGAATAGAAAATTTCCTTGAACTGTGAGCAAGTCTGTATCTAGCAAGCCTGAATATCTCTTTCAGTTTGGAAATGCTAAATTCAAGAGTTTTCTAGTACTTCTCAATGTTCGTACAAATATTATTGTCTTGTGTATGCAAGTACCTCTGTATTGGCTCTCACAAGGCAGTGTTGGTTTGCACATGTTAGCATGGCAGTGGTGGCATGTAGCACTCCAGAGACTTGGTCAGGTGGCCACAGCAGAGCCCCTGGAGTGCAGCCATGGCAGGGCAAGCTCCAAGAGGTGGCAGTCTGTTCTCACCTCCCATTGACCACACCACTGCAGTTTTCCTTGACTCTCATACTGGCTCTGTGGCCTTGGAAGAATATTGATGGATTCTTTGATTTGCTCTTTATTCTGGGGTGCCAGAATCTCTGGGATAATTGCCTTCA
This sequence comes from Pavo muticus, assembly GCA_016647715.1. Classification (NCBI taxonomy): domain Eukaryota; kingdom Metazoa; phylum Chordata; class Aves; order Galliformes; family Phasianidae; genus Pavo; species Pavo muticus. Next base: position 1,395,872 of record JACDJE010000106.1, read on the forward strand.
CAGTGCAGTTTGCCATAGTGAACACTGTCAGAACAGTGATGCATAATTGTTGTCGTAGCCAACTGGCATCCAGCGTAAGGATCTTTCCCTCTGACTGTTTAAATTAGAGTCTGCATTGTCTTGTGTGATAATGCTCACAGAGCAATGAGACAGCATGCTTTCTATGAAATGTCTTGTAGCCGGTGATCTTTTAAGTCTTGGCTTGTCTTCTGGTCTGAACATCTGTGCTCTGTCCCTCTTTCTGTGTTTCGTTCATTGCTGTTGGACATGTTGCTTGAGGCAAGATGAAGTCTAGGGCTCTCCATTTCCCATCCTAATTGTGGTATTGTGTTTTTACTGCATATGCTCTTAATAATCTTTTGCAGTCCACCCAGGAATGCTTGTATAAATTTCATAAAACTTTCTGGGATCTTTTGGAATGTCAGCAGAAAAAGTAGTTTAGGAGGAAAAGAAAGGAAATTTTTAATCAGTAAAGCCGCCTCAATTTTCTCTACAATATTCCCTACATAATGTTTTAATCTAGGTCAATTAGTAACTGGGTGGTTTTGAAATCTGTGGTTTTGAAACCTGGAACCTGGAGGGTAAGTCCACACACACACACACACAAAAAAAAACCTGAAAAAAAAAAAAACCCAAACACCCCAACCCAAAAAACAAGTATAAAATCATCCTCTGCTCTCATCCTCCAGTCCTAAATGGTTCACTTCCTATTAGTGCTTCTTAGAGCCAGGGAGAATTTCTCCCTGGAAGTAGCAGGATAATAGTCTCTGGGGCAATGTCTGTGTAGAATGAGTACAAATGCCAAAATGATGTTTGAATTATTAATTGTTTATTTACAATCATTTTCTAGTTGCTATTGTGACACCCTTCTCATGATCCCAGTGGGCAAACACACTTAAGACACCTAAGAAGAATGCTTTTTTGAACTTGTGTGTATATTGCAGCATTCTTAAGAAAATATTCAATGCAATCAGAAAACTGATAACTGAAATTTTTGTCTTGTGCAACTAAACGGTGGCTAAACTCTCACAAACCATGTGACGTTCTGTGGTGATGATTGCTGCAAGGTGTGCAGCAGTTGGGAGGTGACTGTATTTTTTGGTTCTAACAAAGTCACACTTGACATTTGACCCCATGTTTCACTCTTGGTCCCAAGTGTGAGGTCATCTCACAGCAGCACCTGCCCCGCAATGTTTCTTCCCCAACATATCAATTGCTCTGGTAAAGCAATTGCATACTTTTTAAAGAGCTGCAGGCATATTGTTCCCATATGCGTGTTCCCCCTCAATGAGATATTCAGTTGTCACTGCTGGGGAAAGCAGCGCCCCTTTAACCTCCACCCCAAAACTTGAATAGTGGAGTCTAGTACTGAAAAATTTCACTAAATGTTGTCTCTTACACAGTTTTTTTGCTGAAGCATGTGCCTGATGCCACTGCTTAAGACTAACTGGCCTACCATGTTTTTGTGTTTGTGGCTGATTTCCTTAAAATAGCTAAATATAATTGAATTGATAAATATAAATGAATCTCAAAGAAGAATTCTCACTCTTTGGCACTTCAGAGAAAGAAAGAAAGGAGAACGATCTCTGCACTGTATTATTTATGTAAGAAATTCAGCACTGGGGAGAACGAAACATTGGTGATCGGCTGCAAACGTGACCACAACAATCTAGCTGTGTATTCACAGAGAGAAAGTTATTAGTGTTGGAAAGTGAACTGCGATGTAGGGGGAAAGCTACTGGGTTCTTAACTGTTTTTCCCTCCTGCTTTGGTTATCACAGATGTTAGTTACATCGCATAATGCACTACTGGAAGGCACTCAGTTACTGCAGTGATGAGGGCACTATAAGAACTTATATAGAATAGAAAAACTGTAAGCAGTGGTGTCCTGTGAGGATGAATTCAGGGAAGATGATGCCTCAGGGCAATGTAAGCTAGTGGGTGGTTTCACTAGCCCAGGAAATGGAAATAAAGCTCAAAGCCTCAGTTCTTTAAAGGCCTTTTTTTTCTCTTTTTTTTTTTCTTGGCTTTCTTTTTTATTACTGAACAATCAGGAAAATAAAAAGCAAACCAGCTTGAAAGTGCCTTAGGGACCTTCCACCCACCAGGAGCAAGGGGCCACCTTGTCACCAGGTGCTTTTGGGCATCACCTCTTCTGTTTATCTTTCCTGCCTCAAGTAGATGGGTAGGGACATAGGACATATTAACCTGCTGTCACCTATGGTGCCTCTACCTTGCACAAATCAGTTGTCAAAGACAAAAAATGGCTATATTATACTGCTAACCTAATGATAGCCTATTGAAAGACTTATTTTCTTCCTCCCCACTCTCCAGAAACACTTGGGTTCTCCTCTCCAGTGAATCTTCAGAGTCAAAGAGGTCCAAACAGGTGCTTTATCTCAGCAGGGTGGATGTGCCACCATCACAAACTGCAGCAGCAGTGATTGCTCTGTGGTACGGGTCAGATTCCAGGTGCCTAATGAGAGCGATGGGAGGCACAGAGAGCAGAGCTGGCCAGCAAAGGGGGCTGCACTAGTTTGGACATTAAGCACAGGCGACTCCTCCTGAAATCAATGGGAGGCAAAGGCCTCTCAGCACTGGAAATGGGAATGTAATTCATCTCTGAAGTTTAACTTTACAGAGCGGCTGCAGAGATGTCTTCCTCTGAACAGAAATCCCTGCATCTTAACCGCATTTAAGGCAGATGGAACGAAATAAGTACATCCAATTCTAGTCACTAGGTAATTCTAGGTGGCTCTAGATAATTGGAGGCAATTACGCTGATATGAAATGAATTTTGTTCTTGCTGTCTAAAATCAAGGACTTGCTTATGGGAGCAACCACAGTAATAGGAAACCTTAAAAGCTAATTAATGCATTCAGTGAAATATCCCTTAAGAATAGCAGGGCCAAGAACAGAATCACGGAGTCTTAATTCCCATTCCTTTCCACTCATCAGGCATACTTGCAATTTAAAGTTTAGACTGAAGATGTTTTTTTAAAAAAATAAAAGTACTGTGGCTATTTTAAAATAGGACAATGGTAATTTTGTTCTACCATTGATATATTGGTAAAATGGTGATGAAACGACTGGAATTATTTTTCATCAAATTGTTATCATTTTAAGCAGGTTATGCAGAAATTAGTTGGATACATTAAAACATTGAAATGTGAAGCACGATGCATCTTATCTACTGTATGTCAGATAAAAGGGAATTATGGACAAGATATAGAAATAAAGTTCTCTAGATAAATTTCACAATTTTGCAAGAATAGTATAGGCGATAAGCAAACCTTTTTTAGATTGAAATATACATAATAAGTCCTTAACTTGTTATCATGAATATAGAAGAAGAAATGTGATAACGTTACTGATAGTCCCATACTGTGGGACTTGAGAGAAATTTCAAGTTCATAAATATGTTAAATGCTTCCTTCTTTGCTATTGTACCAAGTAATAAGCGTGAAAATGCACCATGTTGGATCTTCAATGGCTGACATTCATTCAGCCAAGTCTACTGCTTGCTGTATAAATTATGTATGTACATTAAAATATCATTTATTGAATCCACACAAACAAAAAATGCACTCTGCAGTGCAAGTGATGCTGAAAAAGATGCTATTATATTTAAATATATTTTTCTTTTACCTGAGTATTGGATTCAATGGTCACATCCTCACTGGATGTAATCTGGTTTTGATGGATTTGAGAGAAACTGGTCCCCAAGACTTTAGTGCTGTAGGGTAGTCAATTGTATTTACTGTTCTGGGCTGGCAGTTGCACCTTTTGGGGATGAATATTAATTCTCCCCTTAGCATAAGCGCGTTTAGAATATTCCCTTTGTTCTGTTGCCCAGATGTGTCTCTTGTCATCAGCAGATGAGCTGAACAGCAGTGGTTTGACACGCTCAGCGGCTGATTAGGTGTGCTGGTTTGAGTAGACTGTTATGAAGTAATTCGTGTGGATGCAGCAGAGCTGTTTCAGTTGTGCTGTAGTGTTCAACTGTCGTAATGAAGGGCTGGTAAAACACCTCACGTGTGCGTATCTGGGTGTACATGCTCATAGGGTCAAACTCTCACCATTAGACCTGCAATATGCTTTGGGCAGAGAGTCAAATATGCACGGGAGATTATGGTGGCACCAAAAATGAGCTTTTACCTGGGGAAGTGATCAGTGAGGAGAAAGCAGTGGCAAATTTCTCCTGATATGGATTAGGACGAGTGAGATGCAATTTCTGGGACAGCAGTCATACTGTAGCTACGGTTTGACCATGTAAGAGGAGGACAAACTTCCAGCTTGTGTTTTCTGGATCAGCCTCCTTCAAGTGGAGAAAAGGAAGACACTGGTTGGTGCAACAGATGGGTTAAATTGGCAAGTGGCATCCTTCAGCTTGTTTGTCCTTGTGTCAGATACCTGGGCCAGAGTACTCTGACTGCTGCCTGCCTCGATAAGAGAAAAGCCATGAAAGGGAACAAAGCTCATTCATAAAACTGCGTGTGAAGTGGATGATCAGGTATTAGATGATTAGGACCATTTGTCTCAGGCGTCCAGTTGATTGCTTTGTAGTCTCAAATTTTTTTAAAGTATTTATTTCCTCTGTTGCCCTTACTAAGAGATTTTTCCTTTCATTTCTCATCCTGTAACAAACCAATACAAAACAGAAACCAGTGAAAGAACCATTACTTTAGTTGGTGGTCTCCTGCAGCAACCTCTGATATAAGTGAGCCCAATTTTGTGCCCGTAATTACAAGTAGGCCCAACAGTTTGAACTTGCAATTGCACCCATTTAGAAGCACTGCAATTGGGCTGTTAGTCTTCTAAATGGGGACAATTGCAAGCTACAAATAACTACTCCAGCATTTAATTGCAGATGTAAAATGATTCCTACAATATTGGAGGTCAGGTAGAAGCCCAGCTGAAAACAGAACAAAACAAACGGAGCCTATTTGGGCAGCATGGTGGAGGCACAAACTTTCCTGGTCAATAAATCTGTCAGTGGACTACAAATGGTTGCAAAAATTGGAAGTCACGTGTGTTTGCCAGGAGAGAAAAACACTGCCTATAGCATAGCATTGTGCTGTAGCAGTACAGCAGACAGGTAGGCAGACTGCATGGGAGTTGTCCAAAAAGCAGCCACTGGTATTTCAGCCACTGGAATGAACAGTTGGATAAAGGTCACATTCCAGCCAACAACATACTAGTAGAGTTTAAAGAGCAAATAAATTTGGCTTATGTTCTACAAAGGAAACTTTAATGTCACAGTCAAATTCGATACGTAAACAGTTTTTGAACTTCAAAGTAGAAGTAGCACTACCCTTTTCAAAACCTTGCCTTAAGACTGTCACTGCTTTCTGAAGACATATGAAGAATATTACCAGATTGATATCTGCTTTTTTTTTTTCTCTGTTTTGTGAGGAGTCTTAATTACAGAACCAAATAACACATTTAAACTACATTTAAATATATGCCTGTACTGGGGCACAGGGTTGTAATAGTTGAAATTTTCTCTGATAATTCTTGCTCCTCACATTTTTATCACATAACCAGTGTCCCAGAAATAATTTTTCTGAAAGAGTGGCTAATATCAGTGGTGGCAGAATGTAAGTATGAGTTCAGTTTTGAAGTATTTTTTACTGCAAATTGAAGAGTTCTTTTTTTTTTTATTCAATACCAAACTATGGTGGTTTCAATGTAAGCTTGATATAGGAAATAAGACAAACTCTGCAAATATGTTTTCACTTTTAAGCAAACTGTCTTTGATTATTGTCAAAGTCTTTAATATTTACTTCCCTTGAATGGGATACTATCCAGAGGGACCTGGACAGGCTTGAGAGGAGGGCCCATGCCAGCCTCATGAAGTTCAAAAAGGCCAAGTGCAAGGTCCTGTTGGGGTTGGGTTGGGGCAATCCTAAGCACAGATACAGGTTGGGCAGAGAATGGCTTGAGAGCAGCCCTGAGGAGAAGGATTTGGGAATGTCGGTTGACAGAAGATTCAGCATGAGCCGGCAATGTGCTCTTGCAGCCCCAAATGGCAGCTGTAACCTGGGTTGTATCAAAAGAAGTGTGACCAGCAGGGAGGTGATTCCGCCCCTCTGCTCCTGTGAAAGTACTGTGTCTTGTTCTTAGGCCTCCAACACAAGAAGGACATGGATTTGTTGGAGCAGGTCCAGAGGAGGGCCAAGAAGATGATCAGAGGGCTGGAGCACCTCCCCTACATGGGCAGGCTGATAGAGCTGGGGCTGGAGCACCTCCCCTACATGGGCAGGCTGATAGAGCGAGAGGATGAGGGGAAATGGTTTGAAACTGAAAAATAGTTTAAGACTAGATATTTGGAAGAAATTCTTTGCTGTGAGAGTGGTGAGACACTGGCACAGGTTGCCCAGTGAGGTTGTGGATGCCCCCTCCTTGGAAGCATTCAAGGCTAGGCTGAATGGGGCTTTGAGCAACCTGGTTTAGAGGGAAATGTCCCTGCCTATAGCAGGGGGGTTGGAACTAAATGATCTTAAAGGTCCCTTCCAACCCAACCCATTCTGGGATTCTATGAATATTCTTCCAGGCAGATGAGCTTTCTGTCAAGAATGATTGTGGAAACAGTAAATATTATATACACTTGAGAAGAGTACACCTTTAATTGCAGATATGCAACTGTAACTTGATTCAGAGCACTCCACAAATGTTACCAAATAGTAGGAATGTGCTGTATGAATTTCTTTGAAATGTTATTAGCGAGTCTTCTGTCAGCAGAAGGACAGAGAAGTGAGAGGTTGTTGTAATGATTCTCTAAATAGCTGCTAATAACAGATGAGTTGCAGGGAATCTAGAGCTCTTTCTGTGAACTGTACATATACAGGAAAATTGGCCTGGTAGTATATGATTTACTTTGTCAGTTATACTTCAACTGATACTATAACTAACCAAAGATAGGTGTGAGAATACAAGAAAAACTGTTCAGAGCAGCAGCTGTGGAGCAAGATAAACAGCATGAGAACTAAGGACACCTCTAGAAGAAGAAAGAATGGCTCACAGCTCTGATTGGATAAGCGCCCGCATGAACGGTTAAGGAGTGTTTGTAGAATGCTCTGTTGACATGTAAAGGCGGATGGGAGAGTTGTAGGGGCGGATGGGAAAGCTAGAAAAAGAAAACTTGTGAAGGTATATAAGTGATTTGAGAACTTGTAACAAACAATTTGGATCGTTCACATCTGAGTCCGTGCATCAGATGCTACAGATAGGCTGCTGTCTGACACACTAAGTTATTTTAGAATAACTTACTTTATAATGAAATAATTTTTATCTTAGCAGAGATTTAGTTAAAGTCTGAGGCTAACACCAGTCCTGTACAGAAGTAAGGAAAGGTGTACTTCTGAACACCATTGAGAACAATAGAATTTGGAGAATTTCAGAGGGGATTTTGGCCCACTGTTGGGAAGAGCGGGAAGAAAACAGGAGAAGTTACCATCTCTCAGAAACTAGAATTGATCCTTGAATCTTCCAGCAGGTGCCATTACCTATTCAGCTGCTCTGATGTTTGTGTATTCTGTCTTGGAGCACATTAGCTCTCCCATCAGAATCAGTTGTCCCAGCTAACAACGTGGTCAGATAGTTTCCCAGGTCAGTCAAGAATATGCTTCCTCTGGGATGACAAAGTCCTTCTGAAAAATGAATTTCATTGTTGATGAGATGATATCCTTCTTGTATGCTTTTAGTCTTGGTCCAGTTTGTGATTACAGGTGCATTTATTCTGATTATATGTATGGATGTATATATATAAAATGAAATTATATGGGTGGTTTTGCATGTGTGCAAAATATTAATATAATTTGTATGTACATATATAAAAATGAATGCCAACATAAATTAAGTTGGGTTCTCTGTTTAGCCTCATGCCTGTGCTGTGTGTCAGAGAAGGCAGTAGTTCTGTTCTGGCTGCCTTGCTGGCTCCCAGACTGCAGCGAGAAGGGCACCTCCAGGGAGCCTGACTCCCCTCCTTGCCCCACAGTGTGTGGGCCTAGGGCACCAGTGGGGAGGTTGCCTTAACAGAGGAATAATCTTTCTGGGTTTGTGAAAATGTTAATACTAACTTTTGGCTGTTGTGCTCTTCACATTTCTCTACTAACGGAATACTTAGGGGATGCACGTTTGCTTGCAGTGTGTTACAGTTTAATTAAACTGATTTCAGTTGGACTATTTTGTGCAGTTTATGGCAAGTGGCTTATTTTATTTCTTTTTTAAAGAAGGAACTGAAAGGGACTGGTACAATGTGGAAGCATTATGCAGAAGTATTCTCTGGGGCAGCTGTTTTTTTTTTTTTTAATGCAATTTTAGCAAAAAACCATGTATGTTATCATGCTACATCACAGATACGATTCTGTCCCAGCAAACTGGAGAGGATTTTGGTCAGTATGTTAAATAAGAAAAGCCTAAAATGACATTCCTCACATATGATGAGTGTTACCATTTGTACAGTACAGTGGTGAGCTATGACTCTAAATATATTCATTCATGCACAGTTTTAAATATAACTTTCTTCTCTTCCTCCTTTTTTTTTCTTTTTTTTTTTTGTTTCCAGGCTGTTATGAAGTTTGCCTAAATAATGTGCAGTCTGCTTTTCTTAGGTAAACATTTTCCAAACAGTGTTCATTAATGGCTATAAAGCAAATCCCAGTGCAAGCTTATCTTTTATGTTCTCCTCTCCTTATGTCCGCATTTCTGAGAACATTGATGCTGGAACCAATACAAACCTTCCCAGCTGTCTCCAAAATTAGTATTGAGAAAAATAAACTGTTCTTCAAAGTAATAATTTTATACAACTAAATAAATAAATATTGTCAACAGTAGGTCAAAAATACAAGCAAAATTACATCAAATTAACTTCATAAGATGGATTGTATGAATGCATTTCAGTTCCTCTCTCATCATTCTCCTTTATATTTTTAGACAGTCTTTATGTGAATACAATGACTCCAATATCAAACATTTTAAATGATGCTTGAAATATCAGTCACTTGACTTTGATGTCACACACAATTAAATTCAACCCATCTTCTCTCAGTTAATAACAGCAATCTCACCAAGTCTAGTGCCTAATTAATATAAGCTATTTGTCACATAGAGGTGACACATGTATATCAGAAAGCTTGAAATATTGTTTTGTGCTGCAGTATAGCCAGCCAGCCCTGCAATATAGGAACTGTCTTATGTATGATTGTCTTTAAAGATTTCAAAAGGCCTCAGAGTTTGGTGCGCTCAAGCTGGGACTCGACAGTGCATAGAAGGCGCTACTGATGTGCTGGTTCCCTTTAGGCTGCTAAATAGCAAGGTATTCAGAGAGAAATGCTGCTAGAATTGAAAGGTTCATACCTGATCATTCATTTAGGTGATCGGCAGAATTACGAATACATCGTGCCGGTGGTAATTTGCTTAACCTGCAGTTTTTAAGCTATGTGATAGAATACACAATCATACATTTTATTATTGTTGTGTAAGCATTTTTTTTCTAGTACTTACGCTCAGCACTTTTTAACAGTGTATCTCAACCAGGATTGCTGTTGCTAAACAAATGAGCTTGTCTACCTCTTGTTAATTATCATTTTGTAATAAATAACTGTATAATAAGGTTGGCCTAATCCTGTCTGTCTTACTTAGGCAAAGGTTCTGTCTACTTCACTGAGTGTTTTGCCTGCATTAAGGCAGGAGCTTTGGGACCAAAAATTGCCTACATCGTTAGTAGCAGTAAATTAAGGATAATTTGTTATTGAACTCTTCTTGTGAATAAAGCAAAACAGATAAACCCACAAAGTAAGAAAAGGCAGGAAATGTTAGTTACCCATGGATTAGTAACCATAGTAATATCTATGGATTTTCAGTGCATTATTTTTTCAGCAAGTGTGTGAGGGGTTTTTTTTTAATTATTATTATTATATGCATTTTTGCTTCTTTTAGATAGTAGCAGTAGGATATTTGTAAATGACAAAAGCCACCCACAGCACTCTTGGGCTTTTTTCAGCTCATAAGTGAATGTGAGAAGTGCTGCCACAAAAGCTCTTCTCAACAGTCAGAAGAAACACTGCCAAAAAGTAGGGGACATTTGATGCAGAATTCAAACCCATACAGTCTCTGGAGTCCTCTCTCTAATCACAGCTAATGTAGCATACATGCTGATAATCATGATGCTATTCTAACTTCATGTGTACTTCCATCTCTAGCTTACCTACCTAGCAGAGTTTCTTAAATATAAGGATAAGCCCTCAAAACCATCCAGCAGATATGGTTGTAGATCCAGGGTTGGGAATTTTTCTCCCCTCGAATCTACCCTTCACTATCCCTCTGTTAGACCACCTTCAAGAGTATGAAGCACAGAAACCTGAAGCAATTTCAAGGTCTGGACATTGTAATACTGAGATAAGCTCTTCCTACATTTTTGCATGGCATTTTAGGGGACAGAATGATGTACAGTATGGAGTGAGAGGGGCATTTACATGAAAATAAATTGAATTTTCCTTTGCTGCTTAAGCAAATGTGAAAGGTTAATTTCACATCTTGTTAAAAATATGCATATTCCCATTTACGGCCATTAAAATATAAGTCTGGATCAAGGTGAGACTAAGCAATAAGACAGATCTACATGTTGAAGAGCAGAGGATGCCCCAGTCCCTGTACTATTTGGGGGAAAATCTGATATTTGATCTCAGTGAAAATATCCCAAGTTAGCCTGTAACACGTTTGTGGTAGGAGTGTTTTTCTCAGCTGTGATATCTGCAGACATGTAAGTCACACATCCTGTAAGGAAAACTTAATTGAAAACAATGAATATAAAAATGATTTAAGGGTTGTGGTGGATAAATACCTGAGTGCTCCTGAGATGCTCTAGTTAAGAAGATTAATGTGGTAGTAGATGGTGGGAGTAGTAGTAGCATGTTGATCCCATTATGCCAGACACATCATAAAGAGCTAGCTGTAAGGGGTTTACAACCAATGCTTAAACTGAGCAGCAGGTAGGGAGTACAGGCACAGTGTGCTCTGTGAGATGGAGTGGTTGGACACTGAAGCTGGGCAGTTTAAGATTAGTTCTCAGGTGGATGTGTTTGACAGAGAAATTATTCAGCCGCTGGAACAGTGAATGCAGAATTGCAGGAAATACCCCATTGCTTGACATTTGTACAACAAGTCTGGATAAATTTCTAAAGGACAGGTTTTGGTGCCCTCAGTACTGCAACCTCTACAGGTAAAATGTGTTCTCTCTACTGCTAGTTTTTCTATTACCTATTCCACTGGCCATCTTATCGCCTCACATACTTGAGTGAAAATGCATTGTACATACTTCTGTTGATGATTACAATCCAGTCCCAGGATTAGAAATTTCGTTAAAGTGAATGGAAAGGAAAAGACCTACTGAATAATTTAATGGAGTTGAAATGGTTTAGGATTTTGAAAATTTTGTAGAATGTGGCGTAGGATGTGGGTAAATTGCAAAGAATGTCAGCTGTGGGAATAAAGTGGCAGGTTGCACATAGTGGCCCCTGACCAAAACTGGAATGTGATGTACTGGTCACACCACCAGCATTCTATATATTGTAGAGTGTTACTATTCTCTCGTACAAGCTCCAGAAGCAGTTATCATGTGTCTTCAGTCTCATGAACTTTACCAAGAATAGTCTTTTTATGCACTATTTTTTTTTTGGGGGGGGGAAATTTTTTGAATAACTTTCATCAAATTATGCTTCAGTTACCTAATAGACAAAAATCATTATCCCTGATGGTCTGTCAGCTCCTTCCTGCTACAAAGCTTCCAGCGGTTGAAGCTCTGGCTGTGAGCCACCCTGGCAGGCATCCAGCCACGGGCTGGCCAGCTGGCTGTGGCGGTGGCTCCTCTGGAGGTGGAATGGAGGGGCCGCTGCACAAAGGCTCCAAAGAGTGCTGGAGTGGCCATTTGGATCTCCAAGGCAGAGCAATATTGCATTTACTCAAATACAGACAAGCAGTGGTTCATACCATATGCATTTGTGGAGAGCTGTGTGCTGTCTGTCCCAGCAACTGCATGGCTTGTGAGCAATTTGTGAAGCTGAGCTGTTATTCATTCAAGGTGCGAAGTGTGCCCAGTGCTGTGCAGATGCTCATACTAAATTCCGTGTATTTTTCCTTTAAAAAAAAAACAACAAAAGAGAGACTGTGTTTTGTCTTATCCTTCGATGTAGCAGATGTGAGTGTCTAGCCTGGCACACACTCTGGTGTGATAGAAGTCGGAAGCATGGATCAGGCTGCCTTTTTGCACCAAGCATTTATGACAGTGCTGAGGGAGCTAGGAGGGTCGGCTCTCCCCTGCCCTCATCACTTCCTGCCACTGCTGCAGCCCAGCACCCCACCGGGTGCCCAAAATTGAGGTGCAGGTGCTCAGTGTGTGGGGTATGGTTCTGTCCTTCAAACACGGTATGCAATTTTCTGGCATCAGTCAGGGAAAAATCAGCATAAGCGGATCAGTATCCAGCTACCTGAGGCTCTGCTGTTTGTTTATTAGCTCAGTCCCTGTATGTCACGTCTGCATTCATTAGGATGATGATATGGGTCTACAGTTTGTGCTAGCATGGCCTGTGATTCCAACTGAAGTGTTGATGTGCTGTTTCGCAAGGCTCTCAGGACTTTGCTTCCTGAATGGGATGTGATGTGGCCTACTCATTGCACATTGCTCTGCATTTATAAAGCACGTGAGAACTTCTGCTCAAGTCTCCCAGAACAGGTCTTGTTTTTGTCTCTTTAAAGGAACAAATGAGTTTTTTTAACTGGTGTACTAATAAGCCATGCATCCCCAGTGCAAATCCAATCAGACTGAGAGAGCTGTCTGAGGACAGCCTTCTTTCATAGCCTAACGCTACAAATTCATCTTGATATTTGCCAGCTTAGAGCTCTGTGCTACTGGGTTTGGGCTGCAGTCAGGCTAATGACATATACCTAAAAATCACTTGACTTGGGACTAGCAACGATAAAGAAGTATCTTGAAAATAGGGTGCTGAAGCACACTGGCTGTAAAGCAAGAACAGTAAGTCCTGCAGAGGCCATTATGAAAGCTCAGTATTTGCTGATTTATTGCTATACATGCAACACAGCTATCCCCTTCTCTTCCCAAAGTGAGATGAATGTGGTGAAGTTAGGTGATGTTGAGGCTATCAGGTGCATTTTGACTGACTGGATGTGTTTGTAACTTGAATATATCTCTTATGGCTATTAGGTTTTCCTGTTAACCACTGATGCAGCAGAGTAAATTAAACACAAAGACAGAAAGAAGGGCTGTCTGGCGGTACTAACTGTAAATTAAAAGTGCATCACTGACGGCACCTCTCTGAGTAGATCTTCTGTGCTCCTCTCCTGCATTAGGCAGCAGGTTTTCCTGCAGGCGGGGAGTTTCTCAGGTTCAGGGCCCCGTGCCACTTTCAAACAAGTTTGATCTTGTCTTGGAGACCAAACACAACTCTGCCCTGTAACTGAGGAGCATCCTTTGAGGAGTTGTAACTGAAATTTCAGAGATGTCAGTGGCTGATCTGTGGGGAATCTTCCACAGAGGTATTTCTGCATCCCACTGTTGTGTCTTGGTGTCCTCTGGTTAGTATTGGTGCCAATGGGGCCTCGTCTGGTGTATGGACTGGGGGAGCCCTGGGCTCCAGAGGAATAACGCTGGCTACCGGCCATGTGCAAATGTGCTGGGTCAGTGATATGTTCTTTGTGAGCCAAAAATAAGCAAGAATGTCACTTCTGTTCCTTTATGAGCTGCTTTAAAGGTGAAGGATATTTTCTTTCCAGTGTTTCCATGTATTAGATTGGGAAAGTTGTCAGAATTAAACATGCCGCAGTGGGTAGATGCTTTGCTTGTAGCCAAATGGGTTTCCATAAAGTGATGAATTAATGAAATGAAATAGTGAGGATCATCGTATTGTATTGCTGGAACAATGGGAGATCCATAAAATGATCTGCTTGTAAATAATTTGTGATATTTGCTGTGTGGAATGCTATTTATAAATGAGTCCTATTTTCTGTAATAAACACTGTTTTCTTTTAGAAAAAAGAAGCGTGGAGTTGAACTGTCAGAATGTTACAGAACATGTAACAAATATAATTCTTAGCATTTTGTTTCCACTTTTCTAGTAATTTACAAAAAAATCAAAGGAGTTTTTTAAATGAAATTTTTGTAATATTTCTAGCATTTTGTATTTTATGAGTGTTTTATGTTAAGATGAATACAGAATGATTGTGTAAGATTTAAAACACGAAATCTTTTATGTAATATTTTACAGGAAAAGCCTTAGTGTGATATTGTTGTGGATGTCTCACTGGACATGTGAAAAAATATCACTAAGCAGTTAAATGGCTTTAGATTTCCTGAAACACAGTGTTAGAACTAATTTTGTTAATAAAGCAACGAAGTTGTTTTTCAATTTCTAAGATGAGGTAGAGATTTTTAAAATAGTATTACGGGTGTCACGGATACGTATTTTTTTTCCATCAAAATGAAATTTTATTGAAATAAATATGTTTTTTAAAGTGATTTGAATGAAAATGTTATGGTGAAAATAACTCAGGGCATGTGAATTTTGAAGGAAGGGTAGAGAAAGCATACTCCCAGAATATCCCTGTTTAGAGTTCTCTTAATGTTGCAGGAGTGTTGATCAGAAGAATAAAGTTGTCCCTTTTCAGGTGAATACATCATCATTTAATGATGACAGTTTTGGAGTTATTATGTTGTAGATGCCTCTATTAGAAAATGAAAATAAATTTTAAAATCTCACAATTTGTGTTCTTCAGTTATCCTTATGGTTAAATTAATAACATCAATCAAATGAAAGGAGGCAGCTCCTCGTAATGTCCTACTCCTGCTGAATTCAGAATAAATGCTTATTAGGGGGTCTTAAAATACAATGAAATGACAGTATAAAAGATGTGTTTCTCTCCCGTTGAAGTCAAAGGGAAATGGGGAAACGTGGCCCATAGTGGAGCTTACTGGAAGTGGGGCCAGTGTGACTCCAGCAGTGTGCATGTGGGTGAGACTACTCACAGCTCATTAAAGGATCAGGGCTGGGCTTAGGAAACTAAATCCTTATCTTAGCAATGTTATGTGCAGTACTTTAAATCAGGAGAACTTTGTTTCTTGGCTGATAAAACAAAGCTCGGATCCAGCTACCTAGGGTTTGATTCTGCATTTCTTGCACATCAAGGAATTTAGCTTTACAGGGAATTTTAAGCTTTGAAAGAAATCCAGGATTAAGCTCCTGAATGATTAAAATTTAAGTGCTGTCAGATTTTTACATATAAAGTAAAAATAAAATAAAAATTAACATTTAAAAAAATAATACCCACAGTCTCCAGGACCTGAGGCAGACTTAGTGCATTGTAATGGAAATTTCAGTCCCATGTGCCACAGGAACTGCAGTGCAGCAACTTTTTTAAATATCCATAATGATGCCGTTGCTGATGTGAAGGGAAAATAACACAAACCCTTTCTTTCCTTTACAAATTTAGTGAAGTTCAAGAATGTGTAGTAGAGTAATATCATGTTAATTTCAAACGTGTTTGAAGATTGTTGATGGCTACATGAAAAGAAAGAAAAGAAGTGTTTGCTTTAGAATCTGAGTGTGGAACATTCTGACAGCAGACTTAATTTTGGCCAAACAAAGGAAATCACAAATCCTGTGGAATTAATTCTTTGTTTTCAAAATTTTCATATCCTCAGAAATAAACTAGGAATAGAATTAACACTCTGATTTCTAGTACATAAAAGATTTTAGTGTCAAATGTAGACAATTTATTGCATGTAGTAAAATGGGTATTTCTGGATCTTAAATCTCTACTTTTAGGTCATTAATGGAATGGAAGAGGACCATGTTTCCCTTATAAAAACATCTGATGGTTTGGTTTCATTATCTATATAATCCCGTGCAGCATATTATTATAAGGCCTAGTTTTACTTAATTATTCATTCCCCCCCCCCAAAAAAAAAAAAAAAATTTACAAGAGCAGTTTTTATTTTTTTACTTAATACATAAGAAAGTTTGAAGCTCGGTGAATTTTTTTTTTTAATTGCTGAGGTAATTTTGAGCGGTGATCCATAGTGTAGATAAATTCAGTAGAAAACTTTTTAAAAATCAGTTTTCATTTGTAATATGCTGATTCTTTCACATTAAAGCCGTCTTGAATGAGGTAACTGTTTTGATTTGGTGTCAATATACTAAAAACAAAAACCAAGCTTTTAAAATGACACAAAACATAGAAAGCGATGACATAGATATGATACTTTTCTGATTTAGCCTTTTTTATCTGGTAGTAGAAAAATACCTATATTAGTGCATTAAGAAAGTCCAAACTAGAAGCCCGAGAAAGCAGTCAAATCATGTAAGGTTCACAGTAGAAAGCAAAACCTTTTGGAATAATAATGATAAACTTGCAGTATTTATGATGTTGAGAAGTCCTTTTTGTAGGTTACAGAACAAACGAAGTCTTAAGTTGCCTCTTCTGATTTTGATGGTAACAAAAGCAACCATTTCAGAAATATAGTGGTGTTAGAGCAATCAAAGAGACTGCTTTCTTACCATAATGTTAGCATCATCTCAGCATGTGGTGCCAGAAAGGTTCTCTTTCTGCAGCATACCACTAATCCCGCATTGTCTTTATTATCTTTATTTTCTGATGCTTGCCCATGCTGATCATTCAGACTGCAAAGATTAAGGATGGAATGCTGAGGCCTTCAAATACTGATAAATTATATTAATATTAGGATACTCTATAAACTCTTAAGCATCCTGTGAATTCCAGGCAGTCACGCCACAATATATGTTACTATATAAATGTATCCTAATATGAAATAAAAATTCTACTCTTCTATCACATAGGAAATGGCAATGATTTATTGCTCCACAGTAACAAGAAAATTTCATTTCTGGAATGCATGTTTATGGATATCTTTTTATAAAAGCTGATTGTACAAGTGTCCATCCCCCTTTTTTGGCTGTAACAAAAATGCATGCATGAAGTACGTATGTCTGTATTTCTCAGAGCCTGTAAAAATGAACTGCAGATATAAACCAGAGTAGTTGATTGACATAAGCTGTTACTGGGATGTAGACTTGTGATTTGTGCTCTAAATTAATTTTAGGCAAGAGACAAGATAAACTCTGGCCACAGTGACTCTTTGTTAATGCAAAAGCACCAGAACATAGAATGTTTTTTGTCATCCACAATATCGCACCCTATAGATCAGGCTGTGAAAAATATCTGTTATGAAATGTAGCATATAACCTGTAAGTAATAGCAACTAAGTAGTTGGAAGTGAATGTCTTCCAAGAAATTGAATATGAAAAACACTGTGAGTCCTATTACGTCATCTTTACATTGAATGCTTTCTCATGTGAGTATTTCTGTTGAAGTCATTTCACATACCTCCCAAAATGACTCTTTTAAAATAATTACAAAATCATTTTCAACAGTGAATAAATGTGTAAAGGCTCACCAGCGATTTTAAGGGTTGAAAAAAAGGACCTTTTGTGTTAGATAATTTCATTGCTTTGCAGTCATAAGTGATTAACTCCCCAATGAGAACTGATTGCTTTTTTGTATTCAGACCAGAGAAGAAATGTAAAATGAGCAAAATATTGTATTTTGAATGCTGACTATGGGGCAAGCTTAACATGTGTTTTTTGGGACATTGTGATGATTTGTTACTAGCCATATTTGCTGCACATGTGCAACATAGTAGCCAGCCAAAATGCACACAACAGTTACACGATGGGTCACTGAAAAAATAGATTTCAAACGGAGTATCTAAATGTTTAATTCACATACAGATATGGGACTTCATCTAAGACACTGTGGTCTATTAAGGAAATCATAATATACGTTTTATTAGAAACACACACTTCCTAGAGTCTTAGTTCCTTCTTCCCTTCATGTAAATGAGACCAAATCTAGGACCTGATTATTATAAGATTGGTGTTTAGAACTGAGTACGGTTAACTAGGTTAAAGGTAGGTAGAAAGACAATGGAAGGAAAGCAAAATCTTTCTGCTCAGATGGAAAGAAGATGTAGATTTATCCTACAGCAGGACAAGTGAATAGCCATATAATGGCCATCGTCTTGCCCTCTCCTCCCAGTGCTTCTTATTTTTTTGCTGTGCAGGAGGAAAACAGAGAAACATTTCAAAGTATGCCTCTGGGTCTGCCCTCCATGTGTGACCCTGATCAAATCCCACCTCTACCCTTGTGCAGTGGAACAAGACTGCTCTGTGGCCTCAGGACCTTCTGTTGCATGGAAACAGGGCAGGATTAATATCTGACTGTATATTGTGTATCTGATCAAAGTATCACAGCTGAAAGAAGTTCCTAGTAAGTATACTGTAATAATAACAAGGCAAACTACCCAGACAAGACATTGTGCCAGATATGCCTAATAAATAACTGTTTTCACAAATCGTCTACAAAATTAACAGAGCTCCGGAGGGTACAGCAGGTCCTTATGGACCATGTTACTTTGCCTATTAGGTCACTCCTTCCAATGGACATCTCAAATAAAACAAATGACCTAATCCTCACTCTAAATGGAATGAGTGCAGTTGTTTTCAAGAGCAACGGATATTGCGTTACACTAATAATTTGTATGCAAATCAATGCTTTCAGTGAAGTTTTTTGTGAAACTGCGTGGTTGTTTGTGGCTAGTCTTTGGGAATATGCAGAGAGAGAATTCCATGAATTTGTCACCTGTACTCTTTGCAATAGAATTGCAAGAAATGCAACTAAATTATCTAATGCACGTGTGCCCAGGCAGCTCAGCATTTCTTCCTTTTGCTCTGTCACAAGGCACAAGATTGACTTAACTTTTGCAGGGTTGAGCAGAGACCATCATTAGCTAGGCAGACATCAATTCTGGGGCACGATGTCTACCTTCTACTGCAATCCGTACTTCATTTTCAAAATAAATAGGAGGAGCTTCTCTGCTCCTGCTCTGTAAGGGGTTAGGTGGCTGCTGCATTATGTTCCTTCTACTCTCGTCATTTGCTGTTGTGTGCTGTTAAACTTTAACACCCCAACAAGATCTAAACGGAGAGGTGTACAAATTTTTGCTTAGATACCTCTACTTACTAACGGCTCTTCACTTTACGCCAGAGATGGCCCTGATACAACTCTCTTTAATTCTGTTTCATGTTCTCTCCAGCAATAACTGCAACCTCAACCCTTCTGCACAGTTTTTCTTCCCTAGGAGCCCCAGCTCCCTATCTCCAATGATGACCATGCAGCTCCTCTGGCATCATGACCCCTGAACTCCCACATAACCCAAACTGAAACTCTTTGTGTCATCTCCATGTACAGCAGATACTACTAGAGATCATAGGTAAAACCTGCAAGCTGTCTAAGCACGATGTGCCCCATATGCAGTAGACTTAAGAACTGAATTTCTTTCTGAATTGGAATTTCTACATTTTTTATTCTTTAAGACTATCTATAAATATATATTCTAACACAGTTTTTGGAGGAAAAAAAGAAGCTTTATTGGAATTTATGGAACAAGACATAATATTTCTCTGGACATAGTATTCCTGAATATTAATTCTTAAGTGAATGTATAAAATATGGAATTAATTAGGATAAGGTTACATAAAAACCTGAATGACAGGTATTGATTTTTGATTTACAAGATATCAGAAGGTGTCTGCATTCAGTCAAACATTTTCAGATACAGTTTGAAGTTAAAATAGAAGTATTTAAAGTGTGATTGGGTGTGGGGAAAAAAAAGGCTACTAGGTTTGTCGTAATAACTATATATTTGATATATATGTTAATAGCAAGATAGTTGACTCTGGAGAGATTGAAATTACTACTTGCCTATTAGGCCAAGGCCAGAAGTTGTTGCCTCAAACCATAATAATTGATTCACTAGTTAATTCGTCTAATGCCCCTGCATCATTCTACTGTGTGCCAGAATGGATGTTGCACTCGCATCTTACCTGTGTTCTAGCGTTCAGTCCTCAAAATATCTTTGAAAATATTTCCAAATTACTGTTTTTAGGAATGAAGAAATAAAGTTAGCAGAATGAACCTTCAGAAAATTCCATGTGATTTGTTAGGGAATATGTTAGGACTACTTAATCATAGTTGTAATTGTCTATGTATACCAAAAGTGATTATATTTGATACAAATATTTTATTTGCTATATTGATATGCAGAGTTCATTGATAACCAGACACTCCTAATAGATATAAAACCAAAATTTTTGGCTACTGAGGAACATAAATATATCTTTGAATGGACTTTCTGGATAGTAGTTAAGGAATTTCACTTTTATGTGTGGTTCACATCAAAGGGAAAGCATTTAGAATAATTTGGCTATTTCAGTGTTGTCAATGACTTTTACTGTTTAGAAGATAAACAGTAAATTTAATTTGCATAATTAAGTTAATCTTTTTAGATTTTAATGTAGTGTATCATGAGTTCCCAGGCTTGTAAATGAGGTTTTACTAGTAAAACTCTTATTGCTAGGACATTTCCCCCTAGCACCAGTGTTGACTGCAAACCTCATAGGTTCCTTTGTCTCAAGGCCAGTGGAATTTTACTGTTTTTTCTTCTCTTGAGGGTTGCTTAAAAAATTGTAATAAAAAATACAACTTCTGTGTAACGGTTGAAAGTCTATCACTTCGCAGAAAAATAGATTGCACTTCTAAGGACTCTCTTGTAAAGATGCTGCCTTTAAAATGCAACTTTTTTGTTGGATGAACAGCCTAATGTTCCATGCATTGTACTAGAAGTAGCATTTTATGCAACATTGAAAGACTCAATTAATTTGCATAATTCCATGAGTATTACCATGACTTTAAGGTAGGTTAGCTTGATCAGGAGTCTTGCCTGCTCAATATATATGTTTGCCATTTTGACAAATTAATCATTTCTGAAAACAATTAATTATACTTATGACAAACTGAACCTTATACCCATGGGTCTTAAATTTTTATAGCAGAAATCTAATATTAATGTGTATAAGATCAGTGATTTAGTGAGTACCTTAACAGTCAACAATGCCTAAGGCTGAACAAAATTAATATTTTGTTTCCCATCTGGAGACTTCAGTAAAATTAATGAGGAAGGGTGCCTTTTGTAATACATAATAGAAATAAATTTACAATATTTAACCCAGGAATTCTACTGACATCAGCAGTTAGATATTTGGTCTGTTTCCCAGTCCAGTAAGTGAGCCATGCTGCCTGCTTCATTACTGTAAATATCAATATGGGTAATCCTGGCTGTATAGAGGACTTACATTTTTTACTTTTACTGGCAAAGGTAGACAACTGGTTTCATTTTCTTGTATGATGAAATTCCTAATCTTAGAACAAAATTTCTGTTTCTAATGAAGTACTATTTTGATGCATAAAATCTTCAGTCTTTTTACGAATGAGAAAAATGTGATGATATCTACAACTTAAGTGGTTGAAACAACAAAAAAGCCCTGCTGGTGAAACTTAGTGCAGGGCAATAGATGTACAGAATTACATATATAAAAAATAGCTGTGATAGTGTAAGTTACAAGCTGAAGGTCTGTATGGATCTGGAAAATGACCGACTGTACTGCAACAGAGACAGTGGAATTTGAAGTTTATGACTTCGACTATTTATAAGCATCTACATGCAGCAGTAGTTCTTGATACGTATATATATATTTCTGCTAGTAAACTGTCAGCATCACTTTGACCTAGGTGCACGCAACACTAAAATGGACCAGTTCAGTAGGAGTGTTTTCGTTTGTCCCTTTCCATGCTGTTTATTTTGGGATTATTAGTTATATTTTTTAATAACTTCAGGTTTTTCACAAACAGTTATTCCTAAAGTCAGTGGCAAACATCCCGCTGACTTCCATGGTACGAGACCATACCCCTGTATTTAAACATCTGTTAAAGGTCTGAACTGTGTGGTTTTCCTCCCCCTCAAATATTTCTTAACTAAAATATCACCTGACAATTCCTGTGAATTTTTTGTAATACACTCCATCTGAAACACATTGCAAGCCAGGTTTTAGTTCCTAAAAATACTTATGCAATAAATAGCTGATCTGCAAAATAAAAGGGAGATACAGTGTTACTTGTGTGATGTGTGTGTATATATATATATATGCACGCTCATTGATTAGGTTTTCTTTTTAACAGGCAGGAATTGCAGATGAAATGCAAAAATAGCTTAAAACTCAGCTTCACGGGGCAACTCAATTTTTGCTTAGATGAGAACAAACAACAAAAGGTTGTGATGTTGGGTTTCCTGCAATTAATTTTAACACTCTAAATATTTCCTGTGTCTTGTAAAAGACAAGTTCTGTCAAAAGAAGAGATATCGCATGCCACCTACTGTACTTTACAGTAAACCCCAGTGTTTTTCATTTTTAACAGCTCAACAATGGCAGTGTTAATAATAAGACTTAATAAAAAGGATTATGTGCCTAAATAATCTTTCTTAATTGTGTAATAGGTCTGATATAATATGTGTATATAGCAATACACTAATCTATGTGGGGGGAGGACTGGCAGTGAGACAGGATAACATGGTATACTTTATAGTTTAAAATTACAAGTTAACCCAAACTATTATTCCAGTAATTAACAGGTTTTTTGGACCAAAAGAAAAGCATTAAGAAAATACCAGTCAGATAACTAATGTTTTGTGTTGGGGGAAAAAAAGTGATTTGAAATCCCCATAAAAACAAAGCACTCAGTGCTTCACATTCTGTATAAATCTGCATTATTAATTCACTGTAAAATAGATCCAGTTGGAGTACTTG
This sequence comes from Pavo muticus, assembly GCA_016647715.1. Taxonomy (NCBI): domain Eukaryota; kingdom Metazoa; phylum Chordata; class Aves; order Galliformes; family Phasianidae; genus Pavo; species Pavo muticus. The sequence goes on from JACDJE010000106.1 coordinate 1,418,665, forward strand.
TTTTTTTGCATTAAATCAGGCCTTTGATGTTCTTTAATGCTTCGATTTAGCCCCTAATTTGTCAGAGGACAAATGCACCAGCAGCTGTTGAAAATATCACTTTTGCAGTAGTGTTGCTGGCCAATAAAATCCCAAAGAGTCATCTTCCTATCTGGCTGCACAAAATAGCACTGAAAAAGTAGTCATCTCTTTGAAGTATCACTCCAATTATAGGTTTTAACCCCACAGGTCACAGTTTGATTATTTACACAATGCTAGTGTAATTCTGTCTCAATTCTAGGCTTTCTGTACTTCCAAAGCATTCAACAGCTCCAGTGGAGGAAATTTCAGACGGCTGCTATGATGGCATTGACCTGTGTTTGATAGGGTTAGACAGCGTTTGGCTGATCACTGTATGTTTTGTGCATTATTTAACTTTCTATAACATTATTTAATGGTGAAAGGGAAGGATATCGGGTTTACATTTCATCTGTCTTTTGAAATCCATTTTAATACATTTCTTCCAGAATG
>JACDJE010000106.1:1421674-1541830 GCA_016647715.1 Pavo muticus
GAAAAAAAGGCTCAGGACCTTTTACACTCAAGAGCAGCAAAGCCACACACGGCTGCAGGATATAACAGGGTGCTGCCTGTGGGTTGTGCTGGGAAAGGCTTGTGATTCATGGGGCCAGAAGGTGAATTAACATGCCACATTCCACAACAATGCTTGTGAAACATACACCTCATCATTTTTGTGTTTAAGAGGTGACACAGATTGCATAGAAAGTTATTAAATGATTTTAGAGAACTTAAAAATACTTTTGATTTGATTCTTTCCATCTCTTTCCCATCTGTGAGGCAGGTGTCCAGCGTTACAAGCCAACTGAGGGAAAGAAACGTTACTCTCCATAAAATGTTATGAATAGGCTATGTTTCTACAAAATAGAGTTCTGTGCACAAAGCAATATAAAGATGTAATTCTCGGGTTCTTTTGGGGGTAGAAGCATTGCTACTGTCATTTCTTTGTATTACCATTGCAGCAAAGACCCCAAGCCATGCTCCAGGGCTTTGCTATTCTTGATGCTGGGTTTAACTGATGTAAAGAGATGGTGCGAAATGTGGACTATGGTGCGTCCCCTCTGCAGGATTTCTAAGTGTTTGTAACCTGCTCCTAATGCAGGGTTACTGCTCCTAAGCGCTGGAGTTGGGGAGATAGGTTTCTATGTTTATAAATTGGAGAAAAAGGATTTTTTTTTTTTTGACAGGCATTAAGGGCTGCACTAAATAACTTTGGAGTAAGTGCAGATGGACTAGGACATGAAAAGTACAACTTCTTGCTGAATTGCACAGGTATGTGTCCTATCCCAGGTATGTGCGTACGTTTCCTTCTTTATATTGCTAGAGTTGCAAGGTTCTCTGTTTTCTTTCAGCAAGTACTGGAGATAATTCAAAGTTTGAGCATTAAAATATTTCTGTGCTATAGCACGCAGTAAGCCACTAGTGTCTTACCTAATGGCTATAATGTGTTTGGTTTTTTTTCCACTCTGACAATTGTATTTTCTTATGTGAACAGCATACTGGATTTTAAAGAAAAGAATTTCTGTGATTCTAATTTTTTCGTTAGCGTCAAATGCTGTGCATGTGCTAGGAAAAGCATTGGGCCCCTAATCTTTATTTGAAAATGTGTACACCTGGGAAGCATGCAGGATGTCAGCTTTGTTTGGTCTAATTAAAGTGTACTGTGGTGCAAGACTTGGCAAGGAACAAACATTTGCAGGAAGGCTGTACTGTGAGAATACTTCATACTCTGCATGAAGAAGCAAAAGTTTGCTTGCATTACTTTGATTTGCTAAGATCCTAATAAGTGAGAATGAATTGTAGTCTGACAGTCAAAGACAGTACTTTTAATTTCATAAATATAAGTGGGTTTAAATGTTGATGGGTTTTATTCTAGTGAAAGAGAAGATCAGTTTTTAAGAAATAATGAGCATTTTGCATTTTGTGTAGTCACAGTAGTTTTGTGTACTCCCTCTGCATGATAAGATAGTTTTTACACATTTAAGCAATGAATTAATTGATGAACGTGGGTATTAACACTGGAGCTGAAGGCAAGCCCTTCAGTCCTGCTGTGAAAACAACCAAAGCCTTTTCTAAAATACAGTGTGCTCATTGTGCTGCGTTGAGAGCATGTGAGTAAATTTAATATGGCTCCCACTTCTGTCTACAAGAAGGGAAGCTAATTCTTATTGCTACATTTATTTGGCTTTTTGTCCTCTGAGTTAGTCTTTGGCTATATAAACAGTGATTGCAAACGCAGAGAGCATTGATCTTTCTTGCTCTTTTGGAAGACAAACTACTGTTTGATTAGTTTTTCTCTCTCCCTGGAGCAGAACTGTAGTGGCTTTTCACTACGGTGGCTTTCCATGGTGCACAGTGAGCCACTCTCTATGCTTCTCTCCCCCAGTGCACAGGGATAGTGGGCAGCTCTTCATCACTCAGAATGTGATGTGTTGGAAAAGTCATCTTTTCACATGTTGGTCAGAGAAAGTTCAGCTTTTCTTTGCTGGCAGAGGGTCATGTATTACAGGATTTCTCTGAGTCCTCATGTTACTCTGGGTCTGTTACTTTCCTTTTCTTCCATAAACACAGGGGAATCTAAATTGTGGCTTATGCTATTCCTGTCATCTACAAAAAAATTCAGTGTGGGTTACCCACTGACAAGAAATTAATTCATGTCTGCTTATAACATTGTATTTCCTGCATATTTCGCTCAGCAGTGAAGTTGACTGCTCATCTCTGGCGTTGTCTGGGTATTGTTAGCATGAGTTCCATTTCGTTGGCATCTCTCTGCCTGCCTGCTTAACAGAAGGATCAATCAGTACACAGGATCCAAAGCGATTCCTTCTCTCCTGTGCACTTGTTTAGAGATGTAAAACAAACAGAAGGCAACTCAATCAGCTTCAGCTCATGGAATAAGTAGGGCACAAGTTTTGAGTGAAGACAAACAACCTTAAATGAATGTAGACAAGGAGAGTGTTTTGTTTATGGAGGGAGCTAGTGCATTGAATAGGCAGAGGCGGCTGATGTCCTTGTGATCCAGGATGGCAGCTTCTCCAGCCATTCAGTTGTGGGTTGCCATCAGCAGAACCTGTCTGGGTATCTGGATACAGGCAGGAACAGTGAGTGCACATCCATAAAATCCCATTTAGCTCTGGGAAGAATGCTTCTCTCTCTTTACTGATGCAAAGCATAATGCTAACATTCTTCCTCCTGTTTCACTTTGATTTGTAATTAATCATTTAATTAAAACTCATTTTTTATTCTCCTGCTGTTAGTGACCAGACACGTGATGGTGACATTTCCTGTGACATAAAACAATGTTGGGTCTTATATACATAGGGTACTTGTTTCAATATTGCTTCAGTACTTTTTAAACAATCAGAAGAACAATGCAATTAAACAGAAGACTCTTGATTTTATCACTTTTTCTCATAAAAATCTAGTGATTTCCTAACTTACTTTTCTACGCGTTCATAAGACATTAGAAATTAAAGCATGTTGCACTTTCAGTTGGAAAGAATGAATTGATTCTTTTTTCTCATTTGGGTTAGTGAAAAATGATTAAAGAAGCAGTGATATATTTAAAATGTTTCAAATCACTGCTGAGGAGAGAAATAGATAATCCTGTGATCACATATAGGTCTTGATCTTCTGCTCATGGGAGTCATTATTAAAGTTCCTACTGATTGTAGCAGTGCCAGAATGGCTAAAGTTAGTAGTTATGGAAGAAGAGAATTTCAGACAGGAAAGTTTCAACTGACAGCAAATGGTCCCTTCTGTCAACATTTATATTTTTGGGATACCTTTCCACAGCTTATTCCTGATGAGAAACGCTTTTTTTCTAAATGAGTTCAGTAGCTTTGAATATGTTCAAGTCTTACATACGAAAAACCCACATCATTTTATAAAATTGACTGTTTTGGTGTTGAAACACTGGTATTTTGGTTTTACATTTAAGTGTAGGCTATGGTCCCAGATTTATCTAAACATACATCATCAGTTTGTCACACATACAGCAATCCTAAGGGATATAAATATCTTTGTATGCACAGTTCATTGCATGATCAGTGTTTAAAGATTCATCTTTTGTCATTTTTATCCTGCTATATTCACCAATGCATTAAATTGTTCCCTATTCTGTACAAACTCATGCTCATAATTGAATTAGGCCCACACAGAATCCCCAGCTTTTCGAGTTGTGCCAGTGTTGTCTGTGGGATCATGTTGAAGGCCACGTGTCAAATTATGTGAACAATGCCCGGGAAAATTATTAGTACAATTTGGTGGATCAAGTGAGTTAATTCACATTTTCAAATAACCCCGAGCACATGTCCTTATTTAATCCAGTATGTTGCTAACGCAATATATAGTAGTTTTGTCTAGCTTTTTCTAAAATATGAAATATTTCAAATGAGTGTTTGTTTGTAAATTAGTGTCACGTAGCCCTTGCAGTCCCACGTAGTAGCTTGCAGGGTTTTCCTTCCATGTTCTGAACTTGCCTGGACTGAGCCTGTAAATGTTTAGAAACAGATTTTTAATGTAGCTTTTTACTGAAAATGCTCATTCATGTAAAGCATGTAAATAATGTCATGGTCTTATCTACAAGCTCAGGGTCTTAGTTGTTAGTATTGCTCTATATAGCAAAGTAGCATTATCTTTGAGTATACTTGAGATATAATTTTACCAGAATTTATTGCATTGTTATATCAACTCCTATATGAGATTTAGGCTGTGACCTCTCAGCAGGCTTAGGCATGTTACCTGTAATCTTTCACATGCATACATTTTATCATAGGCAGAACTCCCGCTTTCAGATCAGTCGTATTTTAGGGCTCACAATTGATATATCAGTCACAGTATAAGATGCTATCATTGCTGTAGACCAACTGTTTACCAGAGTATAACGCAAACTCTCCTCCTGTGTCTCATTTCATCACACTGTTCCACATAGTGATGTTTCAATGTGAAATGAAGTTTTTTCATGCTGTGCTTCTGAGTAGAAAAAGGACAGAAGTACGCGTATGATAAATGGCAAAGGTTCCGAGAGAAACCTTGCAAAACAATACAATTTGGAAGCATTACATTTGCTTAAATAATTTAGTGCATAAATGGATCTGTTAAAATTTTATAACCAAATACTATATAAGTGGCTTTGGGTAGAAAATTGGTTGTATTTCCATCAAATCACTTAATCTTATACCTTATTTAGAAATTAGGAGATATAAGTAACTTGAGACTTGTCATTGCAAAGTACTTTTGGAAAGAGCAGCATTATAAAATTATTCTGTTTTATATAACTTCATACAATTTGCCATTAAAAAACCTTCTAAAATTCTCTGAGGTTAATTTTTTGTTAGCTTTATAAATTGCACAGTCTAAGCAGGTATTTGATCTCATACACTAATAGTAACGCTTAGATCTGTTCTTCTCTCAAGTATTAAAAAGTACACTGAGTTTGGTGGGATATTCTTGTTCAGCGTGTATTCATAATGCAATTTTAAAAACTATTAACAGTGTTATTTTTGCCAACATTAGGACTGATATAATCTGAAAATCAGGACCAGTACTACTTGATTTGAAAAGAGATCTGTTACAAGCAAAATTAGGACCATTTGGAAATGTAAGCATGCCTGTTGTTATTTTTACCCAGAGTACTGAAAGAACAGAGAGTTCAGCATTTTTTAAGAGCCCAAACAAACTTTAACCTTTCTAAAAGCTCTTTAATGAAATACCACATCCAGGGACCAAATGCGATCCAGGAAGCTAACTTTGCTTTTGGCGAACGTGTAAGTGCATTTTGTGTCTTCAGAAATTTCCCATATCTAGAATTTATAAGCAGGAAGTATGGGTATATAAATCCTTAAAACCAAGCACCTGCCAACATTTTCAAGGTGTAGAACAGATTGAAGAAAAAAACAGTTGATAGTGAGTCTCTGCAGGAATTATTTTTTATCAGACTTGCTTGTTCTACGTGATATTTTTTAGCCTGTTGAAACATTCATAGTAATGAATGCTGATTCCACTGCTACCCTTTGGGTTTGGAAACCTGCTGCCTTACCTCATCTGACAGCATCATTTTCCTAGAAATAGTTTCTGTCTCTGCCTTTTCATTCAGAATTTGGCATTTATAAGAATATACATTGTATGTATTATCAACAGTTGATCAACAGGCAAAACCTTTTCTTCAGCTATGGAACCACTATAGCTACTGATTCTTGCATGTAGTATCTTTTTTTGTTTGTGAGCTAGATATTTTATGGTGGGAAATATTTTGGTAAGAATGAATTTTAATGTTCCTATGTAACAACTGAGGAGACTTAAATTCTTGACTGGGAATTCTTATAGCTCTCAGTTAAGCTTTTAAAACAAAAAGTAAAAGCACTAAATGATGGAGAAACTCAACGCTGTCATGAGTTTTCTTAATTAAAAATCTTTTGATGTTCTCTCTCTTTTTTTAGTAGTAATTCATGATAGCTAAGTAACAGCAGTGAGATACAATCTTCTGGTGGCATCAAACCTGTGAAGTAGTGTAAAATAAAATCTTAGTAACAAAATTCTCCTTTTGTTGAAAATGGTCTATATCTTTTTTGAACTGATTTGTTCAGGCCACTCTTATGGAAAGATCCAGAAAGTATCTAACAAAACCTACTTACAGTAATGTGCTGAAATTTCAGTAAGGAGTAGAAAAGATTTTTCAAAACTGAGGATTTTATTTCTTGGATGAATTTGGTTTAACTTCATGAAAAGCAAACTAGTAGAAAATTTTTAAAGCATGCAAATGGTGTATGTATACTGCTCCCCTCCTCACCCTCTTTGATGGTGTTAACTCATTGGAAATTATCTGATTTCTTGTTATGAGGCATTTATACAAAACTGTGACAGGTGACACAGACCTAAAATTCATACTGTTTTGGAATGACATTTACTTTTAATCTGTCCAGTGCAAAGACTGATTTATTAGATGACCACTCTCTCTGACACAAGGTAATAAACACTGATGTATTAATTACGTAATTTAATATTTATGGTATTTGTTAAAGATGACTATGAATAAAATTGTTGTCATTTTATTAACTATGCCTTGTAGTAAGTAAATGACTTGTGGACCCCATGCTAGAACATTGTGAGCGATCTATCAGAAACAGAAAATAAAATGAAAATGCTAAGGATGACTGTTTTTCTCACTAAAAAGCCTGAGAAGCATGAATAGCCACTTGTACTTAGAATTCAATATATAAAAAAAATTATACCTATATAGGAATAAGGACAAGCATGCCAAAACAAGAGTGGAACTTAAATGGACTTAAAACATTACATTAATAAACATGCTATTCAGAGTCCAAGCAGGTAATGTTAAGATTTCTAACCTTGAAGTTGATTAAAAAAAAAAAGTATGCATACAACCTGATATATCAATAAGAAATCCAGTGAGTCGGTTTACTTTCCTGAATATCCAGAAAAAAAACATAATTAGACTTTCAGGTATTGCACTCTTTGCCTTATTTTTCTAAATTCCAGATGCCTTTCCATCTGGATGAGCTTTGAAACCCAAAGATGAGCTCACTAGTTGATATTCAATTACAAATGAATAAAATTTACCTGGCATGCTACTTTTATTTATTTGTCATCAGTGACTTCCTACACACCCTTCATAAAATGAAAATAATACTGGAATAGCACACAAATCTGTTTTCATTTCTTTCATTCTGTCAGAGAAAACCTAGTTCTAGGCAGAAAATAGCATCAACATTTTTGTAATTTTGAATGTTGTGAGTTCTGAGCTATCAGAAGTTTGTATGTGAAAGGTATCCAAAAAGTGTCAAGGTTCATTGAATGATGCAGAATCTTGTTGCTGAAATACCAAATAACTGATGCTAGTTGGCTAACATGAGAGCCAAAGATGAAATGAGTGAAGGCCAGAGGAAGCAGTAAGTTGAAAGAGCAGAAATTATGTCATTCTCCTCAATTTACTGGAGCGTGCCTTCTGATTGCTAGATTTACAATCTGTTCTTGTTGGATCCTCATCTGTTTCTATTTACTCTGATAACAATAAACCCCAAGAATGTTATATTAATCTGCTCATGGCAAAGAATTTTTTCTTTATTGCCACTCTTTCCATGTGTATTTGTGACTTTTGTCACCAAGAGTGAAGGCTATTGCAAGCTATGTGTTTGAAGCTTATATTTTGAAGACTTCATAGGAAAGTGGAGAATGCACCCATCTGCTGAGGTTGGTCTGTCCTGCAGTGCACAAATCTTGCTTATGTTTTCTGCTGCCATTCAAACTCAGCTTGAATGAAGTTTTCCGTTCTCGTCACTCTCCCTAGATTCAAGAGTTTTGGAATTAGACACACATATCATGTCTTATCTCTTTGCATACTAAGTGATTACAGTTAGCCATCACAAACAGGCTCCTTTAGTTTTAACAGAATGGAACTGGGTTAGGTCTTTTCAAGGAACAGCTCTTTTTAATGAAGTGAAAGTCAGTAAAAGCAAATTATGGCTAGGAACTGGTGAAATCCACTGTCTACTGGTACAAAACATCTGTTGGAGCCTTTAGCAATCAGTTGAGCTGGACTGAATTTCTTGCATACAAGTAAGGAGATGAAGTTGGGTCCAGTCACGCCTGTCAGTGAGGCAGGATTTTTCAAATGAACAGGAAAAGGGCTGTGTCTAGATACCCTGCACCAAGTGCTACTCTCAAAAGTCTTCCTCGTACTGGAAAGTCTCGGCAAAACTTTGATTCTGTTAAGATTAATGGAAACTTTGTTATTGCCTTCAGCAGAATCCAGATTAGTCCCTAAGCATTAAACATCCCACAGCATTTTAAGCAGTTTGAAAACAAGAGATATATTCTTCTGGTTCAGGTATGAAGTAATTTACACTGAAATGAATCGCAAACTCAAAATATTCACTGAATACAAGTAGACAAAAAGGGTTCTTCATTGCAAGATTATATGTAATCAGAAGAAAAGTTATAGCCCCAACAGAGTTACTGATCATCACCAGAAAGATGTTCATATCAACAAAATAAGGAACTTTATAAATTATTCTCTTTAGCTTGAAATGTCACTTAAATCATGTCACCAGTAGCAAAAATATAATACAGAGATTACAGTCTCCAGCAACTTCATAAAACATCATATTAAATTAGAGAAGGGGACACAATAAAAACATTAAGCAATTAGTTCTAAAATTCTTTAAAGAGTCAACACCAGGCTTAAAATCCCCAGGTCTGTACAAGATCAAAGAAAACGGCAAGGGTCTTACTGAGAGTTGAGCTCTTTCTGAGATAGTAGTGGTAGAATGAAACTTTGATGTTTTATATACTTAAAGACACAGATTAAAATATTTTAATGAAGGTAAAAATGAACTCTGAAGTGGCCGGCCTTAATAAAAATGATACGATGTACAGTTCTGAGCTTGCCTTGCTTACCAGTGTGTGCTTATTTTAAATTGGAGCTGCAGTATCTAAAGATCTGAAGTGAATGCACACACAATTATGTTCTCCTCTTTTAATTTGGTCTTGTTGATCCTTTAGGCTCCTTTAAAATCACAATGACATAGATTAAAAAAAAAATAATCCAAGGTCTTGACCTCTTAAGGGTCTATGAAATAAATGTAGAGTTCATAGCTGGGAACACGATCATTTTGGTTGAGATAAATTGAAACTGACAAGGGGACACGCTCTGAGGGAGCGGAACCCACTCTTCTGTGAAAAACAAGACATATAAAAATATCTCTGTATTACAAAACATGTATTTTTATAAATATTGACTGTGGTCATCAAACAGCATGAGATTCAGAAAACTTGAATCAAAGTAAATGGTCTAAAAATTGTAGCACTAATTAGTTTTTTAACTTTGTAAATTAGTGAAATGATAAAAAATTCTTCTGTTTAAGATTAGGCATTTAATTTTAGAACCTTAAAACAGAAGTTGAACGTGTTGACTGGTAGCTCTAGCTGTTTACATTAAGAAGTACATGGACTTTAAAAAACACAGCTGGAATTTTCAAAGAAGAATACCATTAGAAATGACTGAAAGGCAACAGGAGCACTAAAACAACAGATGACGTGAGAGGAAAGAGGCACTTTTGATTTTAAGAGAATCAAATATTTTCTCTTAAAGTCATGCCCAACAAATTGAATGGAGCTGTTAATTACTAGTCAGAAGAGGTGGTCTGATGAAGCATTACCAGTGAAGCACGTGAGACCTATACTTGTAACTGAGTCAAAGGGTTTCTTTTCCCACAGAAGCAGAGGTCAAACTCATTGAATATGGGGTTCACCTTGCTCCTGATCTGCAAGTTACTCCTTCTCTGGGTCCTCTGGGCCAACCCCTTTGTGGAGCAAGGTGTGCTCCCTAGGGGTGCTCCTCTCTGAGGAAGGAACACACAAATCTGTAAACTCTTTGGGAAAGGAATACAAGGAATATTTGCTTGTATAGATAGTGGTTTCTGCACCCAGCAGTAACAGCTACATCCTCATAAAATGCAGCACTTAAGATGGTCAAGGAAATAGTCGCAGCATGACAGAGAGAGATTACAACTTCATTTTCAGTCCCATCCAAAATTAACATGAAATGATATTGCCAAGCAAAACAGCCTCAGCACTTAATTTGGGGCATTAGCGATGCCATTATGAAATATGAGCTGCTGATTCTCATCCTGCCTCAGAAGCTTTTTATGCTTCCCAGATCAGCTTGCTTGGTGAATTAATCAGATGAAAAAGGCTCAGTTCAACTGCACGAGAAACTGAAAGGATTGCCTGATGGCTTATGAAGCTATGTGATTTGTTTCATGGTGTGGGGACACTGAAAGAGAATTTTTATTAAAAAAAAGAGGTCTTGGAACACAGTCCTGCATGTGGTCAGCTCAGTGGGGTATCATTTGAAGCAGAATGTGAACAAGTAGAATTGAAATGGAGGGATCTTTGAAGAGTAATGAAAAAGGGGCTTTGGTTGCCAATAAAACAACTGTTAAGGATACTGAAGGGGGATTCCTCAATCATTTAAAATCACTCCACACAAGAAATTTATGTATTTTTTCTTTACTAGGAAACATGAGGGAACAAAAGGTAGATGAACTCCTAAAAAACCTGAAGCATGTTTCCCAATTTTCTGGAAAATTAGCATGTGGTTGTAATTTTCTCAGCAACTGCTCTTCAGGAGCAAATTCTTCCTTCTTTGCTTACGTATGCTTTAGCACTGGCTTCAACTCTGCTGCAGGCATTGGCTATCTTCTCTGTTTTCCATGGGGTTGACAGTGTCAAGGCACAGTGACTTCTGTGCTGCACGCTGCTCAATAAATATGCCTTAGACTGTGCAGATAATAAAAGATAAACCTTGGCCCCACTGGCTGGTCAGGAATTGGCATTTCACTCCTGATTTACCTTGTTCTTTTCAGCTTAACTCCAACCTTGGAGCTGGACATAGAGCCTTACTGTTTTTTCTTATTCCTTCAAATGTCTTTTGGGAGGTGGTGTTGGACTCCTCTCCATCAAAAGTATAAGGTATTGAGGTTGGATGCTCAGGTTAAGCCTCCATGCTACTTAACAGTGATATTTACTGCTTAGAGAAGTTGTTTTGTTATTTGTACATATGTACATAATGAAATATTTAATTTTTTATGTCTTCTTTCGATACATATTTCCAAATCTCTATATACATATAGAATTAATAAGTGATATCTCATAGCCTGAACTCTGGACATCAGCTTGAAATAAATTTCGTCCTATAAAAATGAAATGATATTTTTATAAATGTAGGTGGGAAAGATGTAGCTTTCCTGATTACTGGGAATTTCCCAGATTTGTGGTTATTTTCCCATATACTGAATTGATCAAAAAGCGGAAGTTACAGTCTTCTGTACTGAAACACTCAAGAAAAAATTGCTTATATTTTTCAGGTTTCTGTAGATATTTTGGAAATACTTTATTTTTATTTCTGCTTTCTTCAATCTATATTTTTTCTATTTTTTGAAGTAGATTATTTCTTGGACTTTGTTTCTTTTCTCCTTCTCTTTGCCAAATTTCCTAATTTCTTATATTGAAAAAAAGCACTTTTTTGGCTTCTCACTTAAAATGGTTTGAGATGGAAGATTCATGCTCCTGCTTCGCAAAAGAATTTGGTTAGAACAAACTAACATTTCTCTGTAAAACAAAAACAAACATCCCTCTCAAACTCCAGCAAGAGTATTCTGAGATGTCTCCAATTAGCCTGCTGGAGATTTTCACAGAAATGCTTCCAAAACATCACTACATTGACAGACCTCACTGAGAAGCTGGGGAATTTTACCATGGTCTATTCATCCTTTGCTTAGAGGATACAGAGAAAAATGGAAGGGCTCTGTTGTCATTCCATGCTAATTATTTAATGTACATAAGAAAAGGGGAGAAGTGAAGTTCAGATGACAGGGCACTATATTAGTCCTGCCTATAACTTTCTTTGAGACATATTTGAGAGCTTTAGCTTTAGTTGTTCTCTGGATTACAACTGTGGCAATATGGTACCTCTGGAAGTTAGCCTTCTCTGGGGATGCGTGGTCAGTAATTAACAATGTACAACAATGCATGGTAATTTAGTAGGGAAAGTTAAGAAGAACACCTCATTCAATTAAAACTTGGCAAGGCAATGCAATTACCCATTCTGGAGGTTTGCCAGGATACGGGAACCTGTACCTTATCGTCTGAAAAAAGCAGTGTGGGATATATAATCTGTATAAGCCGCTATAAACTGTTGGGTTTTAATTAATTTTTTTTTTAGAAGCACCATTTGGAAAATAGAGAGGCAACTCAGCTCACATGGCTGTAATGGAAACCAATCCATTTTTTTTTCTTCCTAACTTCTTCAATAACTTCAGAGAACTTTGTTCTATTAATTCAAGTATGGTGTTCAAAAGTGAATCCAAATCTGCTGTCTACTTAATTGCACAACTATCGATTTAGGTGTAACACCTAAACATGCCATGATGGGAGGATGTTTCCATGGGGAATATAGCACAGGCTGTGTCAGGGTATCATACGGCTTTATTTCACACTAACAATGGTTCAAAACAGCTGAAACTGGGACTAGCATGTCCCCTCTACTCAGCCCACACAGTCCTTACTGTAGCCCAGATTGCTTTAGGCGTAACAGAGATGAATAGCAAAGAGTGATGTTCCTAGCTCATTGCCATGGTAGGTCCTTTTCCACTGTGGATGCTTTCCTCTGTTAGCTCGGTTTGTCTCAAGATGTACATGACATGTAGGTGCATGTTCCATCCCTCCTACCTGCTTGCCCATCTGCTTGAGTGAGTATGGTGATAACAGAGCTGCACATGTATTCCTCTGTCTGATCAGGCAAAAAACATTGAACTGAGCAGAAATTCACCTCTGCAAAGTTTCTTGCCTTTCTAGAATCCTTGATAGAAACTGGTCAACCAAACAATATGCTCACTACACATTTAAGAATAATTTGTCTTTTTTTTCACTTTTTATTGTCAATAATTTTTTTTTAACTACAGCTATTATTTGTGAATTACCCTTGAACTCTAGTGTTGAGTGAGTAACTACTTCATCTCTTCCTAATGTGTGGCTTCTTTTAGGGATCAAAATCCATTTGATATTCTGTGTGAAGCAACAGTTTTGTTGCATGTTTCTACTTTCTTTTTCCAATGACTTTTGGGCACTCGAGGATAAAATTTCAAAGACAGGACCAGTCTGTGTAACTTCTATGATTTGTTGACAAAATATATGTTCAGTTCTCTGGTTCACTACACTGAAACACACAACTACAAGAAAGAGAAAATGCTATATTAAATAAATATTTACTAACATGAAGGCAAACTGGTGAAACAGTTTTACACAGGGGAGTGAGTTATACATTAAATTCTTGTGCCTGGTTTCTGCAGGTTGAAAGCTAGAATTCATGGCACCTAGGTGTCTTCCAGACTTTGGCAAAACAGTGCAAAACCAGTTAGTTGTGAAATATGAATTTAAAATAATTAATAGAAGTTCCTCTGAAGACAAAACATGGTGGGTTTACCTAGTTCAGCCTGATATCCCAAAAGAAGGAGTGGTTGGAGAGGGGGGTTAAAGGATGAAGGAAGCAATGAAGGGAGCAGGAGCAGATGAGGAGCCTGTAACATATTCGAAAGAGATTTTGGTGTAAGGGCACCCATGAGAAAGCTAAACTCAATAGGACATTCAGAGAAAAGTTGAGTTTACAGAAAACATTTTGCTTTCCTCCATCTGAATGATGGGCTTTAATACTTCCCCCTGTAGGAGCATAACTGGGTATTCTGCAGCTTTCTGAGGGCTTACTGTGACCTCTGGTATTTCACAGTGGCAAAAGCTTTGTTCCAGGCTAGAACCTGTCTAGAACATCTTGAAAAAAATGTGTAGTTTCAAAACAGACAATGTGGGTATTGTCTTTTGCTAGTAGCCAAAATAAAAGTGAGCATCTCTTCCAGAAATTATTTACTTCCTTTTGTGTAGGGCTTTCATTGGTCAGTGGACAAGCTCTAGATCTAGAAGAACCAAAATTAAGTCTGTCACTTTTCACCCATGAAAGATACAACTGAAGTATTGTAAACAGCAGACCTTTATAGACTTCTCTGTTTCAATATCGCCAACAGAAATAAATGGAATTCCACTAGCTATTGCAAATTCTATATTATAGTCTTTATATTTCCCACAGACATCTATTGGTAGAGGACTGGGTAGTAATAATGTTGTTAGGACTGAGCAAGCCTCAAATTGTAAGAAAGCGTAAGTGTATATAATGACTGAAAGTTAACTGGTTTTGTATTGTTTTGTACCAGGTAAATATGTAGCCCTCTGTATAACAAGTGTGGATGAGTGAGGGATCTGCATTTCTTTAACTGACCCAAAACAAAGAAAAGATCTGAATTTCCCTCTGAGAAACTACAAAGAAAAAATTATCTATGACCTTCCAGAGGATGCTGGGTAGCTCAATCAGTGAGGGAATAAGAAGAAATAGCTTATGACCTCGACAAAGGAGATGAACCCTGGTGAAAGCTTTCACTAATGCTCTCTAATACTCAGGGAGTACAAGAAACCTGATGTTGAAAGCAATGAAAGTTTCAATGAAACATGCAGTGGAATGCCATGGAGGAAGCTGAGAACTGATATTAGCAACCAGAGTTGAAGATTCCATATCGTTCTACTTAGCATTTATGATCCAATCTGTCCTTGAGATAGATCTCAGCTTATCACATCTCCCTACATTCCTAGATAGTACTTAATTAATTTACTTAAATATTTACTTAACACCTTTTAGTCTATGAAAATGGGAACATAACGAGAGCTAAACAGGGTACTGGAAAAAATAAAAGATTAATAATGGAGAATTGAATCAAATATGCATATGACACAATTTTTTTTTATTACCAAAATTGTCTCAAATCTTGAAAAAAATGCTACATGTAATTCATAACAGCTTTGGCTTGTAAATTGGCACTTCATCTGCAGATGACAGTAGATTTCATTAATCTTGGCAGTATTAAATGGCAATATTTTAAAATAAATGAACGTTCTGGAACACTTTCATTAGCTCTGCATAAACAGACTTTCTTTCAGTAGGATTCTTATTTCCACTCTTTAGTTTCAATAAACTATTATAAGAAGAGAGGAAGGGACTATCTCAAACTTAAATGTGCCATAACTTTTAAGAATTAAGAAACATCCCCTTCTTTACTACTTTTCTTTTGAAAAGCAAGTAATTAAATGTTTTTCCTGTGTTTTCCTCTGAAGAGAAAAATAAGAGGCTGGAGCAGCTGGTTTAAAGATTTGAAATATCACTTCTTTCCTTTTCCATGAATTTATACACCATATTTCAAGCACAGTGCCCATATTACACCCTGGTTTATATTTAGTAATGGTGCATGAAAATGTTTAACACCTTGATCACAAACACTGTAGCAATAGTCACCAAACAAGTGACAAAGCTGCACCATCACATTTTGTGATCAGAGGCCTTAAAAGATCAGCATTTCATTTGTGGATTTATTTTTATTTTTATTTTTTTTTGGTGTGTGTGTAAATCTACTCTTTCAACTAGAGCCCATATAGCTAAAAGCCAAATACTGGCACTAACTCACAGGTGGTGTAGATTGTGCTGAGGGTGAATGAACAAATATGCTCTCCTCCAAGATATGGAAACCTTGGAAAGCTTATTCACTTTCCACAGTGCCTATGGAGATCCAGGACAGGACTAGCAATAGGTGGTGAAGGTTTCTTCCAAAATCAAATATTTCCATGCAGATGGTGAAGTTGAGAGCTCCTGGCCATGCTTTGGGCCTGTGAAATGAAGCGAAGGATCTCACCCATACGGAGGAGAGGACTGCACAGATCCATTTCTCCTACTCTTCACTTAGCTGAGAAATGGAGCCACATTAGCACTGCTGTCTGGGCCTTCAGCTCCTATAAAGGCTTGTGTGTCAGGATTTGTTGCACAGTGTGAAAACCAGCCATTAAAACAGCAAACTTGTTTGTCAGCGAGCTGATATTAATTAAACTGGCTCAATTTACCATAATAAAATATTTTTTTTCCAAGTGTCAGAGTTTCAAACAGCCTAGCATCTGAAAAACATTTTGTTTGTTTTGGACTAGTATGTCCCCACCACAGAGCTGGAATTTTGCTAACAGCTCCTGATACATGAGCCAGAGGAGAAAACTCCCTCTCCCCTCACTTAGTTGGCTTTTTCTGATGCTAAGACGTGAGCAGGGACATAAAGGTGCGTGCGTCAGTAAGTGAATCAGGCATTAGATTTTCACCTGATGATGTGTTGAACACGAAGATGCCCTATTTCAAAGTCTTCTTCCTGGTCAGAACCATGGTTTCAGGCTAAGCTTGTATTTTAAGTAACATTTAATATCCTGGTAGTTGCGGATTGAAATGGGGTGAAACATTGTATACCAACTGTCAGCCTCATGCAAACATTCAAAAAACAGATGCTAAATCTTTGAAGTCATTGTTTAGTTTAATAGCTTTAGAAAATCATTACTCAAATCAATTCCCTGAGGTCTTTTTGTCAAGTTCCAGAGGATCTAAACTTAAAACAAAACAAAACAGCCCTCTAAGAGTTTATCTGGCAATTAAGAGGAGTTTTTTTTCTTTAGTAAAAGTTTTCTGTGGCATTAGAATCTCATGAAGCTGTACAGCTAAACTCAGTCAGGATATTCTGAAAGTTCATCAAATAGTCTCCAAATTAGCTATTCATAAATATCACATAAAAAAGCCAGCTGCCATATTTTACATTTAGAGCACACTCCATTTAAACTAAAGCAAAAGCACAATGTTAATGATATGTGTGGCTAAGAACTGTGTGGTGGCCTTGGTCTGCTAGCACTGATGCCAACTGCTGACCTTGCTGAAGCTGTAAACCAGAAGAAAAAAAAAAGTACCCTGAAATGATTGATCAGTAGCTCCTAATGGCATTTTTGTCAATATCCAGCTGATTTTCCTGTTGCTCTTTCTTACATATTTATACTATTCACAGTCTAGCAAAAATTTACAAAAAAGTATCCAAGTGATGGTTTCACAGCAGGTGCTGGATCAAACAGGTCTTGTTCTTTGCCCTCATGGGAGGCCTACATGGATCACAGGAATCCTGATACTGCCCTTCAGATGACCTGTAGTAAAACTGCGGAAGATATGCTCAGTTTCTTCCAATGAATAAACAAAGTGTACATGAAATATTTGTGTAAGTATGAATAGGGGATTTATTTTTCTATATATACTGCTTGTCTATGTAGTTGATTGAAAATGGCATGAAGTAAATCTTGCCTAATAGATACTTATACAAGAATTTTATTTAAATGTCCGACAGTGCAAATGTCAACATTTGCACTTTGATCATAGTATGAATATACTGGTTTCAACTGGATAGAGAGGAAAAAAAATTACAAGAAAATACGTGGGTTTTACAAGGAAAAATATATAGTGGGCTTATAAAATGCAGTTTGAGAAAGTCTCAGTAAGCTTCAAAGACCAAGACCAAAATGTACTCTGTAGACTTTGGATTTCATCCACTGCTCTTAGCTTCAAGCTGCAAGTTAGAAACTAAGACAGAACTTTTGTAACATATTCATGACATGTTTAGGCATTGCCAAATTATTTCTCATCAGACCTGAGATTTATTGCAGCTGGATTGGGGGGGCTGTCCTTTCTAGCATTACTGAAGTCTTTGTCATGAATAACAAGAATCAGAAATCTGGAGGTGAACTGAAGAAAAACACAGACAAATATTCAAAATGCAGTAGACTGAAAAGAGCAAACTGGAGCACACTTGTAAAGCTCACAGAAGAGAATTTAACCATCTGATCAGAATGCCTGGGCCTTGAAATGAACAGTGGTGGAAAATCATAAAATGGAACATTAATCCATTTTCATGATAAAAATGTGAGAAATAATTAGAAATAGCTCTGCCATGAGCAGTTACTAAAATGCTAAGTATACTGTCATGCATGCACTTTTGCAACAAGCATATCTTATATTTACTTAAAGTGTAGCTGTCTCAGTTTCAAGTAAAAGTGGTGCAAGTTATCATGTGAAACACCAATTTTCTCTTCTATTCCTGATGCTGTTTGAGGGACTCACAGGGACTGTAAAACAATTTCACTGCATGACAAAATAGCTTAGAACTCTCCTCAGAAATGCAACAAAATTAATAAGGCCCTCTTGACTTATCTTGATTTAGCTCAGACATATCAGCTAGGTGATTAAATTAGGTTCCTTTCCTTCACAGTTAAAACTGCCCTTTGGAACTGCGTATCTCTTTACATCAGCTAAGAAATGAGTCATGACAGGTATGTTCCAATGAAGGTGAGATGAACCTGAGCTATGGCCATTTTGTAATACGTGGATTGGACTGGTACATTTAATAGCAACTGAAGTGTTGCAGCCCAACACAAAGACTGTGTGCTGTTTCTCTTACCTGAATCACAGTAGCTATGCAGTGCTCCTGTGTTGCCCAATAAAGGGCAGTTAGATGGGTATTAGGCCCAAATTACCTTTATCTGATAGTGAAAGTACTTTTCAATTTTGCATATTTTCCAAATGATGATTTAACTACTCTTCCAAAAGAAAATCCTCCCAAACCTTTATCATCACTTTTTCTAAAAAATTGCATGGTAAAGCTAACCCTGACACCAAAGTCAGCCCTTCAAACCCTTGTGTTACTTGATTAGTTCATACACGACAGATGATACTGATCTGAAATCAGGCTTGGCATGCTGGCTGTAGCTGTATTATTTCCACATGGGCAAGTATAATAACATCCAGCAAATTTTTCTTTCTTTTGAGGCATGATATATTCCCCCCAAATTTATTTCTCAATCATATCTTAATGAACAGTGAAAATAAGGAAGGAAAAACCAGTCTTTCCATTTATCCAGTTTTCAGTGCATCTGTCTAAAAGAGATGATACATACAGCTAAAATGGTCAGAAATAAATAGGTAATTTTTATTTAATGAATTTTTTCACATTTTGTGACTGACAGCTGATTGTAATTGAGGTCAAAGTATTAATTATTTAGATTTGTTAGTTTTACTGAGATTCAGTAGTGGGTTTTCTTGGTTGATCACAACAAAACACATCTGACTTAATGTTTACACTTGCAATTTTGAGAGCCCAGTGTTGCATTTACAAGGTATATGGAGACCTTTTAAGGATGTCAAACTTAAATCACCACCAGAGACTAGAAATTTAGTCCAAGCGGACCTGATATTTTCTTTGATGAAATACAGCAATTCTCAAGATGAACATTTTCACTCTCAAACTTTCCTAGTCAGTAAACAACTTAAGAAACCATTCACTGTCTTATCTGTGGAGAAAAATAATATTTCTTTCGAACCTACCATTTTCTGATCATCTTGTTGTTGGAGACTGCCCGTATCCATTATACTTTTTCTGCAGTATAAGAGCTCTTAAATAAGCTGTTCTTCCCCTGATGGTCACTGTTTGAATGGCGCTGCTCTCCCTGGGCTAGATGTATTGATGAAGAGCCAGAATGTGCTGGTGATGCACACCAGGACAAAGCATTGTTCTGCAAAATCTGGCTGATAAGTCTGGCTGATGCCAAGCGCAAAAAGTAGAAGTAGCAGGAATGGGTTTCATAAAGAGTAATTCTCCTGAAACTCCCCTCTAAATTCCCTGATGCTTTACATATGGTGAAAAGTTAATAAATGATAATAAAATAAATAAAATAACTCACTTAAATTTCCTCAGATAGCTGAATAATGTTTCCTTTAGTCAGTAATTACTATACCGACCTCACAAAGTTATTCTCAGTGCACTGGATGCAAATGTCAACAATGAAATAATAAAACTGAGCACTGTGAACACCTTGCTAACCATCTGTAAACCCATTTTCAAAGAGAAAATCACATCAGTAGAATATCTGACCCATACAGGATATTGCAGCTGTTTTGCTCTAGCCTTTGGGATCTACCTCATTTCAAGGTCTATATAGTAGAAACAAACTGTGCATTTACACAGTGAAAGTCTAACTGAATTCCCAGAGGAATCTTCAAAGCCTTTTATGTTTGACCAGGCGCTGTGTTCTGCTACTTTGGCAAAGAGGTATTAACAACGACTTGTTAATAGTAATGGTGCCATACCTTCTCCATATGGGTTCCAACACTTTGTGCTGTATCATCTGCCCACATTTAAAAGCTCCACCTTAAAAAGATGATAAATGAGACCAACTTGACCTGGCCTTAGACCAAGTCATGGATTAAACAATTTCTTTCAGCTTGATTGGTGTTTTATTGAGGAAACCTGCTAAGTAAAAGCTATTCAGTCACAGTGCTTAAGTATCAAAAGAGTGCATGGAATTCATGAAACACTGCCAATGTGCCAGCCAGATCCTGATTTATCAAGAGGGCAGAGACTGGCTGCACAGGACTCAAACTACAGCTACCTTTTCCCAGTTCCCCACACACTGTGTGTCTCTGAGATCTATAGCCTCTTAAAATATTGTGCTCTTTTCCTAGAGTAAAAAAGTCAGGGTGTTTCTGTATATACACATAGGCTTTTATTATTTTGTGTCCCTTTTGTATGTTAATGGTAAACACAAGCAGCCTTAACAGAAACAAAGTACGTGAGTGAGGGGCACCAAATGTATATTTTCTCCCAAAAATAGAAATTAAGTTTCCATGTTTAATTTACTAAAAATGGCTTTGAAATCCTCTCTTTAAGAATGCTTGATGTTACTTGAGAGGTTTCCATTGCAGGTTTATGTTCAACATGTTTTAGGAGGTTATATACCGCTTCAGGTCAGTGCTGTAAATAATCTGTACCTGCTTCATTCAGTGGGTTCAAAGGAAATTTTAAAACCCCTAAACTCCAGCGATGAATGTTAATGTACTCACATAACCACAGAGAGGTTTCATTCAATTTTTGGCTCTGTCTCCACACTTGACAATTTATCATACATACAATTTCCAAAATGTCTTTTTCTTTTTAATTGCCACTAGGTTTCTGGCTCGACAGTAGTTTCTGCTGTCTAATGAGTTTATTCTTTCATACATAATTATTATACACATTCAGTGCAAACAATCTGTGTTGCTATGTTAATAAAAAAAACAACAAAAGAAAGAGCAAAGTAGGGACTCGGGGAGCACACAGCATGTCTCTTTACAGCTGGTCTAATCTGATGCTCAGTATTGCCATAGCAACAACAGCAGAGGAGAGCGAGAGTCGGCGGGAGCCTCCTCCTCCTCCTGTTGATCGTGACCAATAGGTTCCTAATGAAGAACTGACACTTCCAGGATGTCATTTTTATCACTTTTTAAAAAAAATAAAAGCCCAGGACTGCGCTTATTTTAATATTATGAAACATTGTGTAAATACAAGCAGCACAAAATTGTTCATCAGAACAGAACTTCAAAAAAAAAAAAAAAGTTTTTTTCATTTTCAGATTTGTTTTTTGTAATTAATTATATTTAAAAAAGTATTCTTATTTTTTAATGATGGCAAAAATTAGATTCTGTGGTTTGCTTAACATAGAGTGTAATTTACAAAAATTTTGGATGGTTGTGAGAAACATTTTGCTCCAAAGAGACTGAGATAAGTCTGAGTCTTGAAAAGTGGATTTTTTAACATTTAAAAACTATTTTTCTGATAAGCCATATTTAGTACTGATTCCTGCAACTCCACTGTAAGTCTGTTAGTTAATAGAATTAAAATATATCCTAACCTAGAATTCTGCCTTACCTTCAGAGTGCTGAACCAGGAATATTTCACAACTTGTCTTTAGTACTTATTGTTCTGAGTGATATACCAGCATTTATATCAGAGTTTCTGTTAACACTTAAAATACTGAGGTGAATATGAGATGTCTTGTAAGTATTATCAAGGAAACATATGTAATAACAAAGATGGATTCATGATCACCAATGAAGGTGACTAATTGTCATTCTGAGGCCACTCTTGAACATTTTTGAAGGTCACAGTGGTCAGGAGAGTTTGTGAAGGCTGGAAGAAAGCAAGAATTACTCCAATTGTAGGCTTGATCGGCTTCACTTCAGTTCCTGGGAAGGTGATGGAACAACTAATGCAGGAAATCATTTCCAAAGAAATGAAGGACAAGAACATGATTAGGAGTAATTTGCATTGATCTAATGAAGGGGAAATTTTATTTGGCCAAGTGGCTAGTCTGCTATAATAAGATGTCTGGCTTAGTGGATGAGGGCAGAGCAGCTGCCCTCATTCAATTGAATTCAGCTGAGCTTTTTCCTGCTACCTCCCACACCATTCTCATAGGCAAAATGAGGAAGCATGGGCTAGGTAACTGGATAGTGGGGTGGTGGCTTCAAAACTACCTGAACTACAGCATGATATGCAGCCAAAAGCCAGTGACATACCTCAGGGGTTGATGCTGGGGCCAGTAGTATTAATGGCTTGAATGATGGGGTAGAGTGCACTTTCACTGAGGTTGCAGATGATGCAAAATTTGTTGGAGGGATTGATGCACCAGATGGCTGTGCTGCAATTCACAAGGACATCAATAGACTGGATAAATAGGCTGACAGGAATCTCACGAAGTTCAACAAAGGAAAATACAAATTCCTGTTCTTGGGCAAGAATAACCGCAGGCATCAGAACAGGCTGGGGTCCAACCAGCTGGAAAGCAGCTTTGCAGAGAAGGCCCTGGGGGTCCTGATGGACATCAGATTGAACATGAGCCAGCAATATGCCCTCGTGGCAAAGGCAGCCAACAGCTCACTGGGCTGCTTTAAGAAGGACATTGCTGAAAGATGGAGGGATTCTTCTTCTCCACTTATTACTGGGTTGAGTTATCATGTGGACCTGATCTTGTCTCAAAATCTGGAGTACTGAGTCCAGCTGTGGGCTACCCTGTTCGGAGGATAGTGTCACAGTACACTGAATATTGAATAATTATCTATTATTTATAGATTATATATTCTATATAGTATATAGAATAATTATCTATTATTTATAAAGATATTATGGATCTCAAGATGATTTGTATTGTTCAATTTTGGGTGCTGCAAACAAAGTTGGTGGAAAAGGAAGGTAGCTAGCTGATTCTTATTTGTGCCATTGAAAATATCTTCCCATAACCATCTTCTTTCCAAGATCTAAAAATTTAGGTATCTACTTCATACCAGTTAAATGTCATCCCTTAAATTAAATCCATAAAATGCCCTCAAACTGTGGAGCATCATTTAGCCCTACTGTGCTATGAATAATCCCTGGCAATGAAAAGTTGGAAAAAAAAAAAAGCAGAAAAAGAAAAGAAAATAGGAATTTAGAAATGTATCACTGAGAGGATGACTGTAAGTTGGAAACATATTTAGTTATTACTTAACTTACTCATCAGAGGCTTAACTTTTTTTCACGAATGAACATTGTTGTATAAAGAAGAGCATAATGAATTTAGCTTCTGTACTGTTTTGTGAATCCCATTTATACCTTCCTAAGTTGAAAATGTAAAAGGCCAGCCAGGAACAACAAAAAAAATCAGTAAGATATTAAATCTATGGCGATCACCTTCTGTCTGCATAATGAAAGTTCTCTAAAGGCAAGTGAAGGAATTCATAGCTGTTAAATTACAGATGTATCATCTGCAGCCTATGGCTGAAAAGCCATGTTTCGGTCCATAAATAATGGTGTCCAGCAATATCTCATGCTGATCTGTATTTTGTTAGGGAAGGTCAATCAAGGCAAAGCCAGTTCCTATATTCATGGACAAGAAAAACTGAAGGAAGGCCTCTGCCTCTTATCTTCTGTGATTGGTGTTCCTTTCAAAATAACTTTTAGTTTACAGACTTGATCTACTGCTTCTTTCAGGTCTGCAAATACCTTGGAATCTCATAAAAAGTGAAGTATTATTTGTAAAGTTGTTGGGATGTATGTGTGTATGTAAGGATTTTCAAGGCTTTAATATTTTTCTTCCTTTTCCTATCAAAAGGACTTATACTCCTTGATATAAAGAAATCCCTAGGAAATCTAGCTTTTTACGATGTCTGGCAAGCCTCCAAAAGCCTTCAGCTTCTTTACAACAAGAAATAAGCTTTCTGATGAAACCCATCTTTTTGGATGTAGAAAGGAGTTTATGTGGCAAAAATCTGCTCTTCCCTCCAACACAGGAAATACAGGAATATACTGTTCCCTCCAAGATAGATTAGTTCCATAGTTATTACTTCCAGTTTTATTATTAATAAGGCATGAGCTTGTGTCTTATTTAAAAAAGATGGTTGAACAGTTCTTTCTTGTACAGGGTTGCGTTCTTTTTATTATGTAGAATGAATTTCACGTATTCATATACTCAAGCACTGCATTCAGTTTTAAGCTGTCATCTACTACTACCATTCCTTGGGAGAATTCTTGCAAGGGTTCTATTCAATTCTGTCAAATGAAAAGAGTAACAGGAAGAACCAAGACTGAAAAAAAGCCCTCCAAATGACCACATATCTGGGAACAGAAACATCTTTAAAACATGTCTGGAAATTGAATTAGTTCAATTATTCTCTAGAATTATAAGGGATCCATTTTGCCTTTAAGGCACAACCCAGTGAAACATGAAGTTCAAAATGCAATGCCACAGCAGGAACAAATGACAGTGCATCTGGATTTGGAGGAGTGCAGATGAAAGCTATCGTTTCTACCATTTGAGCAATGATGTGGGGCCTGTAGAGCTTTAGACTCTAATGATCCAGATGATAGGCTGGATTCTCTTTCAGCACAGTCTGGAGATGCAAAGAAGGTCTCAAACTGCAACTTCCTGGTGCTAGTATTTATTGGATATTACTGCAGAACTGTCACTTCTCTGGAATTGTGAAGCCTGTGAGATACTAGTAAAGAGTACAGAATATAGAGATACACTCCTCATTATTATGCATACTGGTCTATCTTGTTGTGCTACCAGCTTACCTTGGAGGTTATATTGTTGTAAATGGTTATTAATTTTATTAAGCAGCTTCAAATACTGTAAGGTTTTATAACCAGATTTGATCAACTAGTAATCTTCTAATTATTTTTCACTGTTTTCAAAAGGCTCTTCCTCTGTTAGTAAATTCTGACTTGCTACATCTAGGAATACTTTGAGCTTCAAGCCACATGCATTTGGGTAAACAACATGGTTTGGCTTACTCTTGCACTTGACCCAGTGTGCAGGGCAATTTTTTCAGAAGATTAGATTGCACTCTTGAGTTGCCACTTACATGGGATTACCTTTCAGTTTGGACTCACAGTATCCTAAGCCTCATTCTGTATGTTGAATCTTTTTTTTTTTTTTTTTTTGGATATGTCAGGAAGGTTTAATATTAACTGTATCCAAAGGGAATTTTCTAGAAAAAAAAAAGGCCTTAATGTTGTACTTCTAAGTGTTTCTAACTGTCTAAAATTCAAATAATTTCCCAGTTTCTCTTGAGAAGCATACGGTTCCAGTGTGAGGTAATTGTTTTCCATCTGGACGCTGTCTGGTGGTGGTATTTGCTGTAGTCATAAGTAAATAAATGAAAGAGTCAAATAAATGAACACATCTGTAAATAATTTGTTTGCTGATTGATGGGTGGTAAATAAACTCTAGCTTCTTTCTTTGGCTACAGTCACAATCGAAAGAGTGGAATGAGAGATAACCGGCATACTGAAAGTCTGAAGTTCAAAGGTAGGATATGATAAAGCCTCTAGGGATACACAAAAACTCACAAGATGGGGCAGATAAATACCAGCTAATGCTGTCTCTGACCTCAGCAAGCCCTTAGCTGAAACACTTTAAAGCATACTAAAGCCTTTCTTGAAATCCTGCTCTGGTTGTCTACCTGCCTTCCGTTTTGATCAACTCTCTGCAGCCAGTCTTTCAATAAGAGGGATATGGAGACCCAGAAGTTTACTTTTAGATGACTCTGTCAAGGACAGGCAAGAGTAGGATGTCAGGAAAAGACTAAAGCAGGAAAGAATGAGAGTAGGAAAAATCACTTCTGGCTCCTGTGGAGACTTGCCAGACTCACCTCAAGTGTTTTCACTTGTCCAGTTTTACTTTCCATAGAAATGTCTACAAGCTACTTTTCTTCATTTCCCTTCTTTATCCATGTAGGCTCTCAGTAAGGCAAAAATTGTCACACAAAATACTTTCTTATCAGTCTTAATAATATATGTTTTCACACTAAGCTGAATGTTTCTTTTCCTAAGATAATCTATTTACTGCTGGGGTTCATTAAAATAAAAGGAGACTATTAGAACACGTGAATATGTTGCCTTGTATCCTCCGAATTCTTCAAACACAGCTTTGGAGCAGTTGCACTGAACTAGGAAAATGCCTGTAAAAATGACTTTCCAGCTTGAGCATTTGTACTCCTACTGAACTGAATTTCAAACAGAACTCATTCAGATGTCAGACTCTTGCAATTAAAAACGGTGCTTGGCTAGCTAGTTAGTTCGTTATTACACACTTTATGGTGTGAGCTGCAAATTAGCTACTCAAAGTCCACAGTTCAAAGGATTTGCAGGCCTAGAATTATTCACTGAACAAGATTGTGAATAATTTCAAATAATGAATAAATTCAATATACTTTTTGTTCTGTCCATGCATAGCCTCTGAAGAGGGAGAGAAGAAAAAGAGGAAATCAATCAGATAAATTATTCATTGAGAATTATTTGTTCAGCTCTAATGCTTATGTACTTAGACAATATTTTCATTGGAACAGACTCTGAAGAGCTCTTCAGTCTGCATACATCTCAGCCACATTTCATCTGTAAAAGGTTTTGAGGTTCTTATTAAATGCAGATGCCTAGACCTAGTTGTAGGCAGTAGGATTTATGTGATTTTTATCTCCAAGTTCTTGACTAAGTTGAGCTACTGCAAGAATTATTTAACAGGGATTTTGTGGAAGAATTTCTTTGTCCTTGCTGGCTCTAAATTTATAAACAGTCTTAAGTGATCATCTCAATTCTGCTTACTGCTATTTCTGTCTGACTTGGTCACTTCCAATTCAGTGTGGCAACCTAGAGGTTTCCTTTCAGGAATTTTTTCTTCATGTAGTTAAGATCACCAACAGTGAATCTATTGCTGTTGTGAAGAGCCACCTTCTAATTTTCATTATTTTAGAGAAAACTAAGATCAAGGAGTTCAGTGATTTGTATAATACAGATGAACATATTAAACACCAAATATAACTTCCAAATATAGAAAAAAAAAAAAAAAAAAAAATTAGTTGTGGAAATAGCTTGTCTCAACAGTAACAGATTCTGCCTTTTATCTGCTACTCAGTGCTAAATGTTGTAAAATCTAGAGGCTAAATCTGAAAAGGGACATATTTTTCCTGCTTAGGATAACCAAGCCAATTTTAATGTGAAAATCTTTGTTGTTCTACCATATCAGCAAGACCAAGGAGCCTCTTTTCCATCTGGTCTACAGTATAGTGACGTAACAAAGAAAAAGTAGCAGATCTGAGGCACTGAAAAGGGAGGAACATTGGATTCATCAGATCAGATATTTGCTCTCATAGTAAAGACATTTCAATTTGACACGAAGAAGTTTTATTTTTCTTCCTCTCGTGAATAAACATTTTGTTACATTCTACTTCATTTCTGCAAGCCAAAGGGGTGTCTATCCAAATGGAGAATTCAGACAGCCATTAAAAATAATGAAATAAATTTGTGAAGGTCTTACTGTTTTCCTCCTTATTCTTGAAAAAAAAATCTTGTACATTTTACTGTTATTACAGATTATCCCTCTTACATCCTTGCTGATTGGAAACAGTGGACTGGAAAAGGAAAATTATGTTGGTCTTGGCTCTGCCACTGACTTACCATTGGCTACTGATCAAGTCACTTAAGTTCTTTTTACGGTATCATGAGATGTTTTGCTAGCATCTTTCACTTATATTGATGTAAGAATTTGGGAGAAGGATTATCTTCTATTTTATAATGTACAGAGTTTAACACAGTAGGGGCATAATCTTGATTAGGGTCTCCATGTGGTACTATAATGGAGTTAATAAATAATACTTGACAGCGGTCTGAAGTTGGAGGTATGGAAGGAAATGAGGCATAACTTTTGAATAACCCTTAATTCAAATATAGATGCAAAGGAAATAACAAGGTAAAGTCAGACTTTGTTTCACATGGCTCCACGGTTCTGCAGACCAAAATGTATGATGTAAACATTGTTTTCCATAAAGTCAACAATCCAATTTAAGTATAAGTCTCACTTATTGTCACTTTTTGGGGTCTTCTACTTAATGATTGTTTATATTGCTTAGAAGACCTATTGACTCTTTATGAATTCTCATTTCATGAAAGACACATGGAAAATTCAGACAGATTATCTGCATCATAATAACAACTCAGTTCTTCCCTTATTTGCCTATAGAATATTTCAAAAAAGAAAAAAGTGCTAAAATATAATGTTTTTGACAGCTTCCTTTTCCTACTGTTTTTCTATCTCTTCCAGTTGTGTGCAACTCAGTGTATCATGTTGGTATATTTTATGCTATTCCAAAATTTCCTAAGAATTGCAAGATTTACACTTTACAAAATAGAGAGGGTGAGTTTCTTATTAAACATATAGTAAAATGCTATTTATTGTGTAATAGAACACATCTGATAGTACTCAAGTCAAGCTAATATTAGTGTGAGGTTACTGTGGGAGCCTACTTCAGTGCGGTTGACAAAACTGAAGAGATATCTGATCAACAAGAACTACTGATGTTAGTGTTAACATATTAGTTTGTAATAAACTTCACTCAGATATAGAAAAATTTTGAAGGAAATCAGATATAAAGTTTTCTAACTGTCCATTGAGTATCTAACAAACAGTTGTTCCTTCCTTGTTCTCTCCAGAATGTTTTCCTCTTCTGGAATTGCTGGCATTCTCCAGATGATATAAAGAAAGCGTAGCCAGCTCCACGAACTGCTGCATGGGAATCCTCAGCTTTAGTCTGCACACATTGTGCATGACTGTTTCACTCTGTCTTTGCTTTATTGAGGCAATTGCACAGTGTGATATCTAGGAAAAAAAAGCGCACACAAAAACAACAAGCAAAAGATAACATGAGACACTTTAAACCAGAACAGGTCAATTAAAAAACTTGTTAAGAGGCAGTTAAGATTCTGTAGCTGCTGCATACAGTATTCAGCAGAGAATCGCTTTGTTGGAAGAGAGCTTTCTTCTCTCCCCCTAGGTATCAGTTACTGTAAATGCCTGAGGAACACCATAAGCAGCTGAGACAGCTTCAAAAATACTTGAACAAATTTGAGTAATTTTCCAAGTGTTGCAAGTGCCTGATTTGTCAATTAGTTCTTTGCAACTGTGTTATCTGTCAGCAGATAGTCTGAGTGAGTAGATCCATTTTAGTTTAGCTGGTCAGCAGGATGAGAGAATGGGTCATTCGCTGGTGGCCGAGTGCAAGAGAACCACACTGGGAGATGAGGTGAGCTGTGAGATGGTAGGTGAGTTCATCCTGTAGTCGTTCAGGGCTACTCAGGTGTTTCTCCTTGGACACTGAACATGGCCAATTTCTACTTCAGGTTGGATATTATGAAACATTTATTCTCAGAAAGAGTGGTGAGGCATTGCAACAGGCTGTCCAGGAAAGTGGTGGAGTCACTGTCCTGGAGGTGTACGAGAAATGTGAAGATGTGGCACTGGCGGACATGGTTTAGTGGGCATCATGGGGATGCCTGACAACTGGGCTAGATGGTCTTAGTGGTCTTTTCCAACCTTAATGATTCTATGATTCCATTAGACTCTGAAGAAATGAAAACTGTCTTGTCCTCCAAAGGCATCACTGTGGTCTTACTGAACCACTTGGGAAACCACTCACCAACTTTAACAAGAGTAGGATCAGGTATTAAAACCACACTTCACAATCTCACCATGAGGCTTACATCAAGGGCTAACAGCTTGCATGAGGTTTTCATACAGCCATGTTGTGGGACCTAGCCACACATCAGTCTCAGATAAATAATTCCTCTGTACAGGAAGAGGAAGGCTCCACCCAGACTTTTCTCTTAGGCTTTCAATGTACATGGGGATGGAGAAACGGCATATAGAAAGGCTCAAGAAATCGAGATCTTTGCTGGTAAGGCATGTGAGCTGTCAAGAAATAGCTGGAAAAAAAGCTATAATAATGCAGGAAGTGTGAGGAGCCATTAAAGATGAACTTAAATTCTACCTTTGCTTGTAAAGGTCATTTTGAAAAGACAGTGAAGAACTGATGTTGGAAGTCAAATTAGGAATACTATTCTCAGACCCTTTTGGATATTTAGACTTTGGATTTGAGAATTTCTAGCTTTCTGAATACCTCCTACTCTTGATTGGCTGTTAACTATCAAATTGCTGTATAAGCTCTGGTCTTTTACAATATGCATCCTTTAAAATAGCTTTTAATGCGTGTCAAAAAGATCTTTTTTAAAAGATCTCTTTTAAAATATTCTAAAAGATTGGTATAGCTGGCTAACTGTTGTAGGCCACTATTCTGTAACTTCAATGGAAAAGAAGGATTTTTATTTCTCTTTTGTCTTTGGTGTATGCATAGATATGAATGCATAATATTTTACATTTAAGATTTTTGTAGAGTATCTTTATTTAAAGGCAATGAATGCTGACTGTGCATAGGATTGGCTAAAGTGATGAAAGCATTGTCAGCAACTTTTAGTTGAGAGGTTTTGAGAGAAGTCCTGTCTGATTTTGGAGAAAAAAAAAAGGATCAATATTAATCTCTGTAATTTAAAAAGAAATAATTGAAAATCACACTTTCTGTTTCAGTTCCTGCCATGTGACTATGTTTCTGCTAGTAACATTTCTGTAGGAAACATGCTTTTTCATACAGGAACCAAAAAAAAAAAAAAAGAATGTGTGTGGGTCTCAAAACCTCTTGAAGATAGAGTCCAACTTCTTTACTGAGTCAGAAATCAGATTTAGAAGTTTGTTTGCACCATTAAACAAAGCCATTAAAAAAAAAAAAGAAAAAAAAGAAAAAAAGAAAAATACAAAGACAAAAAACAAAAAAGCCCCACAGAATTTGAGCAACAGGTCTGCTTAATCAGTCACGCTGCTTAAATGGTAGAATATGACCTTGCTCTGCTTTGGCATATTTTAACACACTCTTTCTGAGACAAGACGATATAAATGGTCTAGTTCTAAAAAGATACTTGCCTGTCTGCCATTTTGATGAGCTATTTGGATGCTCACTCCTTGGTTCTGTTTTGCAGTATTCAGATGTTCAAAATCAGCACAGGGTTTTTCTGTCAAAGGCTTCAAAAGACAAAATCCTGGGAGGGTTGCAGAGCTGACTATGGAGACTACGGCAGACCCATTTCTGAACTGTGATGGAAAGGGACTTGTTACCTCATACACTTGCACACAGATGGTTTCCAGCACATCTTGGAGAAGCAAGTGCATAACATTTGTGCTTTTTCCATCCTTGTAGCTACCCTTGACCTGGCTGTCTTGCCCAACAGACTGTTACTGCTTCTGTTGTCAAGAGGAGTCTGTGGCTGCAGAAGAGTCCAGGATTTGTCTGTGATAGAGTGACTACAAGTGACCCAGTTCCACAGCATACACTTGGCCAATGCCAAACATGACTTTTGCTGGAACTTGGCCTTTGCATGCAAAATGTTTTAGTCTTTAGTTTTTGGTGGTGTTCTTGGGGGAGCATCAATATTTTGCTTGTTAGACACATTGGTTGATGGCATTAAATTCAAATCTCTAGGGCCATTCCAATTCTGATTGCTCATTCAAAGTATTAAGGAAGGTTAAAATACAGCTTACCATTACAGTGCTTAACTATTTCATTGTTAAATTATAACCCAGTTGCTAATGCCACTGAAACTTAGGAAAATGTTCCTGTGGACCTGAGCTACAGTCCTGCAATAGTGGTTTCTTACTAGAATAAGAAATTTGCTGTCAAACAAATATGACATATTTGGAAGCTGAGTGAAAAAGAAGGCTGTTTATATTTTAGTATTGCGGCGGTTTGGTGAGTGTAGGTGATGCATGGCTGTCATCAGCAGAAAGAATATACAACATTACACCCTGCAAATAATTCAGTAAAATATTAAAGAAACAACAAAAAAACCCCACCTTACTTTATATCAGAATGCATAAAAAGTCGAAAGGTGTTTGTCAGAGACTCAGGAAAAAGGCAACAAAAATATATTTTTAAATCCACCTTGGGAAATTAATATTGAGGTAATTTTCAGGCTAGAGTTGGAAACATGGCATTTTGTCATTTTAGAATAAACACCAAAACAGATGCCACAATTTCATAAAATAAACATGCAGTGAAAGGGTAACACAGACATTAACAGCAAACTGAGACAGTAGCCAATACAGTATGATGAGAAGGAATACTCAGTATGGCGTGATGTGCGATGGAAGCCATTAGCCATATGGTACAGTGTGAAGAGGGCCTCTGTGACTAAGTAACAGTTGTATGTTATGTGGTTTATAAAATAATTATGCAATGGCAAGCAACTCTTTTATAATTATTGGCTGTTTCAAAATATTTCTGCTAATTTGAATGCATTTACTAGGTTGATGGATGCAGGCAGTCTGCTTCCTGTGTCTCTATGTTTGTAGACTGTGCAGTGCATCACCCTACTAAAGGCAGTGACAATTTTAGATTTGGCCACTGGAGACTGTATATGTTTTTCTGAAAAGACAAGGAATATCCACATAAAAATACCATGGCTTGTTCAGGCAGCTGCCAGGCAAGGACCTTGTTTCCACCCTTACTGTATTAATGGCCATCTCTAAAAAATGAAAATATATCACTAGAAAAAACTACTTCTCTGTCACTGTGGATGGCATAAACTGATGAAAATTTCAACAGATTCTGAGCTTTTAGGTTTTTTGTATGCTGTTTCTTTCGGACTTATATTAAGAGTCTACAAAGGAATCAGCAACTGAAGAACATCAAACAAATTTGCAAACCAACAAGAAGATGACACTAATTTCCTTTTCCTTTTCCACAGCTTCTCAAGTGAGCATATGGAGGGCAAGTGCCTGTTAGACATTTGTAAAATGCAGTGCTTCAACTGCAAAAATCTACTAGCAATTAAGACATGGCATATAGAGTAGCAGGAAAGGGGGAGATTGCTCAAGCAGTGAGACTTGCAGCTCCCAGCTCTAACAGGGAAAGGTGAAAGATTATGTAAATCCTCTATGGCCTGTGACCCTGCAGTACATGGAAGCAGCTGAATGGGAGCAAGGCAGGGACATGGGACTGGACAGCACCATGTGGGACATCAAACCCAATCCCTAGAAGTCAAGTGTAGATGCTTAGCTTTGAGAACACAAACCACCTCTTCCCTACTCTATTGTTTTGACACTATCTGTAAGCCACAAAGCACTTCCCATCTTCCCCCAGCAAACTTCAGATCTACTGTAAAAGACCAAAAGATCCAACTGTAAAAGATGACAGGAAGAGCACAGGAGAGATCAAGGGTATATTGAGGATAATGATCTTTGAACATCCTCTGTCTATCATACCCACATGGGTCAGCTCTATCACAGTCCTAGAGACAGTACAGATCAAACATAGTTTTTATTATACGCATCTGGTGTATTGCTGTTAGTGCTCTAGAATAACACATGTATGATTTCTCTGTAGTAGGTAAATCTGCCATCTAGGTTTTCAGTTTCATAGTGGCTACTCTATTAATGCTTTCATAGTGCAAGGAACTGATACTGGATATACCCATTGAACTAGCCTTGTAAGAATGACACATCATTAGAAATCATACAAATGGAATATGGTATGAAGCTTCTAACAACATGACAGTGCACTAAAATAAACTTTTGGACTATATGAAAGCAATGTATGTGTAATAAAATTTTTCATGTGACTGAATACATTTTACAAGGCTGCAATCCAGTGACATACATTTTACAACACTTTTAAATGATGAAACGGATGTACTGGTAAGTGCATTGACAGAATACACATGAGGAAATTGCAGTGTACAATAACACAGGCACACATATATACATGTACATGTATGAATATATATGTGTGTATACACATTCATATACATATGTAATATATAACATGCATACATATATAATATCGGCATGCATACAAATACAAGAGTACCTGTCTATTTATCTATCTTTACCTTTTCGTACAAGAGAAAAGTGATTGTTCATCGATGAAAGCAGCTGGCATGACTGCTGAACTACTTATTTTATCTGGTATTACTAGTGAAGGTATCGCTTTCATTTTTGCCAGCATTTGTAGTGCAAATGAGGAGCAACCTATCGTAAAATGATGTTACTGAGATCAAAGGAAGCAATCCTTAATACCAAGCTAAAACCATTCTGGAGAAATGTTTTTGATTATGGCTAATGATGTAATCAAGCCAGTAAACTGCCTAGAAGTTGGAGTTGCAGCAGGCGTACAGCCTGCCCATTACAAAGCACCCAATCGACAATAATACAGAGGGAAAAAAAGGTATGATGCAGCAAACAAGATGCCAGTTAAATGTTTACTCTAATGGCACACAAAGCTGGACAGATTTGATTAGAATACTTACGATTATCTGCTTAAGAGGAGAATGCTGAAAGGCTGAGGGTTTACCACAGAAGAAAAAAAAAAAAAGAAAGCCAAAAATGGAGAGGAAAGGACCAAAAAGGTCATTTTTTAACATCTTTGATTTCATTCTTTAAAGACCAATTACTTTCTTGTCCCCTGTGGGAGAAAAACATTCTTCTTCTTAATAGCAGAATCATTCTAAGACTTTTCTGATTCATTTTATATTTAGCAGATTACAGTTTTGGAGTCATCAGTAGGAGAGAACCCAGCCAACTGACAGACCTGAAATCATGTCCTTTGATTGTAATTGACAGGGAAAGCATTTAAGGTAAAGAAAAAAAATATTTTATTCATCTTTGATTACACTGTGATGTGATTTGGTGACATAATACAGCTGTGAACTGAGGCAAGAAAGGCAATAATTCCTACTTGAGGCTTTGACATGATGTAGCCCTTTAGTCTTCTTCAAACCAATGCCTCCAGCTACAATAGTCCCCTTGATGGAGTCTAGACAAATAGATATACAGACTGTTAGAATTTAAAGGCAAACAGCTTTAAAATAACATTCCTCTAGGTCATGAATTTTGGTATTAAATGGTTAGGCTGATACTCTTTTTACTTTATGAAAATTAAATCTAAATCATTCATTAAAAAATCACACATTGGATAAAAATGATTCACTTCAGAAGGATTTTAATATGAAAATAAACTATTTTTCACAATTTAATTAGAAGCATATACTAGAAGTGAACACTGTATTTAGTTAATTCACTTGCAAAGTTTTTAAGTACTGTATCTGCCTCATAGATATCCTAACTCTCTACTTTTTTTCTGTGTATTGCATAGTCAAAATATCACTTTGGTATTCCTGAAAATGTGTCAGGATCTTCAGAAGTACTTATCAGTACCTAGTCTACAAAATCTTTAGACTCTGAGAGTCCAAACATTCGATAAGGAATGTTTATAATGAAAAATCATGAAAAGAAAATCTAACAATAAAAATCATCTCACCAAATTTTAGCTGCTGTAATTTTCTAATCTTAGATAGCCCCTCTGTGTTCTCCTGGAGAATAATTCTTGTTTACTTCACTTGCTCATGTAACTTAGACTGACCTAGAGAGGAAGCTACTCGGTGGGCTTAAGCTGGGTATCCAGAGTGATGTATGAGCAATCCTGTGCACCCTGTTAAGCTGTAGCCTCTTTCAGTGCAATTCTAGGTGGTTTAAAATGTCTTTCTCAGTGCTGAAATGTTTCTTTGAGCCGCCATATGTGGAGAACAGTTGAGAGACCATCCATTTTTTTTTTTACAAAATATGTTGCTTGCTTCCAAAAGGAAATTCCACTTTCATGATCAATTCTTGCTAATGATTGGGTTCTTGG
Organism: Pavo muticus; assembly: GCA_016647715.1. Classification (NCBI taxonomy): domain Eukaryota; kingdom Metazoa; phylum Chordata; class Aves; order Galliformes; family Phasianidae; genus Pavo; species Pavo muticus. The sequence continues at coordinate 1,457,552 of JACDJE010000106.1, forward strand.
GTTTTCAGACATCAACAGTTAACCTAAGATAGTAAAGAAAATGTTAGAAAATTCTGTCATATCTTCAGGACGTGTGCCACAGACATTTGAAATAAAGTGATTTGGTCATTTTTACAAGTACTTTCTGAAAAAACTGCAAATTCAGAAGCTCCATAGAATTTAAAGTTTCCATTCAAGCCATTTAAGAAATACTTTTAAAAGGGCATCTTTCTACAATCCTCTGGGAAAGCCTTGCTTTTTGTCTAACTTGAGCTACCATATGTGATTATGAAAATAAGGTGGCATAAAATATATTCAACAGAATAGTATTATTTCATAAGAAAAATACAGTGTTCAACATCACCTTACAAAGTTCATCCTCATAATTGATTCTAAATATGCAAAGGATCACTGTCTGTATCACTGGTATTTCCTTTTTGTTATTATTACATATGGAAAAAGATGGTGATGGTAGTTGCAGAGACTGAAATTCTTGCTGTACAGATCTTCACCTTGCAGCTGTATCAGCTGAGATGTCTTCCTTAATCTCTTCCTTTTGCAACTATCTCTATGTCCAAACTACAGTGACCAGTTCTATACATAAAGTTACTTAGACTCCCTATCTTATCTACTGAGATTGCAAAGGAAATTTAAGTTAGTTCAAATAGTGATGAAACCAAAGGAGCACCACTAATAGATTTAATTCATCAAGGAGCAACTGGATACTGTTAGGAATTGTACCTAGATATTAATGGTTACATGTCTGATGAGCTTGTTTCACATGTTCTACCTCTAAACTGTTTCAAGGGAAATACTGACCTCTTTCTAAAAGTATTCTCCCATTATATGGGGAGTTCAGAATTTCAGATACATGGTGGTGTTAAGGAAACAAACAAATAAATAAATAAAAGCAACAAAGCCAGTTATAAAGCTTCAGATGAGCTGAACATGGTCATCATAACTACAAACAAGTAATCACAATATTGCTAAAAAAGGAAAAGTAAGGTGGAATTAACACTTCAATGATCTGAGGCCCAGAAAGTGGAAAACAGTATACGGATTCAAATCTCTACTTACATCTCCTACATCCCAAGTAAAAATTACCTATCAACTAGGATGTCTGTCTCTTGGGGCACACTGCTTTAATTTGTCCTATACTGCTGGGAAGTAGCGATGGCACCAAACCTGCTCAACTCAAGAACCATTTGGATAATGCTCTCAGACATATGGTTTATTTTTTAGGTAGTCCTGTGTGGAGCACTGAGTTGGATTCAATTATCTTTGTAAGTCCCTTACAATTAGGGTTATTCTATGATTCTAAGATAGATGGGAATAACTGCCTCTGCATAACAGGCACGATATTCATGGCCTGTAAAACATTAGGAGGATTGGAAACTCCTCTTCCATCTAGCTGTACAAGTCAAGCAAGAGGAAATATTTCATGGTGGTTCTTTTTTTTTTCTTTTTCCTTTTCTTCATTTTTTTTCCTTTTCTTATTCCTTCTCCTTTCTCTTTTTCTTTGGTCACTGACATCACAGTTTCAAAATTCTATATCAACTGTGAAAGTGGATTTCAGGTTGAACACAAATATTAGGACACTATATAAATTGAACATTTCATAATAAAAGTTAATGACCAATATAGATTTGATATTCTTACGGGACTGGATATTAATATTTTTAGCAATACTATCTATTGCTATGATTAGGCTTGGAAATTCCAGTTAGCACTCATGATGGAAATTCCACTCAAAATGAGGTATCTTACTTTTCTAATACTGTTGCAACATTACTGCAATTATACATGAAATAAGAAACACTGATTAAATTCTATTAGCATATTTATTATCTGTTGCATTTTCCACAGTCCATTTTCTGTTTTCTTTGCGGTACCAAATAAAGAAAAATCCTAAAAAATAATTTTTAGATGAAATTTATAAAGTTATAGTTAAAGAAACATTTTCCCTAAAATTACCATTTGAATGATAAGCAATTTTGGGAATAATTATAGAGCACACTCTACATTCAATGCATTCTGATATATGGATAATTACTCCTGGTAATATGCGTTAGTTAGATTTTATAACAACAATAACAATTTATTGCAAAATTAATTCCTTGGCACAATTTAACATTTATTGATGTGAAGTCAAAGTGAATTGATTTTATTGCAGACCACTTGTGATATACTTTCCCTATGCTCCTGCCCTAATTGGTTATTATAGGTCATTTTGGTATTTAGTTTTAAAAATAAATTAATTTGGTACCAAGGTGCATTTAGTTAAAATGGCAAGATATTTACAGCTCATGTGGTTTTATTTAAATAAAAAATGGTAAGGTAATGCAATCATCTCTGGTTATAAAGTGATGGATGAATTGAAAACATTTCTGAATCAGGTCAATGGTAGTGATGATTAGTGCATTGTTAATCAAGTTGCTGAGATTGCTATCAAAAGCTTTATCTCTTTCACTCAGACTGGTGAGAGGATCATGAATATTAAAGAGATTCAAATAGATCTGCGCTCATGTAATATGGAGCACTACAAATGAAAAGGCTAAATGAACCCAGACTGTGACTTTATGCAGTGATATATCTCTTAACTAAAAAGGAATGTCTAATCCATTTCTATACTTGTATTAAGCTACATACATAGCAAGCATACAAAGTATTCTGTGTACTGTATTCACTTATGGGCTAAGTACTTATTTACTGCCCTATCAATGTGAAGATAAATAGCTGTGGAGAAGGTATTTTTCAGAATAGAAACAATAGCTACTGTAGACTAGATTTTAATTTTTACAACATGGGTAAGAATCTAAGGTAATCCACTGGAAATCAGCAGCTTCATCTCAATTACATTACTCTTATTTTATGCTGATTTACCTAAAATTAAGGTCTATTCCAGTGTGTAATTTAATTATATGCCTGGAATTCATGCTCCCTTTAAATCTTAGAGGAGAAATAACAACTACTATGCACAACCACATATAGCTGGTAAGACTGTGTGGATAATGGAGGCCTGAATCTTGATAACATGTAGGTACTTGCTTAACTCTGCGCTCCTGAGAAACTCCAAGGATGTTCAGCTGGATTAGTCAGAGAGACAGACTAATCAGATTCAGCTTTCCAGGTTTGAGGCCTCCACTGTATCTAGTTCTTCATAATCAGACACAGAGAGCACAAGTCCCAAATGGAGAACATAGAATGAACCAAAACCTAACTTCATGCTTATTTGACAATGAACGTGCTAGAAAGAAATCAAAATGGGTCAGATGTTAGAAGCTGTTTTTCAAGGCAAAATTCTCATACCAGATGGAGTTCTTTTAAAGCTGGTTTAAATAACTGTAAACACTACTTAGTTTTAAATGAGTATAGAGCATGTAGAGATGCCTTTTGTACTACAGCATTCCATAAGGTGAACACACTCCCATTCATTTCAGATGTGCTGCTTAATGGTGAGGAACAGAGCAGAAGTTCAAACATTTTATTAGTGCTCATGAACCTACTCGTGACTTCTAACTATGAAAGTGAAATTTCAGCAGCAGCAGCAGCATACTGAAACATTAAAAGTTTTTGTAGATAATACTTGCTTTGCAAACATACAGTGAGAACTGAGTTGTTTGGGAGTGGATAAATTTCTATAAACAAATTATGTAGTAGCTTGTGACTATACTCAAAATTGTGAAGTACTCTAGCAGGGCCTAATAAACAGTATAATAAAACAGTTACTTATCCTTTGTATTTCAAATGCAACCATAGTTTCTTCTGTATAGAGCTTAAGAAATAAAATGTATGGCACAGGAAATATCAGATCACAGATTTTGAATCTGTAAATTTACCTTTTATCTGAGATAAAAAGAATGAAATGAAAAGAATGATGACAAAGAATGAATATCTTCACCATGCAGATCTGGTCCTGATAATTTATGTAGACCACCCTGAGCACAGTGCAAGATGAAGACCACCAAAGTCACTTGCTACAGTTAAAACACAGTGAGACATAGTCCCTTGTCCTCTCTCCTGTTTAGTTTCTTCCCAGAACAGAAACATGCCATTAATGACCTCTCTGCCTGCTGAAGCAATTTTACCACACTCCAACATTGTGCTGTGTGAACACATTCCAAGCTTTAAAAGTAAACATTAAAAAACCCCATATCTCTCTCATCACCTCCTCGACATCAGGATTTTGTATTTCATCTTTTATTCCAGGGAAAGACCATGTTAAGGAACGGATTTTATACTTTGATCTGAAAACTTTGGGATTCCCAGTAGAGCTTATAGAGGAAGTAGATACAGTAGAGGAAGGAGATACATCACTGTGTTCAAATGTTTAGGAAATCTTTGTCTTCTGTATTCCTAACTCCAGGTTTTATCCTTAACTCTAGAGAGCTTGGTGGATCTTTTGGGAGGTCATTCATGGAAGCTTAGGCGAATCTAATGGATAGCTTTGAAGATGAAGTACAATGCTCCTGATATAACCAGAGAGTCAATGAGGAAACGCACAGATGCCATGGTAACTTGTCTTAGCATGTAAGTTGCCACATTTTAATTAACTAAAACTCTTTATTGGCAATGCTGGTATAACACCAGAACCTTCAGAGAAATTGCCTTTCTGTTTAACAGGACTGGATGTATCACATAAGTTTTCTTTCCAGACATTTGAATTCTAGATGTACTGATGATCTGATTCCATCCTTTGGGGCATGCCTTATCTGCATTTCCCCTGTAGCTTACTGGACTCAGCTGTAACTGTGCAAAGTTGTGTTAATATGTAATTTATCATTACAAAAGCAAAGATATTTAATAACAAATCAATAAAAATATGAAATTGGCAGAATTAAAGCAGTGTAAAACCAGTGGATATGAATGGAAGAAAAAATGTCTGAAGTCTAAAAGATGTTAAATTACCATTTTTGTACTATTCTACCTGAAGAAGACCTTTGGCTCCTAAATGGTAACACATCTGAAGTCTTGTTGCCAATCTGCAGGCTTACATTTAATCAAAGAGTGGAAACAGATATTGAATACTGAAGCATCAATCTGCAAGGGAAAGAGGGAGCCTGTATGATAGTTCCTCAAAGTAGTCATGACCATCTTGGGTTTTTTCAGTGAGAACAGTGGTTTAGTATATCATTATTGAAAGTCAGCATATTTAAAGTATTTGAGTGGGAAGAAGCTTAAAGAAACTTTCTGTGTCCTGCAGAGGAGTCCGTAAAAGATGAACAAAACACAACTTTAACTTGAGAAGAATTATTAGTATATGTGGGAAGTAGATATTGCCAGTCGATTTAGAGCCCTGTAGACTTTCTAGGAAGGCTTTGAAATTACTCCATTTGTAGCAAAATGAAATAGTAGCTAGAAAATGTTGATAGCATTGGTTCATATGCAACTGTTTGAGATTTGTATATGTATGGTAACTGTTGAGTCATGGCCTGTACCACTGATTGAGCACCTGGGGAAAGGACCTGGTCAGCCCTGGGAGCACAGGCGAAGGTAATTCACTTGTGCGACCAGAAGGGGTGGAGCCTGGCTGCACCTCTCTTAGACCTAATTTAAGGGCTGACTGCCACTCTGTAAGGTTCTCTGGTTGGAGATCCCTCCCTTGTGTGTTTTTTCTTGTGAGCCTAGATCTTCAGAGACGGGTGGGTACCTTTCATTTCCCTTCGTAACTCCGTTCCATTTGTGCTAGTTCCTTTGCTACTACATTCCTGTATCACCCTTCCACCGTGTTGATCTTTCTGATTGTAACAGTATGAAAGTATATGATCTGTCATTTCACCTATTCTATAAATCATTGATCTAAAAATGACTGAAGAAATAGTCTAACCTGTTTATTTTTCACAAGGTTAAAATAGTATAACTATGGAAACTATGTCTTCTGAGGACGTTTAAATCCGACTCTTGAATTTCAAGAATCTACCTAATGAAGGTGAAAGATAAGAGATAATAAATGACGCTACGAATCTTCAGGAGTCTATTCTTTTTATGACAATATATTATTCAAAAAACACATGTGAAAGCCTGCAGATACAGTGCCAGAAACCAGTGGATCTTATTTCAGCACTGTAGCAAGACAAATGAATTTTAGTCTTCCCTTTGGATGGGAATGTTGAAAGATTATTGCAAATAACATAGTTCTCAAATAGCACTTAAAAATAGTCATTTGGTAAGTTCACAGCCTTATATAACCTAAGATTTGGCCAAGTTATTGTCCTCTGAGAAAACGAATGGCAGTTTAATTCTAGTTCAATATAAATGCTTTCCTAGTTGAATCAAAAGGAAAGAATTTATTTAATTTGAATTGAATTTTTAAAGAAAAATCTTACGTATTACACAGTGTCAATGAAAGTATGGTATTTTCTTGTCCAATGTTAAAAGCCTAGATCACAAAAGTTTTAGATTCAAGGCTGACAGAGTGCTTTGTCATATTCATCATAATAATCATTTTAATAATTGTTACATATTTTCATGTCTTCCTAATTCTACCATTTAATAAGAAAATAACATTTGCTGAAACTCCATTACTCACCTTCCTTTTAGCACCACAATTTTATTATTTTAACATTATTATTTTTTCATAATTATCTCTATTTCTTAATATCACATCACACTTGTTTCATGCATACTTCTTTTTCTAACACTTCTCAATAATCTCTGACCTCATTTTTCTATCTTGTCTTGAGTAAAATAAGAAATATTGAAAATGGTGATTAATGCTTTCTAGAAAGTCACCTACTGCATGTTTTCATGTAACGAGCTTATTTAAACTATGTAACAATTTTTAACTTCTGACATGAGCAGATGAGCTTGGTGTAAGTGCATCTTCAATGGGAGTCTTAGTGACATGCTAGTCATAACTAACACAACTGCTCATGTCCTTGACTTTGATTTCATTTCAACCTCTGCAATCTTGTACGAGAAAAGCAGAGTAAATTTAATTCCCCTCTTCCATTCTAAGTTACTATGACATGCAGAGTCCAAAATGTCTATAATGGCTCTTTTTGACAGTTTTTTCACTAATTAAATTCCCATTGTTGTGTTTCTGTTAACTCTACTGTGTCTGCTATTTCTGCTGGCTGGGCACTGAGGCCAGTGTTATGGCCTTGTACTGCCCCTTCCTCACTCCTTCATCCATACCCCTGGTCCAGGACCCCATTTCATTCCCATGGGAATGTCCATTCTGGCCCCAGCAAAGACATAGCAGGCCTGACCTCATGGAAACTGCCAGACAGGGTCCAGCCACAGGTCGGTGTCCAGGCCTGGCCCTAGATTTGGTTCCCAAACTTGCCTTTGTTCCTGCCAAAATTTGAAATCCACTATGAAAGCACAAAGGTCTTCCTGTGCACATAACTGAACAACAGTTCAACTGAACAACATCATTGGTTGGAGGTGGATTTGCAATACAGTGCCCCAGAATTTAAGGAAGTAATGTGAGTGTTCATTCCTGGAGACAGACAAGTAGTCTTTATAGAGCTTTTTGTTCTTTCCCAGTCTTATTTTGCACAGAGAAACCAGACAGCCTGTAGATTAGCAAGATCTAGATATAGCAGCCAGGAAACAGCAGTGTAACATAAGGGAAAGCATAATCTCCCAATATGGACAATGCAGGTGTAATGGCTTTGTCGACAAATGAAAAAATATCATGATTACCATCCCCAATACTAAAACAGATAATAACAAATGAGCAAAGAAAAAATTTGAGTCAGTATATAAGTTACATAGAATACCGCAATCAAATTACTCCTGCATGATATGATTTTGCTTGTGAAAGGAGCCTTTCTGAAGCAAAGATATCATCAACAAATAGTGAAAAAAAACTGTTGTCATGAACAAATTTTGGAGAGCTTATCCTACAATTCACAGGCTATAAAAAGTACTTAGTAATAAGTAATTAGTAAAAGTAATTATTACTTTCTGTAGAGGGGTGAGTAGTAAGGCAGACATTCTCTCTGCCTCAAAACAAAATCTCCAGACTTCTTCAGTCACCAATCACTAAGACTTCTGAGTTAAGTGGTTTTGGAGCATGTACTCATAAAAAAAAAAAAAAAAAAAAAGGAACCAGTTGTTAGCAAGGCAAAGCAGAGTAGATTGATAATTTGCTTCAGTACGGTGAGTCAGAAGAGTAGATACTGGCAAATTCCTTAAAAAAAGACAGACTTGTGTACAAAATGAATTTAACTTCATAGTTATTCTGAGGTGACTAATAAAACTGAACCCTTCAGAGATTAAAGACTAAATATGAATTATGTTAACAGTTTAAATAGATGTTTCTGTTTTCCTGAATAGTGTAATTGTATTAACTCCATCCTACAGAGTGTGCCTTTAGGGCATACAGCGTGACTGTCCAAAATTTTTAACTCGAGATTATTTTTGAGCAGAAGTAAGTTTTCTCACTACATTCACATTTTGGTTTTGAGGAATTTTAATTGCTTTGAGTAAGGGCTTAGTTTCTCCTTCTGTGTTTTCACAGCATTTAACATTAGTCATTGTATCATGCAAGTAATCAGTAAGAATAAATGGAAGTATTACTGTTCTGCTCTGCTCACACAATTTAATAGTTTCCCAGACAATTGCATACAGGAAAAAAGACCTGCTGATGCTGCTCTACTATTACCAAAGACTTGTATTCATCTTTGTAATGGGACAAATGGACTAAAGAAGTAGTGAGATGCTTTTACTGGATGATGGGAATATCTGTGTTCCTCAGCTTAGGACTTTTCTTTCATTATATTCAGAGTGGCACTTATAACCTGAAGAGCTAAAGAATACTTGGAAAATAAAAATGACTTCCACGTTTCAGCAGAAGGATTCCAGACGGTGTATTGCTTGTTCTATCTAAGTAAGAGAGTTTCTGGACACCTCTGATGTGCTTAGGCTTTTGTGCTCTCCCCATTCTTCCTACTCTGGACTCATTCTTTGTATGAAAAGAACACGTGCCAAACTGCCAGCCCACCACACAGCCTTCCCATCTGCGTACCCAGCTTTGTCCTTCTTCCTGCTATTGTTCCTGGATACACCTACTAAAACTCTGCCTGTCCAGGAGCTATGAGCTTTCCCTTCCGCTTTGAGCACATTTTCCTCTCCTCTCTTTGGCTGCTAAGACAGCAGCTCTTACTGTATTGTTTGGAATATGCTACCAAAGAGTAACACTAACTTTTCTTGATAAAGAGGAAAAAATTAAACAGAGACAGATTGTCTTAATTAAAAATCATTCTGATAGGAGCCATTCAGATAGAAGGAAGGAGAAGTAGGATGCATCCAAGGAAAAAAAAAAAAGTTTCTCAGAAAACTAGGATTTTGTTTAACATTCTCTGCTGGCTGTATTCTGACACGTTTTGCTATTTCTACAGGCCTTTTACAACAGTGCAAGGGGTTAATAGAAACCTGTTAAATGCCTTTAAAATACATTTCACATGTTGTTGTGGCTGTTTCCTGGTGTGAATCTCTTATTATTTTACTGACCCTTTTAGACATCAGCTGCTCTGCTTGTACTGAGCATCTGTAATCTCTCTGATTTGCCTGTGCCGCTGGCACAGCAGTTTGATTACTGAATCTTTGGGTTTGTCTTCTTTTATACATGAGTTACAAATCCTGGGAAAAGTTTTTTATTGCTGGACCAAAATGGCTCACATCTTACTTTAGGTGGTGACCAAGACCATTCCCTGCAGCGATGGGAGACTCAGGAAGGAAGAAGAGTGTGGTTTCAGAGAACTTGCATCCAGAAATGATTGCACAACAAAGGTGATTCACTAGAAACTCTTTTCGTATTTTATTTTGATTCCAGTTGTTTTTTTCTAAAGAGTTTATTTGCTTGAGGCTTTTTCCTTCTCTACACAACTACTCTTTTGTGCCCTCTAATGGCATTCTGCTGAACTTCACAACGAACACAATTTCATTAACAAGACTTTTTTTTTATTATAAGGCAGACATGTGCTACGTGCTTTGTATTGCTTGTCATTCATATGGACAATAACGTACACACCAGAGTACTCTATTTCCTACTTTATACAGATCTTAAATTTTTTTCTGAGAATTCTGGCTAACACTTCATGGCTGATATACAGCTTGGCTTTTCCTTGTTCTCCTTTATGTGTGGACTATAGACCACAGAAAACATGACAATTGTTTCTCTTTGGTGGATGCTTAGGAGACAGTTATAGACCCATAGGATGAAAGGATACTTAAGATGCATGGAAAGGACAGGATATAACCTGTTAAAAAAACAAGGAAAATGATTTTTCTCATTATGTGTGGAAGGTTCAAATAGGTTTTCCACTGCTTCCTGAGTGCCTCCCTATTGCTCCATTTCAGATTTGAAGATATTAGATGTCATCTAACCCAAAGCTTGCAACAAAATATATAGCTTCCATACACATAGTTTCAGCACACTTGTAAAAATGAGATTTAAAAGGTTTTTGGTACTTTGTACACAAGTCCCTGTTTATAAGCCAGGTCAGGAAGGTATTTTTAAGAACAGAATTTGCAGTGTTTTTATTTGTGAGAGAGAAAAATGTTCCTCATTACCTCAGATAGTTCTGAACCAAGGATTCTGTATCATTGCCACTCTAGAGGAGCTTTTACTACTTTCAGGGCAAGATGCAGTGTAGATACACACAAATGCTGTACACATAGTCTGTAAGAGTCAACTGACTAAAAATATACAGTGTTTTATTTATGCATAGGTCCAGGAATCTCAGTTATGCTCAGGAAGCCACAAATTTTAGGTCCTTCACTATAGTTAAGGAACTTTTTTTTAATGGGCTTAGTACTGCATAAACAAATGGCTCACAAGCAGGGAGAATAATACTTAGCTAACATATGTTAGTCTGTGTTGAGTGCTGCTAAGTTTTCTAGGTGCAAAAGTGCAATCTCAGAAATAGAACATCCTGAAAACAATCCTGTTGATGGTCTCTATTCCCTCTATATGTGCCATAGTGCCTCACATCCAAACAACTAAGCTTCTCAACCATTCGATGGCCTGAAATAACCCTCCAAATGATGGCTGTGGTACTAGGAAAGAGTCCCACTGTCACTCGTATCTCTTTCAGGACATTTATTAGCAAAGATGTAAAGCTACTGTAGTGAAAGAGATCTTTCTCCTTATGCAGCAGTGACACCAATCTTGAAGGCTGGCTGATTGCTGTCCCCATCAGTACGATGACAACTACATCCTTATTGATGTGCAGGAACAGTGGCAAACACTGGCTTCAAAATCCTGGAAGTTTTTATTCCCAGCCATCATGTTTTAAGCTGATACCACTATAAGTCTGTGTAATGAATGCTGTGGCTCATTATCTGTGTTCTGAAACACCTTGAATATACCAAAAAAGACACCCTATATGTTACAAATATGAGAAATGTAAAAAAAATAAAAAATAAATAAAAATAAAAAAATTGATTGTGGTGATTTTCCTTTTAATACTATCCTTTCCTCAAAATCAAGATTTAGAAGACAAACTCAGTAGGAGTTTTTCCATTGACTTTAGTGGGGGAAAGATCTCACCCAGAGAATTTTACTCTTCTTTGGCTACTATTAAGGCTCTGCTTTTCTGCTCTTCATGTTGTCTGAGGCTTTTGCAGGGGGAGTTCATGTGTTCTTTCCTGTATTTGGACAATGTTTTCTTTGCTTGCACTTAGCTCAAGAAAAAGGATGGTTAATTTTCTACGAGGGCAAAGGGTTAGGGTTGTCCTTATTCTCCAGTATTCCCAGAAGATTGATGCTTTTGTAAGGTTACTGATCCTGCATATTCAAAGCATTTTTCTGGTCTTAGTGTACTATTTTAAACAAGTTTTCTGACAAACGTATTCTGCTGAGTAAGCAAGTTGCTTATCGTGTAACTTTTCCTCTGTAGATATCACACTGCTTTGTCTGACAATTCCAGCTTTCACTGTCACATTTTCTGACTTATTTTAAAAGGAAGGAAGAGTTTAAAGCAATAATTTTGTATTCCACTTGCAAAAAGCAAAACAAAACATTTCACTATAGTCATATACTTTCAATGTTTGTATCTCTGAATCCATTAAATGAACAATGTTTTGCATTGGAGGATGCACAGGAATAACACAGCAGTCTTGTTATCCTGGCAGCCCTTGAATAAGTGGACTTTTGTGTGTCCTGGATTTTTCATGTGATAGGAGGGAATAAGAGATGTTAATTCAACAACCTTATCTGATTATCAGAGTGTATCAGATGGCCTAGTGACAATCACACCATCTTCCTGACTATGGAGCATCTTGGTCTAGTTGTCTCTTTGGTTGATAAGTTGTGATTGTATGCAGATCTGAAAAGTTTAATGGGAAACCTGACTGTCTATATGTTCCAAATACAACTTCAAGGTTTATACGTATGTACCTGGTGCTACTGTCTTTACATATTTAGCTGAAGACCTTCTCACCCACTTCCACCATGTGTTTTGGTGCTTGTGTCCATTTGAACAGGAACATCTCCGGGTGCTTATCCCTTCTCAGTTATACCTGAGGTATTGCTTTCTAATGTTTCTTTAAAAAGTCAACAAAATGAAGCAGTCGTTGAACATGCCAATCTTATTTAGTATTGCAAGGTAGCACTTAGAGCTTTGTGGTAATTTTGATAGCATAGTGTGTAATTATGGTAGAAAAGAAGGTGTGGTATATAGCTAGTTTTAAGAATGTTTGTGGAAGCAGAAGGCACGTTCTGTCTCATTAATTTTTCTCTGACTTTATAAAAGAAGACTTGATAAAAAAAAATATTTTGACTTGCTGTAGGTACTTCAATTAAAGTCTGACAGAATCAATTGCTATTCTGTGCTATGGTAATGAAAACAGGATTTTTATTTGAAATTCCTGATAAGAATGTGAAGGCACTGTTCTTATTTTTTTTCTGAAAAGCCTTATTTTAGAAAACAATTAATAAAATCAAAGTCTATCTTTTCCTTCAAATCCATTGAGATTAAAATAGATTAGCATTCACATAGTTCTCATTTTATATCAGAAAGCTGAACACATTCTCTCTCAAACAGCAGGGGAAAAGTGAAGAAAACACAATTTAATTACAGTGTTAGTGTTAAACCCAAACTAGTTAGGGATGAATAAGTGTTTCTGTTGAAATTCTCTGGGTTCAGAGATTTATAACTCGGTGATAAGATTCTCTTAGGGCACAATCTTACTGCACAAACATAGCTTGGAAACAAAAGATAGATATTTTTCAGAAACTGAGATGTAATAACTGCTAAAAAAGCTAATGAGAATCATATTAATTTTATTGCAGTTTCATGATTTCAGATCAATTTTATTATCAGAGCAGGAATTTTAATTTCTCTACAGGCATTTCTGTGGCACTCAGCATTGCCTGAGCTGCTGTAAATTGCATTGCTCCGCTGAAGTCAGTAGACCAACAGTGTTTAAGCTGAAAATTTAACACAGATTTCCAGAGCTATCCCAATCCCAAAACTCAACTGGCTTCTGAAAATACCAGATGCTGTAATGAAACTCTAGGCCTACTGATTATGTGGCCTTCACTTTTGTCAAACAAGACCTCTTTCTTGAGGAATCTGCGATGTGAAATCTGTCAAAAAGAATCTTCTACTCTTGTTTTCTCTTCCTTCTGGAAGGAAGAACAGCCTTACCTAGGATATCCTTGTTGCTGAGGAGAAAAACACTTGAACTGCATTGATAGTAGTATGTACAGCTAGATCACTAATGAGATTTATATATCTGAATGTAAGCCTCAGATGCGTACATGTGCTATTTTTAATGGTGAGTCTGTCAGTTCCTCAAAACCTGAAAATACTTGTATAGTTTCCAAACTTTCTGTTTTGAAGTATGTGAGTACCAAAACACAAGTATAAACAATGCTTTCTGAAAAGGATAAATTTGAGATATGGTGGTTCCCCTACATAAGAAAGCCATTTTTCAGTAGTCCTAATGCATTGTCATGCTGTACCACTTTTTCATTTCCTAGCTAAATAACAAAAATAAATAACCTGGAATAAATTAAATAAGTTTTAGCTCCCTGGACTCATCTAGTTGAGCTGTAATGCAAAGAAATAAAGAGTAGGTGATTAGACTCTTATTATTTTAAGAGTTATTAACATTTTAAATAGTAACATCAGCATGGGTCATCAGAAGCTGATGAGCTAATTTTGGTTCTGGCAACTGCAGAGATAGAGCTGAATGAAATAAGTCAAAGATTGCTCCCTTAAGCATTGCAGTCTCTTTTTTATCAAGGGGGCAGAAGGAAAAAGAGTAACCCATCATACCACAAAATTACTTCTACAATCTCCTTCTTATCCACCTAACTTTTGTGCAAATCTCTGTAATCTTTAAGAGGGCTTTAACAGTAGGAGCAGTGATCCTTCCTTAGGGTTTCTGGATTGGAAACCCTTGAAATATCTTCTAAGATGTGCTTCCTTCATTGTAATTTTGAGTGGAAGGAATGACACCGTGAGATTGACTAGACTTGTAATTCCCTAACAAGCCTATATAGGTTTGTTGATGAGCTAATTATGGCTCATTAGATATAGAGGGGTCCATATTTAAGCTCATTTGAGGTTGGGATGGGAAAGTTAATAATATAGTTGGAAGTAGAGTGAAACTGCTAGGGCTGCAGATAATATCTTCCTAAATTACATAAGATTTCCACGTGCTCCCTGGAGCAGTGTAGAAGTACAAAACAAGGTGATTTTTCAGCAGAAAACTGGGGAAAAAAAAAGTCTCTTCCTCAGTTACCCATTTTGCTGAGTTCATATGAGAAATAATCTAGAAAAGAATGTAAAACGAAGGCCAGGCTGAGAAAATGCAATGCAAATTATGTCTAGATGCTATTCAGGTTGTGGTGAAATGAGTCCTTTGGTTATTAGAAATCTTCAAAACTACAACAAAAATCTTCCCATTCAAAATACCAGTATTTTCAATCAGAAAACCTTGAATTAAAATTGATTAAAATTGAATAAAAATTAGAGGCTTGTGTTACTGTATAAGTTCACAAACATTTTTTCTTATCGGTACATGCAAAGAAAACAATATTTTCATGTTTTACTTATAAAAGGGGTTGTGGTGAGTTTGGCCTTTTATGATCTTTCATCTTCCACACAGAAAAACTCTCTCCTTTCTCATTTGAATATCAGGCATGTTGCCTATTGAGGCAACCACATAACTATTTGATCTTGTGTTTTCTCAAAGTGTTCAGTGTGTCACTACTGCAAGTTCTCAACCCTTTCTGAGAGCCAGAGTTGTTGAGTTTTTAACAAAGGTAAACTATCTCCAGAATGTTTGCTAGTCATTAGCATATCATAGAATTATAGGATCATTTCAGTTGGAAGGGACCCTTAAAGGTCATCTGATCCAACTCCCCTGCAATGAACAGGGGCACCTACAGCTTGATTGGGTGCTCAGAGCCTTCTTTAGCCTGGTCTTGACTGTCTCCAGGGAGGGGGCACCCATTGCCTCTCTGGGCAACCCATGCCAATGTTTCACTATCCTTACTGTAAAAAACTTTTTTCTTATATCCAATCCGAATCTCCCTTATTTAGTTTTAAACCGTTTTCCCTTGTCCTATCATAACAGACCCTGCTAAAGAGTCTGACCCCTTCTTTCTTACAGCCCCTCTTTAGATAGTGAAAGGCAGCTACCAGGTCTCCCTGGAGCCTTTTCTTCTTCGGGTAGAACAGCCCCAGCTCTGTCAGCCTGTCCTTGTAGGGAGGTGTTCCATCCCTTGGGTCATTTTTGTGGCCCTCCTCTGGATGTGCTCCAACAGGTGCACATCCCTCCTGTTCTGAGGACTCCACATCTGGATGCAGTACTTCAGATGAGATCTCACCAGTGCAGAGTAGAGGGGCAGACTCACCTCCCTTAACCTGCTGACCATGTTTCTTTTGATGCAGTCCAGGGCTTTCTGGGCTGTGAGTGCACATTGCTGGTTCATGTCCAGCTTACCAGCCACAGTACCCCCAAGTCCTTTTCAGCAAGGCTGTTCTCTTCCTTTTTGTCCCCCAGCTTGTACTGATAGTGGGGGTTGCTGTGATCCAGGTGCAAGGCCTTGCACTTGGATTTCTTGAACCTGATGAGGTTCATCTGGGCCCGCTGCTCAAGCCTGCCTGGATATCTCTAAATAGCATCCTGTTCCTTGGGTTTTTCAACCACACTGCACAGCATGGTGCCATCTGCAAACTTGCTAAGGTTGCACTTGATCCCTCTCTCAGTGTCATTGATGAAGATGTTAAAGAGAGCCTGTCCCAGTAATGATCCCTGAGGGCCACCATTCATCACTGATCTCATACAGACATTGACCACCACTCGGTATGATCTCTCAAAAGTTCCTCATCCACTGAACAGTCCACCCATCAAATCCATATCTTTCCAGTTTGCAGAGAAGAATGTTATGGGCAACTGAAGGCCTTACTGAAGTCTAGAAAGATGAAATCAGCGGAAACCAATGGCTGTACTACCCCTCCAGGCTTTTCTGCATGATGTCTGGGAACGGCATGCAGTTCTATTTCCCCTAGACTTTATTCTGTGCTAGATCAATGCACAAATAACAAAAGTTGGAATATTTGAAATAAAAATCTGGCCTTAATTTACACCATATTCTTTTGTGTCCTTCTAGGGGTGTCTGTGTTAACTTGAGTTGTTTTGATTTCAAATTAACCATTTCAACAGATATATTTTATCAGCTGATTCTTGAGTGAGATAGCACAGCCTGTAAGCATGACATGTATAGACATTTGTGCTTCTGCTTTCCTTTGAGTACTGCACATTTAGGAGCTTTTTCTTTTTTTAGCATCTCAGATTGTTTGAAAGATAACTACCATGCCACTGTACTTGATGCTGACAACCTTGAATAGATTCATTTAAACTGGTAGGAATCTATGAGCATAAAAATCTATATCATGAGTAATAATGCTACTATGTCAGGGTTATTGCATCATTTTTGGTGGAATTGTTTCTCTTAATGCACAACTCATCAGAGTGCATTCATTCTTGCTGTTGTTTGCAACTTTAACCCTTTACAAAAGTGTGTTAATTTAAACTCATTAACAAGATTCAGAGATTTCTACAGAATTATATTTCACACTTCTGTTTTCTATTTGTGTTTCTATAATATACTTACAATTCTCAAAAACAAGCAGGGATAGTATAAGTGTGAATTAATTCACAAATCTACAGTTGCACTACAGTTTCAGAGAAGTTATAATAAACATCTCAAGTGTTTAAATTACCTCTGCTAGATTGTACAAAACAAAAAAATGAATCAAATCATATCCCTATAACTATGAAAAGTGCTTTTTTTTTTTGCAGTAAGCATTCTCGGTGTATGTAACTAATAAATTAACCACACATTCAGGCTTATTTCCAATTATTTGTTCACAAAACTATACATCATCAACATTTGCAATAACATTGCAAATATTTTTCCTAAATTTATAAAATAAATGCATACAAAATATGGGTGCTTTTCCATAATCAATGATTTTTACTGCTAGAAAACTCAGGATTGCATTTCATTTAATTATGTCCTACCTGGTATGATTAAATTGCTATGTAACTAAATTAGTATTGACAATTGCTGGTTTTCTATTTCTGAATTTCTGTTTCTGAATTCTGAGAACGGTTTTCGTAATTTATTGTCTTGTTACGGATATTCTGTAATCTGGTAGATGTATAAGTTATATAATAAGGAGCTCAGTATTTTGAAAGTGTTTTATGACATGAAAAAATGCCATCTTTTGAAATTATGGGATGTATTATCACAGTGCCAGACTCTAATCTGCTACCAATTTATGTCAGCTTTCTGCATTCAAAAAGAACTCAAATCCTCTCTAAAAGTAGGAATCAGCTGAAGGTTTGTCTTGGCTTCATGAGACCACTGCAATTAGGCAGCATGTGAATGTGTGCCATATGCATTTATTGCTCTTCTAAGCATGTGTTACTTTGATGTGTTAGGTTAGAAATCTAACTCTTTTTCTTGGGCAGCCTTCCTCCTGGGTCTTTATACTGCTTAGCAGTTGAGTCCAGACTTTGAAACACAGCCTAATTTAGAGGCGGATGCTGCAGCTGCTGCTGTCATTTCAGCTGATTTTTTTTCTGCTTTGATGTCAGCTTAAAGTCTCGGTCGCTGCATCGGTCCCGCAGCCGCAGCAATTCGCCTAACGGACACCATAGCATTTTAAGCATGTCTCTTCACCTTTACATCTAATTTGGGGAGACTGATTCATTCACAATGCACCGCTGGTTCAGTGCAATGTTGAGTTATTGCAGAATCTATCCTTCCTGATCTGGAGGAGACACAGAAATAGCTTGGAGTTATGTTTAATGCCTGATAAAATGCTGATGATACAAGAAGGAGGATGTTTTTTTTTGACAGAAGGAGGATGGAATGCCTTGCCGGTCTTACCTCATCCATTGCATTAGCAGCTGTACAATGCAAAATGAGCTTTTTTCCTCTGAAAGCTGTCATGTTCCTTTTTAAGATCTTACATTATCTGTACTTTTCCTGTTCTCCATAATTCAGCAATAGTACATGCAGAGACATTCCACCTCAATTCCTCTTGTACTTAGACCATCCTTTGCTTTACTTTCTGCTCTCCCTTTCTGTGGCTGACAGACTCAAGGATTGCAGGAGCCTTGATCCCTTCTGATGCCTTTACAGAGTGATTTGTCTCAGTGAGGTCCCTTGCTCAGGCCAAACTTTGCCTTCAGATGTACATGCATTCTCCCATTGATTTCAGTGAGATTCACAGACTTCTGAGTCCCCTTTTTGGCTTTTAATCTTCTATAGCTTAAAGAATATATAGAGACAGTAGTTTGTCTGACCCTTTTTAATAACTGAAATCCTTGTGTCCTCTGTCATTTTGGCTACTTTCTCTATAGCACAGTGATGTTCCCTGTCACATTACAAAAAGAGGAAAAAATCCCATCCTGACATACTCCTTTATATACTAATTTTACACAAGTATTTCTTGGATTTGCTACTGTTACAGATACTTCCAGTATTCTTCTCTGTATAAATTCTATTTTCTCGAGGGTGTAATTGTGCCATCTTTCCAGTAATTTCTTCTTTTTCAATATTTTTTCAAAACAGATTTTGGTTAGATTACTTTTTTGCAACAAGTAATTTTTTTAAATTTTTTGATAACAAAGTATTTTTCTAGGTTAAATAATCTTAACAAATATCAGAGGCGCAATTGGGATAGAATGAAACAATTCTGGAGATACAGGCATTTTAAGATTTATGAAAGAGAGTTCATTGAGCAAATGAGTGTGGAAATTTCAAACATTCATAGAGTACCGAGCACTACTAAACAAGGGCAGTAAAATCACTGTGATCTTCACTTTTTCTGACAGTGAATTCACTCTTATCAGTATTGGTATTGACACTGCTGTAGACTATTTAAAAATATTAGAACAAACAAATAAAAACATCTGGTCTGACATCGGATAATTACAACTATGAAAAGTCTTTATGCATGCAAGTAGTCTTATTAAACTGTGGGAACTATACCTTTGTTTAGTAGCATCTCAGGCAGTATCCCTAGGTTGCTGACTCTCTTTCTTACTGTGAGCTTGACAGTAGGGCAGGAGATTGAGAATGTTTTCTTTGTAGTGACAGAAGCTCCTTGCTGCTCAGTCTGTTAAAGAAAGAATCATACAGAAGTCAAAAAATCCTCAGTCAAAACTTCTGTAATCAAGTTTTGAAGGTTGAGAAATGAAACAAAAATACTTCACTGCAGGTCAAGTGCTGATTTGGTTTGACTTAATTTTGAAGAGGAGGGTATCCTTTTTAACTTCACGGTTGGAAAATATTGTTTGCACCAGTGTTTGAGAAGAGAAGGACTCTCTGTATGTGATGCTTCTGGAAGATCAACTATACTTTTTATTCCAATAAAATCTACCTAGATGAGAAACTGAGCAGCTGACATGTATTGTAGCTAGAAGCGGCTTATTGGAGGTCAGGGTGAATTCTGAGTGTGATGGTAGGTAAAACTTTCACCCTATTAACCATGTCTTTCACAGCAAGACAGATTAGGAATAAAAACATGTAGAGATCATTTCAGCATTTTTGTTACACTCTGCTTCAAAACATCTGGCTATTTCTGAGATATTCTCTTTTCATTTCACCACAAAGAAAGAGGAAGGTCCTGTGTATGACGAGAACTGACTGTCAAATAACACTCCACACAACACCCAATTTGAAGAGGGGTAAAGTTGTATTACACTGTGACAATACCCAAAAGACTCTTGCCTGAGCCAGGAAATTGTGGAAAAGCATTATTATGTGGCTGCTGATGCCTTGGCTCTGGGAAGACCCATGGAATATGCTAGGGCAATGGTGGGCCTTATTAGTGAAGAGTCGGGTGCTCAGAAACTTGTAACATGGAGAGATGATGTGCCAGTGAGTAGCAAAGAGGCTGAGAGTATACCCATAGAACAAAAGCACTGTTGAAATACTGATGTTAGCTCCAGAAAAACTAAACTATGAACAACTACTGATACATATAATGAAAAATAGGTTAGAAAAATGATGATAGAGTTGTGTTGTTTCTATGTTTTGCTGTGAATGAAATGCTTTACAAAAAGTCTGGTTTCAAAATTTTTAGAATGTAATTACTTCTGGTTTAAAATATATATATAATTATTAAGATTAGATATACAAATATGCCTAGGAGTCAAGGCAAAGTATATTCTTGGGAACAAATCCAAAAGCTCATGTTCTGAAATCCTCTCTGAAATGAAATGTCAATGTTCTGTTCTGCTGCAATATCAGGGAAAATTGCCCATATTTCATGAAACTGGAACACAAAAATCCTCAGGAATTGGTCTCGGCAAGGTGTGGAATAATTTCCATTCTTGATGATGTCCCATGAGTCACCCAGAGTCTTGAGAGATCAGCCCTAATGAGAAAGAATATGACCTTACCATATCAGGGCTTCACAACAGTCAAAAATCTAGCTTGACCTTCAACAGGAAAGCATGTCCCTCAGGCTAAATCCTAACAAGTCTTGCCTTCAAACCAAGGCAAAAGGCCAAAAATGCTTATCCAGGGAGCAGCGATAGAGTAGGAAAATGAGAGGATCTTTTTTGGTTGGCAAACATCATAGTTTGACCTTTGTGTTCTCACTGTGCCAAGCCATCTAATCTCCAGGAGGCAGTCCTTTTTAATCTGCCAAGTGGCAAGCTGGCTCAGTACCTGTCAAGACCAGTATGCACCGCCAGGCATTTGGATTAAGGTTTAGATGTGTGAGATGACATACCTCTTTCCTAAAGCAGGACTGATTTTAGCAAGTCACAACCATCAGTCTCATGTTCCAAGACCCTTGGGACACCCCTGTGCCATACAGGCTCACTGAGCACAGGTACAGGAGGCTCTCAGTTTCCCAGTCTGAGTACTGAAGGATGCAGTGTGGGTATGATCTATAGAATAAAAATCAGTGAAAAGAAATTTAACTAACACTACATGAATCATTACTAAGAAAAATAAAATAATAGAACATTTTCTTCGAATACCAGGAAATTAAGATTTAATTTTTACATTCTGCTCAGAGGATGCCTGTTTTTGTCAGGTTAGACTTTTGATTTTTTTTGGACAAAGCCATATTTTGAGAACCTTTTTGATAATGTCATAACAAGTCATTAACAAGTGATTTTAGGAAGGTTGTACTAATAATGGAAGTTTTTGTTCAGTCATAAATCCTTCAGTCATAAATTCTCAAAAATGAAAAAGTTCATTGTAACTCATTAAAAGTAATCTTTGTTAGCCACTGAGACCGGAAAAATTGCAAGGAATTTATTGCAGTTAGACACTGCTTCTTTCTGAAGAATATTTTCCTCTGGAATTTTTTCTCATATTCTTGTAGCTATTTAGAGTTTTTGTTTTACTAGACGAAGTGGATTTTTCTATGGGTTCACAGAAAAAATACAGGATGTAACTCACTAGTCTGTGGAGGTAAAGAAAGGGGGGAAAAAAACCCAGTTGTTATTGCTTCAAAAATTACTTCTCTTGCAAAAATTGTGTTGAATTTATTAAAGTATATATTTTGTAGAAGATTAAAGCTTACAGTCTTCCTTTCCAAATATAGCTTTTGCTTGACAGCTGCCATTAGCATCTCATATAATAATCAGTGCACATCTCTTAATGAAGAATAAAAGGTTTGCATTGTCTTTACACTGGTCTGAAAGAGCCATCCAGTCTCTACTTCTCATTTGCCTTCCTTTACTTCTTACTAAGGTCACCTTCAGTGCGGTTAATAAGCTGCAAGATCATCAGTCACTTCAAAGTGCTTTCACATTCCAGAGTTTGTTTTGTCTGCAGAGAGCAAAGGGAGAGATGATCTGGTAGAAATCACTTACATTATGACTCATCTTTTATGTGACCTCCTCAAGAGGCCTTTGGGTAGCACATGGGCTTTCCATACAATTACATGTGGCGCTTGTTGTCTAGCAGTATACCATTTTCTGTGCCATTCCTCTACAATGCTGAACAGTCATTAATGGGTTTGCATAAACCTGGGTAAGGAAGATTTCTCCTGATCAATGATTTCTCTTTCATTTGGGTTAAAGCTGAGTTATTTTGCATCTAGCCTGATCATTTTCATGAGGCATATCTGAACTGAATTCAGATATGGCTTTGTTATGAAGCATTTGCTTCATTCAGTCAACTAAAAAAAGTTTGAACCACAGAATTAAGGCCAGATAACTAAAAGGTAATTGCACTTCTTACTCTTCAATGTCATACATCACATCTCCTTTCACTGGCCCTGTAACTACACAACCACTCTGTTCCCTGGTGGTCATTTGCTAATACTGATCAAGGCTTTGCACAGTTAGGGATATTAAAATAAGAAACATGTCTATGGAAAAGAATTCAAAATAACCTCAGCCTGGTAGGCAGAACTGTCTACATACTCCTTCAGAAGTGCAATTTCTTTTTAAAGATATCACTCGTTGGTTGATTGTGACCAATGAGCATAGACTTGTTTGCTTCTCGACGAGTATAAAAGAGTACTCCCTTGCTCCCTCAGAAGGAGGACAAAATATTTCTCCCCTCAGTATCACAAGATGCTGGATTTTCTTGAAAGTACCGACAGCATTTCCTTGTTGTTCTGACAAGATGCTATGTCCAACACTGCTTGTGTATTCCCTTCTGTTCCCACCTCTTCCCTGAAGCACTAGTGGTGGTCTTTCTGCATGTTTCACAGATGTTTCTTCCACTCAGCTCCTTGGTTGTTTTTCAAGTGGCTTCTTACAGCAAATGTTTCCATGTGTGCACGCTCCTTCCTTTCTGCTGACACCTTTTCTTTCTATAAAAACAATCTGCTGCTGTCTTTCAGATCTAGAGAGAGACCATCCCATACCACAGATGCTGGTTTTCTTTTTAGATTCTTTGGCATTGGTACACATGGTCAGCAGGCAATACCTCCCTCCTGTCTGTTCCTCATGACTAACAATGTTGATGTTTTGTTCTTTCAATCTTATTTTTCTCTGTTACCCTTACACACACTGTTTTTCTTTTTTTTTTTCCTTTTTTTTCCTGTTACTCTCTGCTTTCTTTGTACTACTGGCCCATATGGGATCTCTTCATCTCTCACTACAGCTTGGGAGAGGAAAACCTTGCACATTAACTGTTCTACCTCGGTTACCACAGGCAACTTGTATGCCAACTTTTTCTTCTGCTTGAGAGCTGAAAAAAAAAGGTCAGCTTTACTTTCTCTTTATACTCACAGACACACATGAGCAAAATTAAATTCACTTTCTACAGCTGCTCAGAGTACTGGTTATGACTGACTCGAAAGAGACATGCAGAGATCAGGCGTTATGATTGAGATGATTGCCTTTTAGTTTGTATGTGATAAAATTTAAGCTAAGGTTGCCTAATCATTTACATTCTGAAAGATGTATTTGTTTGCCTACAATAAACCTGGCAATCAAAATTTTTCATATCTGCTTATAAGCATGGTCACAAAAAGGTGACTATTATTTAACTTGCTTAGCAGGTTTTTGATCTAAAAACAAATGAAAAAAAAACCAAACCAAACAAAACAACCATAATTTGTTTTGCTGAATGGATTGGTGTCTTTTTGTAGATACATGCACACACATATATGTATCATTAGAATGACACTTATACATACATGTTTTATTACTATGGCGGTCTTCACCTAGATAATTCCTTTTTCAATTATAACTTCATTTTAATTTTTAAATATGTAATAATATGTTAATATTCTCCCAAAATTGTTTTGTCATATAGACAGAACATTTTCAGAATCATTAACAGAAAAATCTAGGCTCTTTGTTTCTATGAAAGCATTAAAACAGATTGTCCACTCAGCTTTTCCTTATTTTCCTAAAAATATTAGGTGTTATCTGAGAGAAAACTGAGATCTTTACTTTGACTTCTGAAGTAGATTTAGGTTTAGAAGTATACTAGTGATGGTCCTTGACAGTCTTACCTATAAATGTAGGAGGTATACGTATCTTCACAGAAATGCATGAATACTGCCAACCACGTTAACAAATTTGCATTTTTCACGCCTCTTACTTTCTCTCTAGGAGAATTTGGTTGAGCACATTTTCACACAAAAATGTCCTTGGACAATCTTAAAGCTTTTTTTTTTTATGTGGATAATGGAAACAGTATTATATTATTTCAATAAGTCACAAAAGGCAAAGAGTCAATTATAGTTATAGACTGTATTCAAAGTTGTATTCTTCACTTACAGACCGAAAAGGCCTAACAGCAGGACCAAATCACGTGACCGGATAATATTAACATAGGGTGTCTTTACTTTCTGCTGTAGAACTATTTAGGATTCATATGCACTTTCTCATCTTCAGCAGGATGCATGATTGCTGAGTAGCTAAGAACTACAGTTGATAGCACTTCAGGAATGGCAGCAAAGTTGCAGGAGTCATTCTGGCTTAGCCTGAAGTTTAGGGAAGTGTAAATGCTCTAGAATACGAATAGATACTTACATAGAGAAAACATACTTGTAAATAAATATGAGAAAAAGAGCATCTCCATTTTTAATAGGAGATTAATTTGGAGTTGTTGGAACAGGTCCAGAGGAGGGCCATGAAGATGATCAGAGGGCTGGAGCACCTCCCCTGCGAGGACAGGCTGAGAGAGCTGAGGCTCTTCAGCCTGGAGAAGAGAAGGCTCTGAGGAGACCTTGTAGCAGCCTTCCAGTACCTGAAGGGGGCCTATAAGAAATTTGCGGAGAAAACTTTTTATAAGGGTATGTAATGACAGAACAAGGGGAAATGGTTTTAAACTGGAAGAGGGTATTAGGAGATATTAGGAAGAAATTCTTTACTGGGAGGGTGGTGAGACACTGGAACAGGTTGCTCAGTGAGGTTGTGAATGCCCCCCTCCCTTGGAAGCATTCAAGGCCAGGCTGAATGGGGCTTTGAGCAACCTGGCCTAGAGGGAAGTGTCCCTGCCTATAGCAGGGGAGTTGAAACTGGATGATCTTAAAGGTCCCTTCTAACCCAAACCATTCTACGATTTTTAGTAGAGGAGAGACAGTGACAAATCTGATTCTGCTTTCTGTCAGTGCTGGGCAGCAGTCTTCATTGGGTGTACCAATGACTCCTAGATGTCCTCAGTAATGCATTATGTTATATATGGTACATTGGACTTTGGTTTTCGTTTGTATAAATCTCTCAATGGTATATAAAACAGTAGCATCCAAATCTTAGATTTGAACCATGGCCATTTCTACTTTAAAACTGCTTAGACTGAAAGTGTGCAATTTTTTCCCATCTAGGTTTATGATGTGATAAAAGGATATGTCTCTACATATTTATCCTTACCTTAACCACTAGTAACTCCATGGTTATGATATCCTTTAGGAGTCTTCTAAAGAAACAATTTATGAAAAGCTCTGTAGAAATGTCATACAACAAAGAGCCTCATCTGGCAAGAGCCCAGTGGAAAAATGTCCATATTAAAGCTAGCCGTAAAACCTCCACTGATTTCTCCAGGCATTGGATTTCCCATGAAGTAATGACACAATAAGCCAGGTGGGCAATGCAAAGGATGTGCTTTCAGAACAGTGGAATAACAATAGCAATAAAAATAAACACAAGTTTGCCAAAGTAAAAAATAGCAATGAAAAGAAACATGTTCAGCAAAATGAACGGAACTGATAGTGTATTACATAGTTGCCTCGCCAAAGATATTTGCATCAATATATAAAATATGTAAATGAGAATCCATGAGTCCTAGGCAAACATTTGCAGCTGTGGAGAATGTTGACTTTTGTGTTTTATTTGATGGGATGAGAGAACAATGTGCAGAGAATAAAAACAACTGAGTTTCAAGAAGTGCCTTAGCAGCATTCACACACTAGCAGTTGTCATCATCATCATAAGATACAGAGAAAATAGATTTTTTTTTCTACATTAGGTTTTTTTCTTTACACTGAGAAGAGCTGTCATTACATAAATGCATATTTTTCCACTAGTATCTTTCAAATAAAAAATGATGTTTCAAAACATATGTAGATTTGTTTTTGTTTTTGTTTTTTTTTTTAATGGGTAATATAGTTTTCCTAATAACCTTTCTAAGTGAAAGATTCTGCCTGGTTCAGAGAAACAAACTCTGTTCTGAAAATTTGATTAGACAGCTAAACTCATCAGTCTGTCTCTGAGCCATGTTCCTGATTACCTGGTTACGCATAGGTATATGCAATACGTTATGTGAAAGCAGTTTAGCTTGGATTGTATTGTGGCTGTAACCAAAGTGGATTCTGAGATAATGAGCTTCCATCCCTGAATACTTAGGATTGCAGTCTACTCTGTAAACTGATGATACAGCAGCTGCATAATGCAACAGTGTAATTTATTCATGTAATATGTACAATATTGCTCTAATAAAAAGCCCATTGGCGGTTCTTCTAATTCTCTGTATGAGCACCCTGTTATTAGTAGCTGTGTAAGTCAGTATTTCAGCATCTTCAAATTCTGGTTATCTATAAATTTCAAGCTGCAATATTTTAAAAAGATAAAAAAAAAAACAAACCCAAATAATTTTATATAGTGTGGATTGTGAATCTGTTTACACTGTACTAAAGCCTGCTGCATTTTTGAAGAATATGATCTGTAGCAATATCAGAAAAAAGCCCTAAGACAAAGAGACCTTCGTTACTGAACTTTTTACTTTTTGCCACAAATGCATGCCATGATGTGAATTGCATTTCCAGAAGAAGTTAAGACAGAAGAATGAAAAAATCAAGCATTCTGCATTTTCATGAGAAAAGCTACATGTACGCTGATCAGGCCAGCTTTCGTTCAGAAGTGAGTGCTGTTTATCATATGGCTGTTTATATGAAAGGTGGATTTCTCTGAACTAAATTCTAATGGGAACATGTTAGCTTTCAACAGGAGCCTACATGTAAAGACAGTGATGAAGAGCATTATAACAGAATGCTTGAAAATTAATCTGCCAGTTTAACCCAGTAACCAACATGCATACTAAAACATTGATGTGAATTGAAAATAAAATAACCATGCTTGACAGATATAATAGTTTAAGTGATTTCAAATTAACCACATCCCACTGACCGCAAGTGAAGAATGTGTTCATTCTCCCGCAATGAAACATGCTCTAGGGACTCATTATACAGAGTGGAGTAAGTAAAACCAGAGTGGAGTAATTGATGCTGAGAAGGAAGGAAGAATGACAGCTATTTAATGATTCTCAAACTTATACATAAAGATATCACAAGCACTTAATATATTATTTTTCTCCCTCCAATCTAGAAATATTATAGGCTTAAATCTGTATTGTGCCGTAATTGCAACACTTGATATAGCTGTTAGGAATAATGAATCATGAAAAAGATGCATCAGGCAGCACATGAAAAGAGTGAATAACAAACAACCATGTGCCGATATGCGTACATGCATTATGAGTGCCGTATTTCAGTAGTTTAGGTGAGGCATCAGGGCATTTCTATCCCTCTGCCTGTAATTGCTTTTCAAATGGTAAGGATTTCTTAAACTGAATATTATGAAATCCAAATTTACATGATTTTGTCCCTTCTTTTCACATGCATTGAGGTCTTTATTTACAGGCAATCTACAGAACAGAAGATGCACATGGAACCGGTGATCTCTATCCTTTGCTGGTTCACGAGGAAGAAGAACAGGCATATATTCTATGTCATATTTATGCTCAGTGGCACTTTTACCTTCTGTATCTATGGGGAATGTCTCATAGGGAGCACAGTGTCCACAACCCACAGGTTAAGATCGGCTGATTAATAGCTATGCATTGTTCACCAATAGTGATTTACCTTATACATATGATGGACAGGGATCCTGGAAGGAAGCACAACACAGGCAATACAAAATTTGTGGTCTATCTCACATTGTTCCCCATAGGCTCATAGACAAACTGTAGAACTTCATTAATATACCATTACCACTTGATAACTCTCTCTGCTACTTATTTTGGTCGCATTGGCTATGTGCTGTACAAGGCAACCTCTTCAGCAAACACCATGTTTGAAATAGAGCACTTACCAGTTTCAGCATGGTACAGATTCCAGCTTATTAAGGCCCTCATTTTTCTATTGTCTGCTTGCTTGTTATTTTCTTACCCAAAGATAGCATTGCATAATGGTATCCCTGCTCTGCATCAAGTTTAACATTTATTCAACAACTAATTCAGAGGGAACAGTGCCAGTCATTTTAGACATTTTCTATTCTGGGATATACACAAGTGAAAGAAGCTAGTGGAGTGTAATTCATAATGGAAAATTTATACCTATGCCAGCTAATATAACTTGCCTAAATGAATTAAACTATTTATGTAAAAGAACTAATTCTTCCATTGGTTCTTTTTTTTCCGCTATGTTTTTATTCAGCAGAATTAAGACAGTAAAACACTTTTTTGCAAGAATCACTTGATGCAGTGTCATAACTTGGAGATCTTTCATTAAGTGTGCTTATGAGATGTTGCCATGTTTCTACTGCTGTGAACTAAGCAATACCATGCAGGGTAGTGAACCTTCTTCAAGACCTTTCATCATCAACCAGGACTTAAAGCTCTCTTAGCTAACAGAAGAGGAAAGAAAAAAAGGAAGAAAAGTGGGTACATGTAGGAATGATGATATTTCCTGAGGAAGCTCCACTGAACAAGGAATCCTGTCTGTGATCTTGAAATTTCTTAATTTTTTTTTATGGCTTTGGCTTATCAAGAGACAACACACATTTATTTAAGCGTGTTCCTAGTGATGGTGTATTGCTAATCAACATGTGTTGAAATAGCTTTCATGAATGTCACAAAATGGGAATGATTTTGTTTACCTTTAGGAATAATAATGATTTTTTTTTTTTTCCTGAAAAAAAAGAAATCCAGAGTCATAAGCCAGCTAAATAATTTAATAAAATATAAATAATTCTCCTAAGTATCACTGGATATTTGTAGGTTAAGAATGCACTGTAAGTTGATGGAAGGATTAAAGTGAAGCTAGACATAGCCAGGGCTTATCAGCAAGGCAAGGCTTTTATAAAAATACCTTCAGACCAGACAAACAGAGCAACAGTGAACAAATTCAGTTGCTACTAGTAAATCTCTGCACCCAAACCTTGGTACAAGGGGTGGATTCCTGGACTCTCAGCTTCCAGCCTTGCTTAGCAGCCTTTCTGCAGAGGAGACGATGTGGGAAAATTAAGCCAGAATCAATGAAACCTTTACCAGTATCCCTATTCTCTGTGAAATACAGCTTTCTTATGTGTGTTTTCAACCCTTTCATAAGGTCTATTCATTCAGCAATTATTTTATTACCCAGCCACATGCTGCATCTGCCATAGGGGCTACAAATGTCTTTATTGCATACCAAGAAGATGCTCATCTTCTCTACATTCAGCCCAAATTGGAGCAGCATTATAGAAGACACGATACCTTTAGACATGAATTTGGACACGAATACAACACTGCAAACAAATCACTCTATTGTAACAGCATATTCTAGAAGCACCATCTGTGCCAATGACTGTAGGTAAAACAAATTTTCAAATCAAAACAAAAAACAACCACCCTAAAAAAAACACCACCACCACCAACACACCTCCTTAATAAGGATTAAGGCTTCTCTCCTGTTCCCTTTCATTATTTGCCTGTTCCACCAGTGATGTACACCTTTAGGCCAAACATGAGTTGTGATAGGCTGTCATGCGGTTCGGGTATTATAGATGAAATCCTTCCAGAAGCAGCATCTGGCTCGTTTTGTAAGCTCTGCAGTCATTTGTAGTGATGGGGTTACATGTGCCCTAGGCTTTGTCAGATGGTTTGGCTGCTTTTCTCCAGGTTTTTTTTTTTTGGTTCTTTTTGTTCTTGTTATTAGTTGTTGATTGTGAGGAATGCATATTCAGCAGTATATTCTTAATTCACCAACAATTTTCATGCTTAAATAAAAAGACCTTTAATTTATAATTAAGGCATTTGGAAAGCTGACCATTAACATGTTTTGATTAAATGTGTTAGTGTCTAGTATAAAGACATGCCTCTCTACTTGTTTCTCTCCAGCGGTTTGGTTCTGAAATGGATATTATCTGGCCCTAAAAACTGGCAGTGGAAATAACCTCTACTTGGTCATCTTTTTATTCTGTACAACAGAGCATGTACAACATATTCCTAACAGTTTTGTCTGATGTAGCTTGAAGTTATTTTTGGCTCTTACCATCAGAAATTCAATTTGCCCTATCTTACTTTTAAACCATAACTATGTTTCTATTTTCTTTTCTGCTCTGTCATCTTAACCTGATTGTTAGACTTTTCTTTGAAAAGGCACATTAAGTCCTGAAAGTAAATAAGGTAAATTCTCAATTAGGATTTAATGCATTAGACCAAATGTTTACTTTGTGTAAATCTGTTCCATTTTTACCTTGAAATCTCAGTGTTATAAATTGACTTGATGACCTTGATAAAAGCACTAATTTAGATAGTTATACTTCAATATCAACTGGCATCTCACATTGTATTAATCATCCTAACTTTTACTAAATATGAACATAAAGATGCAAATTACAATACGAAGTTTGTGAAGCATGATGAAGTACAGTGATTCCTAGGGGCTTATTTTAAATACTGTTTCCTGAGCTTACGTGCAATCAGAACAAAAGAATTTGAGAGTCTGCAGGACTAAGGCAACTATTTGGAATAGAGAGCAGAAAGATTTCAGTATGTACATGGACTTAGACAAACTGTCCCATACTGCATAAAAATGCTTATATGCAACTCAGTTTCCTAATACATTCTCGACTGAACTTTTCACTCATTTGTGATAATTTTTGTGCTTTGGAAAATATGTTCACATATGAATTAGGCTATTCTTAGCCAAACAGGAACTAGCATGAATGACATACTTGTTCTTTCTTCTGTCATTTTGTCAGGTGACAAGAGCACTATAATGAAATTTAACAGTCCAAATTAAAGAACATCAACATGAAGTAAAACTTGGACAAATAAAAAAACCCACATCACGTGACAGTTCACAAAAGCTATTTCTTTCTGAATGCTAGGGAAAGGAGAAAAAATTAAAAAAATTCAAACTTTACTGCTTAACCACATGAAGAAAAAGTGTTAATGTCACTCTATTTAGTGCTTGGAATTCAACTATCTCCATTGCTGATGAAAAAGTTCCTCTGTAATGACTGTTACTTATGCAAAGTAACTGAATTTTGCTGAATACAAGAAGAAACCAATTCAGAAAGCCACTTTAAATAATCTTATTTTGATATGGTTAATAATCTCATTGAATATTGCTTCTCTTCTCTCCGTATTTAGAACTCTCTCCTCCTGAAAGCCTCTTGAAGAAGGAGAAATGATTGGGTTAAGGTTTCTACAGTTTTTTATTATCACACAACCAGTCATCCAAAGATAGCAACATGTGGCACAGAGGTGTAAGAACCATGGCTTGGGATCAATGATAAGCTGAAACAAGTTTCATAATTAGTTTGTGAAATATTTTCAAATAAACTCAATCTAGAAAATCATTTGTTAGTAATGTACAATAAGAAATCATACAGAATCTACTGAAAAACATTATCCACTATAGTTATCCAATACAGTCAGCTCACTCAATTATGATTTTAAGTCATGTCATTTAACTGCTGCAACTTCTTTTCTCAGACTTAATCAAGATTGGAATTTTAAACCCATGTACAGTTATGCAGATTCAAATATGGGACAATTCGTGCTTGCAGTAAAATCATTTTATCAATGAAATGTGAAATTTCACTGTACTGGAAATCTCTTCAGTTTTGAAATCTGAAGTTTTGATCATTTTCACATCAGCATTCATCTGAAAGTATAACTTTTCTTTCATTTCTCTGTCTATTAGCCGTTCGGCCTTCTGTTTTCTTTTGAAATATTTTCAGTAGATACATGCAACATCCTGTTCTCTTTTATTATTTACCTGGTCAAATGTTTTAGTGTACACTATATTTAAAATCAAGATTTTTCTGCACCATACCACCAATTCATCTCCTTTAGTCTGGCTTGGTTTCTCACATACTTTAAGGGCAGAAAGACATAACAAGAACATTTAAAGGTTGCTTCATTTAGTTGTATGACCTGCTGGACTGCTTCCAGTAGACCAATGGCTTTGGACTGTTTCTGATTACTCTGTTTTCATATCAGTATCTTGCGATAGAATGGTGAACATAGTCAGAACTGTTTCCTTTGTTACTTCATCTACATTTGTGTATCACAAATGGTCTCAAACCATAAGTCTTCTTGAAAAGTCAAACCCAGTATTGCCAATCTAGGAATATTGAACATTTTTGCCATTTAAGGTTTGGTTTTTCTAAAGTTAAATTAGTCTCAAGTTGTGATCTAGAGTTGCCCAGATTTTTACTGCCTATCGGTATCCATGTGGCCTTTTCATATAACCAAAATAGTTATTTATGCCTGTACAAATAGAACTCATAAAAATATCTGTTTGTGAAATCAGACCTTTTTATAAGTGAAATAATAAGTTTTTCTCATCAAGTAATAATTTATTGGAGTGAGACAGATATAAAGGGAGAAAGATCTGGAATCGGAAAGGAAATGACAGCAGAAGGTTTAGTTGGATGGTTTTTTAACTTTACAAAAGACTACTGACATAGATGGACAGGAAAGGTTTGTGAGAAAGGCAGAGAAGAGCTAATGAGAACTGGTATCAAAGGAATAGACTCAGTAATACCTTGGTGTTTGCAAAAGAATGCTTTGGTGCTCTGCTGAAGACAATTGCCTCTTAAACCCCCCCAGTGCAGATGGGCCATGGGAGACAGCTGCTTCTTATCACAGAAAATAAAAATCCCATAAGACAACTGTGCTATTACTTACATCCTGGTACCCCCTGGACTCATTTCAACTAAGTAGTGGTATATGAGAACAGAGAAGAGTCCAATGTTTAAATAGAGCTTTTGCCTTTTATTTTGCTACAAGTAAGTGGGCTATAAATGGATGTCTTTGACTTTTCTGCAACTTGTTCCATGTGGGAGAGAACCATGGCTGAACAGAATTTTATTTTTTCTGTGAAGAAAATGATCAGGAAAGTTGAACATAATGATTTCATGCCGTGACTATAATGCAAACACATACTTAACCATCATTGTCTCCTCTTCATATAATAACTGAAAACATCTGTATTATGCATTGAAACATTACACGCTGCATTACAATTAGAAATGTGCTGAAGTGTTGGATTGGGTGTTTATTTATGGGCCATGAAAAGTAAGACTTTCTGAGCTTCTCATGTACAGCTAAATAGCCATAGGTAGAGTACTGAAAATTTTGGAACCCAGCAGTCACTGTGGGAATGACTTCATTATTCACCGAAGGAGGTTTTTCCAGCAGAGCTGAGTTGCTGACAAACAATAATAAACATTACTGAAAGTTGGAAACAAGAACTTAGGCATGTTGATTTTGACTATAAAAAATGCTCACAGGGCATGGGGGCAAGGCGCTCTCAGAACGACAAGGTACCACAGCAGAGGGATTCCCATTAGAGCTGTGTACATATATTGTCTACTGACACTAAAGCATTCTGACAGGCTCAGCAAACAAGCAGCTCTGCATAGCCATAAATGTCTTTCTCTGTTGCCACAAGTAGTCTAGAAACAACTATGTATTTTTAATAAGCACACAAATGTCTTGATGATGAAATGCACTTGGGTGGGGACATAGCAAATGTCTTGTTGGTGTGGCTTCTGAGAGCTTTTGTAGTACAGAGAGCATCATCATGTCTTTTTTCTGAAACACCTAGCAGTTCACAATGGCACAATATTATTCAAGATCAGAACATACAATACCTGCTTTGTCTGAGTAATATTTTGCTGTGAACCAATATGAGCTTCATAGAGCTCAGCCTACAGCTAATTAATTACTAAATAGCTACTAATTTTTTCTTTAATCTTAGTAGACAGACAATGCTCAGTTAGGGTTTCTCTGGAGTCTTCTTCTTTCTCAACTCACTCTGGCTCAAAGTTTAAAATTGAGGAAGCGTCTAGTCCTGGCTGGTGCTTGTGATAGTTGTATTCATAAAGTACACAGACAAAGAGTTTGTAAAGCCAGTTTCGTGGCAAGCAGCAGAATGCAGTCAACCTATGCCAACTGGGAATTTAGGCTCTGATCACTTCATGATCCCTCCTGATTTATTCAGAAGAAATAATAAATTTTAGCAATCAATAGTTGCACGAAATGTAATTTAGTATGATTCTTTGTCATAGGCTTACAGAAGCACAAGTAATTTGAATGGCTCACATTTCTGCTGGGCTTCAAGTATGCTACTTATTTGCTATTATAGGCTAGAGCATCTTCAGCTCTGCCAGAAATTGTTGGTTGACTTTCAAAATGAATTCAGATTTCTCCCAGAGAGGTCGACAGATACGCAAGATTTCTGGTACTGCCCAAATTAAACATGCATCATTTGCACTGATTTTCCACATGATTATCTCAAATATCCATGGAAAGACACAGTTATCAATCAGGATACTGAAGGATTCAGGTCTGTACAATAGAGAAAGCTGAAGATAGGAGGAGAAAGCTCATCCTTCTTTGCTTTCCAAGTGTTTACTGGAATACACAGTTATGATAGCAAGCCAAGTATAGCTGTGAACTAGGGCTGATCGTATCTTTTCTTACAGTGAGAACACCAAAAGGGCTTTCAGCCCTATTGCTAGTTTTATTTGAATATGATAGAGAAAAGGAACTTTTAAAACAGAGAAATTCAGATCAGATGGATGAAGTTAAAATAGCAGCTCGAAAAACGTCTTGGTTCAAATTGTGTTCTAGCTGGCTTACACAGAGGTTGTATGGTTTGGTCTGGAAGCTCACTTCATAGCAGATATGTTGTTAGTGGAAGCTCTGCGTCTGGCCAGTACTTTCTGTAGTGGCTTAAAACTTTTGGAGGGGTGGTTGTGGAAGGTGAGAAAATGATGCATACTCTTTTCCTTAAAAGCAATGCAGAGTGATGATTTCATCTGCTCTTTTTTTTTTCTTTTTTTTTTTTTAACTGTCCATACCTGAATGAGATCCAACATCTTTCTGAGACAAGCAGTTTCTCCAAAGGTACTTCCTTTCCTTGTAGATGTCTACCTAACTTCTTCTCCAGACAAACAGGTAGATATCCTTTTTGGGACTGTTATCCCTTACAAAACGTTTCTTCCATTACTGCAAAGAAACAAGGTGTTATTTACCTCTTCATAATATTATCATACAAAATAAAAAATTAAACTAACTCCAATCACATACATACAACTCATTATACTTACAGGAATCAGACCGTAAACAGTCCATAGCTTAATTGGTGGCCATGTTGTCTAGTACGCATCAATTTATTTTATAAAATAAAACCAAGCTGCTCCATAATTCCCTGCTCGCGTGGGCTGGAATAGCTCAATTGAACTCAACAGACCTACGTCAGTTTATTCCAGCAGGGAATTGAACTTTAATATTCCAATGAGCGCTATGGCATATGATTCACTTTGGTTCACATTTTTTCCCAAGCTTTTATGTCAAATAATTTTATTTTTAGTTCAGAAGAAGAGAAACATATCATGTAAGTATAGACATTCCCAGAATGTAGATTTTAGATTCAAAAAGGAATTGTCTTCATAAAAGTAAAACATAAAACAAACATCCTCAACAGATAAAACAGAAAGGCAATTGCTGTACTTGATCCAGTATTATATTGTATGCTCTTGTGTTGTTGCAGCTGTTCTGTATCTTCAGCTACTATTGATGGACCAGAATGAAATAGAAATTGGTGGCCAGATTCCAGTTATTCTGTGTTACCATCACATTTTAGGGCACAGAAGAAAAATAATTCCGAAGAAAGTAAAGTCTAAGAATTTGATTAAGATAGTTTTTTATATAGAAGACTTTTATCTCTCTGAACTTGCTCAGTTTAGTGTTAAGTTGAAGAGTCTCTTATTCATGAAGTCTTTATGTAAAGCTTTAACTGATCCAGTGAATTTAGGTTTTACAGAAGCAAACAATTAGCAAAGATTAAAGAACTGCTCATCAAAATTTTCTTGGGTGAGATGTTAGAAATTCCATCAAAGAATATGAGCTACTGATTAGTACACACAAAATATTCCTGAAATGGCAATGCTGAAGGAGGTTTTAAGGAAATGTTCAAGACCATAACATTACTTCAGTAGTTATTAGTGATGCAGCTAATGATCCAGAAATGAACAAGTGTTGATGGTAGAAGTCATACACTCAAGTTTGTAAAAGAAAAATCTATGTAATTCCAGGACCAAACAGACCAAATACATTTTAAAAATACATGCATGATTTTCTCTCTTTATCTCAACAAGAAGGTTCAATTCTAGTTTTCTTTTGGCTTTACACTAAAAGCTCATTTTTAAAAAGAAAGTTATTTTGGGGGAAAAAAAAAGAGAAAATGTGAAACTCGTGGACATTTAAATGATTGGATACAAATTTGTAGTTTATTATTGTTATCCTGTTCATAATAAATTTTGTAATGCTTAGAAGTTCAGGATAAATTTAACTTTTTTTTTTTTTTAATTATGGAAATACACACTTTGTCACTGGTAATGAATCAGAAATGTACTTTTTATTTCTGCAAATACATTCAATCCTTTCAACTCTCATCTTTTCTTTTACCTTGACTAATTTTTCAGGAAATGTGTATAGCAGCATGGGAAAAAAAAAAGAAAGAAAAAAATTATACTGTTACCATGGTCAGCATTTCATTATGCTGGTCAGATACCAGTGCTGGGTATCATGAAAAACAGCAAACCATAGTTTCTTTGAAGTCTAGTAAATAGAAAAATAGCATTGAAGGCTTAGAATGCACCAGCTGTAAATATACTTCATACCCACAGGCAATTACTGTACTGTCAGTGTGGCAGTATAGCTTTCTGTATTATTAAATAACTTTCTGAAAACCTAATTTGAAGGGTCTTTTTATAATCGGAGAGGGAGAGGAAGAAGACTAGGGTAAGACTTAACTTCATTCAACACTGATGGCTGTAACTTTCAATATCTATAAATATATAGACAGGTGTCTTTCTCCTTCACACACGTACAAAGCTAATGCATACAACATCACAATGATCACGGTACTGAACTCCAGCCCATTAGGATAATAATTTGATCTCTAGCATGCCTCGTTATAAAACACCATAATAAGTGTTCCTCTGACAGGAAACTACTATACCTTATTTCCCATCTGACGTGAAACTCTCTAAGAATACTTTAAAAACGCTGATTAATCTATTGCATATAATACAAATTCTATGATTCTATGAAATTGTAATGCAAATACAAAGTCCCCAGACTAGTGCTAACTTTATAATGATGGTTAATACTAAGAAAATCATGTTAACTCCAGTGAGGTAAAATGATGTAGAAGGAATAAGTAAGTATATCCAATTTGTATTGTTATCTACTGGAGATTACTTAAGTATCTACAATCACTATTACTCTTATTATCGTAAATGTGAATTGCAAAATCATGGACATAATAACAAATCAGGAGGAAAGCAGAAAGACACGGAAACATTCATGGTAATGAAACAGGGAAACTTGAAAACAGAGATAGGGTGCAGAAGGATGAAACACAGCGCAGAAATCCAATGTCTCCTCTTCCTGGCAAGACTTAAGTAGTTATACTCAAGAAACATTTTTTCCCTACAATAAGTATGGAGGGACCAACAGAAAACAAGCCCTGAGAAAAACTGAATGTAAGATGTGAGGATAAAGACTGCAAGATTCCCTCAGTCATAACTTATTCTGTCAAAAGTTTCTTTATTCATATTATTAATTGAATGATCTGAGAAGAAAAAAGATGTTCCAGAAGATGTGGAGGGTGGTCAATCTACCTTCTATTAGCCTGCGCTTGAGAACTGGTTGGGAAAAGATAATGAATATGAGAAAAAAAAACAAACAAAAATCCCCAACAACAACAAAAAAAAGACAAAGCATGAAATAGGATTGAACTAGGCATAACAGCAAATCTCAGTATTTATTATCCTTCTCCAACTATTTATTTTATGTAAGTGACTGATCTTAGAGAATGTATATTGCACCCACTCAGAATATGATGTAGAATGTATTGATGCTACCTTTACACACCAGAGTCTGCTGTGAAGGGAAATGTGGTGAATGTGGTGTCATGAGTCTCAGAAAGCCAGAAAACTACCATCAAGGGAGATAAAAAAATCCCAAGAGCCATTTTCCCTAGCTTTCCATCTTATAATTTCTTATAATAGTGCAGGTTGACATGAACACAAATGAACAGCTCTGGCACAGAGCCACGATTTGGAGAAAAGCCTGATAGTTGGAGGCACGCTAAAAACTCTCTGGGCATGGTTCCATGTTCTGTCAGACCACTGCTCGGATGGATGGAGGGATAGGTCTCCCAAGGCTGGTTGCACATCCTTGAATCAGTACTGTAGTCCTCATGCATACATCTTCAATTTACAGTATTGACATAAGACCTTGCAATGACCTCATGGCTGTAAATACCAGCCATAAGAGTCCCTCTATCATAGTTTTCCAAATCAGTGTGGCAACCTCTTTCCCTCTTAACATCAGGGATGAGGAACAGATTGGCAGCTGACCGCTTCTACGTAGGAGAAATCCCCAGCTGGTGTTAACCTTTGCTATGTTGGTCAGAGTCAATCATATGGTGAAAAACAGCCACAGCAAAGCAGAGGATTTGCTCCTTTGTGCTATACAAAAGGCTCTTGTCCAATCATATATTTATTTCTGTATCTGTTATACTACCATTAAGCATTTGTATGCATGCATGAAAAAAAGGAAGGTATATATTCCAAAGAAATAAATATTAACAGTGTTAGCAAGATTAATCCATCCCACCCTCCTCCCCCTTCTAGCTTTAACTGAGGATAAAGCCATTTTATACATTCTCTCCTATCCTGAGCATGAAAAAGTAAATGCTGTATTACCCCAACTTAGGTAACCCTTAGGATAATTTTTTAAGCAGCAGGAAACTAGGCTATCTGGCTGGGTAGATAATGATATCAGCTGCTTCCTTCCAAAACAACAGGTGCTTTGGCATAAAAATGTATATCATCATACTGAGATGATGACATCAGTTCATACTTCAGCTTAATTATAAACTACCTCCATTAATCCTCAAATAATTAAACATTTTGTGTATGTTGCAAGGTGAAATATAAAAGCAAAAGGTGCCTAGCTGTTCATCACAGGGTTAAAATGGTAGTTTCTATATCACTTATACTTGTGTCTTCCTATTTAAATGCAAACTTCAAGCTGATTTTAAGTATTAGTTTATACATTATTGTTCTGTCCAAAAGGCCGGTAAAAATATGTACTGCTAAAATTCAGTGAAAAATTGCTGAATGTATTGAGATACATAGATTGAAATCACATGGAGTATATATGTGCATAAATATCAGAAGAAAGATGTGCAGGATTGGGCTTTGTATGTACAAGAATAATTGGGAAAGAGGTCATGGTTCCTGGCCTTACAGAGGAGTAAACATTGCAGTATTCACTGTTTGCAGATTTTGTGCAAGATTTTATTCTCATAAGGAGTACATCTGAATAAAATAAACTCCGGGTACATAAGGACCATTTATTGAAATACCAGCGTATTCAATATATACAGAGTAACCACTGTAGAAAAGAAATATTAATGAAAAAATATAGTATCAGAATTCAAGTTAATTCATTTTCTAAATAGTTTAGTTTATACAGTAGGCAGTCACTTGAAACCTGTCCTTCTCTCCGAATATACATAGATTGTTAGCCCATTGTGTGTGCACACTTTTATCACTTTCTCAAAACTGAACAACAGATTGTACATTTTTTCATTTGATACAAATTCAGTAGATAGAATTGAGTGAGTTAGCTGAATTGCTAGGCTAAAAGAGTAGAGAAACAAAGCAGATAAAAGATTATGCTCTTCTGCCTTTAAAATATAGCACTGACCTTCTTTAAAACAGATGCTATCTT
The DNA here is from genome assembly GCA_016647715.1 of Pavo muticus. Lineage (NCBI taxonomy): Eukaryota > Metazoa > Chordata > Aves > Galliformes > Phasianidae > Pavo > Pavo muticus. The sequence goes on from JACDJE010000106.1 coordinate 1,497,978, forward strand.
CAGAAGCCAGATGTGTCTCCAAGCAAATTAGTTATAAGAAATACATCCAAGGACATAGCCATTTAAGAATCAATAAATTATGCATTTGTCATTTGTTATTGTGTGAGGCTTATGCTGACATCTTTGACATGAATGAAAGAGTCTCTGTCCACAGTAATAGCATTAACAATTTAACAGAGGTGATTTTATACAAAAAGGGAAGCAGTTTGAAGAAATTACTGTTTGTCACCATGTACATATACACACCTTAATTATTCATTGCATGTCCACTTACCAGCCTACTCCATGTTATGCAAGTTGTGCTAGATTGAAAAGTTAGAGCTCTGGCACATGTCCTGCTATTTCTATTCACTTGAACCTGAAAAAAAGAGAGTTAGTGTAGCAGTGTTTTTTTTCTCAGACAACCAAATCAAGAAAGTTTTGTTTAATGCTGGTGCTTTATGAAAAATTCCTACATGAAGAGTTTTATTTTCTAAAAGCAAAAGCCATCGTGGAAATTTTTTGTGGGTTTAGTTGAAACATTTGGATGACCATATGGAACTCTTAGTGGTGCCATGGGACCATGCAGCTATGAAATCTGATCACTATCTCCCTAGTGACAGCTGGAGCCTTTACACCATCAGAAAATTTTCAGACTTCTAATTTGTCATAACTACCTCCTGTGGAAAGAAAATATGTTATGTAGTTACATACAAGAATCTGAGGCTACAGAACTACATATATCGGCTTCTTTTCCTTTTAGATTTCAAGCTTCAGATTAATTCCTTGACTGCATCTTATGACTCACTGATGCAAGAAATAAAACATGCACACAAAAAGAATACAAAAAACATATGGGATCTTGTGAAAACAGAGTTAGCTCTTTATAGCTGTGGAGAACTGGTTATTTTGAAAAACCTACTTACATAACCAATGTCAAAACATGAAGTTCAAAGTTTCCTTATATTTGAGCCTTTTCTTTAGTTTTTCTCTCTCCAATGTTGAATTATGAAAATAAACAAACAAACAAACAAAAAGATTGTTTTTCAAACTAAAGGGTAACTCGGCAATGGTTTCCATTTTTTCTTACTTTTTAACATATGCATTCTTTCATCACCACACTAAGTCTAAGGGGAACAAAATTCAATCATGTTTTATTAGATGAACTCAAGGGAGGAGGGGATGAGAGCTCCCTGCCCACAGCAAACACATGCCATGACTGCGGAGAAGCTCTTGGCTGTTACCAGAATACAAGGATCTTTTTGGCACTCAGAAATATAGGCATCCACCAGACAGTCGCTTTTGAAAATAATGGGCAATGTGCATTAATACCTCTATGTACATCTGCGTTAGGAGAGGTAACCTAGCAGAGCTGGGAGTCATGTCCTCATACTTATCTGCAGTGAAGTCTTGGCCAGGTTTCTGAATCTGCAATGGCATTTTCAGAAGTTTGTGAAATGTAAATCAGTGACTGAGAGCAGGACAAAATGTAAACATATTTGTTATTTGCTCTTATATAGCCACTCTGTTATTCTGCTTAGCCAGACATCTGAAACGTTACTTTATGCTTTGGGCATGGATGCCACTGCTGTTGATTCATGTTTGTGATGTGTGCAGCCAAGAAGTTGAGTACAGTGTAATCTTGTCAACAAAGAGGTGACTCCTGCCTGGGTTAAGGATCCCAAATGTACCAATGCTGCTGCTGCTAACTGAGCTTCTAGTACAAGTCAATATTTCACATGGTTATATGGCCCCAGTGTGTGTAAAAGGTAGATCATTGGGTATGTTGGAAAGTGGTTTATTGTACAAATAAGAGTAAAATACGTGGATAAAGGCCACTGTCTTGTACAACATAGTGTATAGGAGGTTGGATTAGATTATCACATCAATTTCTTCTTGTTTTACCATTTAGAACACTAGAACAAAATTACTTGGCTATTTAACAAGATAAAAAGGCACTTATTCTAAGAAGGATCAAACTGAATCTTTCTTCCAAGTCCTGTAAACATCAGTCTTCACTAACATATCTGACCATTTGGGTCACTATACAGGAAACCTAGAATTGCAGATCAGAGATAATGTAGAGAAATGTTGATATTCCCTGTGTTCACTGATGGCAGTCAAAAAGCAAAACTAAGGTAGATCCTAATGAAATCCAGACTCATTTACTATAAAGGAGAACTCAAACAAGGGAGATTGTGCAGCCCATGTGACAAAAAAGTCAACACTAGACGAAATGCACTTTTTTTTCCCAGTATGAATAGTATAAGACATTGTTAGAAAGATATTTGCTTACATTACCAGAAATGATAAAAGACTTTCCATTAAAAAACAATGAGGAAAAACTGTGCATAACCCTAGGAGAAAGGAAAGAGACGGCAGGGATAGCATCATGCTATGTAACAACCTGCCACCAACTCAGAAATGGACAATAATGACAAATGGACACAGGGGATAAAACCCCAAACACACTGTGAAATGTTGGGCAGATGCATGCTATGTTGTATCTGTTGCTGACAGTTACCCAAGGTTTCTCCATTCTTACACATTGACAACATTTGTACAGCCTGGCATGGCAATAAAATATTTTGATTTGAAGCTGAGCACTGTCATTGTTTTCTTCTTCCTTTTGAAACAAACCATGACATGTAGATAGACTTCGAAGCTCGTATTTCTTTCTCTCATATCTTGTCCCTCTGTATCCTGTTGCTGCAAAGCCTCCTTTTAGCACCAGTGCCATTCACAGCCACTCTGCAGCCCAATGTGTATAAATTATGCCATCTTTTAAAGAATACGAAGTAACAAGGGGAAAGGTTTGGTAAAAAGAAGGGAATGGAACAGAACATATGTATACACTTGGATCTGAGCATTTATAATTTCCGTAGCTGTAGCTATAACTAAATATCTGGCAGATTTAATCAAATTATTATTTGAAGGGACCTCAGGTCCAAACTGAGCTTAACTTGGGGTTTGAAACACAGCTGTTATGTTCTCCTCGAGTCCCTGGGTGTTAGTCACACAACAGATTTGCCTTAGCCGGCTAATTATTCATGGTGTACTCTTCTTGTTCAGCTACTCAGGATGTCATGCAGCAGCACCTCCAGGGCTGAGCCCACAGGAAAAAGCTGAAATCTTCTGGGGTTTGCTTTGACTTCTTTTGTCTCGGATGAATCCCTTAACCCTGTTACCTGGATGGCATTCATAGAGTTGTTCCTTCTGGGTACTTAAAGGAATGAATAACTTCATGAAAAATCACTGTTGTCTCCCTTTTGGTTTGTGCCATCTCCTAACAGACTCTGTCCTAAGTAGAGAGAGCGATAATACATTTTTTTTAACCAAATCATATGCTGATTTTTCATTGCAAACAAAGATCAGATAAGAGCTCAAGACCATTTATTTTACCATGCTGAGTTCCTTCTTATCCTTGTCATTCTGCATTTTCACAATTGTGATTTCTGTTGCATTTTTAAAATGCTTGGTAGGATTTTTATCTTAGCTTTTTGCATGTATACATCCTCAGAGCCAGACATTAAGGTACTATGACCTCGTGCTGTGTCTCCATTTGGTCAGTTTATCGAAGCTGAGGATTTGGTGTTTGTCTCTTTACCCAAACCAGTTTCTTTAGGATATGAAAAACTGCTGGACTCTAGTTTGCTGATGATATTTCCAAAAACAGACAGACAAAAGTTTAAAATAAAACCCTGTGTAAATGCTATAGAATAGGAGTCATTGAAAAGCGTCATAGTGATGTTAGCAGAACTGGTACATCTGCTTTTAAAAAAGTTTCCTTAATCCTAAGTTGTCTGTAGTCAATAGACCTAGATGATTTACAGCATCTGTGTGTGTTTCCTGTTATGTCACTTTTTCTTTAAGTATCCGTCTAACTGCTAAAAAGCACAAAGCTGGACCAAGTTCCTTTTCTCTTAATCATTGCTAAGAAGAAGAAACTTTTCAAATCAGTACCATTTGTATAACAACAGGCTGCGTTGAATTTTGTAGTTACTGAGAGACTGAGTGAGCTTAATTACACTGAGAAAAACATTACTGGAAAAATAGTTAAAATCTATGAGATCTATTCTGGTGAAATTCTTGGTGCATTCAGCGAACCAAATGAAAACTCTTATAATTTTGTTTAATTAATGCTGAGTCTCATAATGATTGGACTTAGCTCTCTCTAATTACTATTGGTAGTGGCTCTTCAAATTTTGATTAGTGGAGAGGTGAATCACTATCTTTGATGTGGTGTGGTAGCTTCTGCTGCAAATTAAAGCCTGGTAGTGAGGCTATGGATTAATTGTGGCTACATGGAGCAATTAGGACAGTCTACCTCGCCCTTCTGCCTTCTGTCTGAAGTTTATTGCCTGTGGTAAAGGTCATAGGAATCAAAACTGTATTGTACCATTTTGGGATGAGACCTGTATATATTTAAATGTACTGGTTTGGGGAAAATCTTTAGCCATTCTAATTCAAAACATGTCAGATGTCGTTTTCTTTATCATCAGAAGGAGCAAGTACCAGAAAGAAATCTGCTGCTGGGGAGGGGATGGGAAGGCTCCTTGGGCCACACAGCAAAGAGCAGCATCCATCTGGAGAGCAGTTGCTGGGGGCTGCCATGAGATGATGTTAGTTTTGACTACTTTTTATTCCTGCAAATGTGTAAAGCTGTTTGGTAGGAAGTTGACCAATGACTTCCAGAAATGGCTCTCCCTGCAGCAGTGGCTCCAGGACTCGCTGAGAGATTCAGGGACGGGCAGGCCTGGTCCCCCCTCCAGATGTGGTCCTGCACTTGGAGGTGCTTGGAAAAGGGTTAGTCTCCTTTAGATATGAACCTGAACCAAAGCATGAGAAATACACTGCTATACTCTGAGATTTTAGTAACTTTTACTCATTGTGAGTGATGCTTGTCTAACCAAGGCAGTGCCCGAGTATTGTAGCTTGCTTTTTTTTTTGGCATATTCTCTCTGCATTATGATATCATGCACTGGATAAGGAATCTGGAATGATGGAAAAAAAAGCTAATTTTAAAAGATATATTATTACTATTGCTTTCTGTTCCTCTAATATGATTATGAAGGAAAACATGATTTTAAAAGTTTGTAATGCCTTAATATTTTGGATATTCTACCATTGTCTGCTCCTTATGTGCTTCTCAGATTTCATCTGCTGCCTGAATTTACAGCTTGGGATTGTGTTTTTTCATTTTTTGTTTTTACTTTTATCCTATTTATTCAGCCTTATCAATTCTGATTTAGTTCTTTCTCTGTGTCCTTTGCTCCTACCCTGTGACTTACTGCCATTCGTGCCCTGATTTGTTAGTGGGAGCATGAGAAAATAGTTTCTACTGAAGCTGCTAAATATGTCTCTCATTTATTCAGCTGGTGGGAGAGGGAGAAGAAGGAATGAGGCTCAGTAAAGTAGCCTTTGTAACCACAAGATTGTTTGCACTTTACTGCCAGAACATGCTGAGTCTTGAAGCCTTTGTATGATTTTTATAAGTAGAGAGGCTGTAATTGAACTTTCTTGCTATAAATTAAGAAAAAAATAAAAGATTAAAACATTTACTTGTCTTTTTTTAATACAAACAGAGAGAAAAAACACAATTTTTGAAATCATGTGAGTGAGTGCAATTACATAAACCTCTCTGAAAATAATGAGACCCCTGTGAACAATTTTAAAGAGAAAGCAAAAGCAGCCCTTTGCATACTCCTTCCAAGAAAGTTCACTCACCTATTGTCAAAACTGCTTTCTCAATGTTCATTTCTTATGTGCATGTAAAGCTGAAACTCATTTCTAAATAGCAGAAGATTTAGGCAAAATGGGACATCTACTTCCATGTCTTGGTCTTGTCTTCCCTTTTCATAATAAAAAAAGATAATCACTAAGAAAAAACACATATCCTCAAGTGCTTTTTCAAATAAAGTTATTTACTTAAATCAGAAGAAAAGGCCATAACCTACTTCATTACTTATATTCAAACACTTGCTTTTGTAAGTAAAAGTGAGAATTTCATAGACCCAACAAGACCAATGTAACCAGCACATGGATCTTTATCTGAATCAATCCTCCAACACACAAATAGCTGTTAAGAAGACAATGCCATATGATAGGAACCACTGCTATCTCAGTGGTCCTAGAAATGAAAAAGATTGATAGCAAGTGAAAATAGTTGAAATAGATAATATGAATAAATTAATAAGTTTATATATTTATATATAAGGTGTGTATATATATGTATATATATGTTTATATAAATATAATTAGAAAGAGCCATATGGCAGTTGGTAACGCGCCCACAAAGTAGAGTAAAGAAACAGAGATAAGGAGGATATTATATATACTTATTTCTGGATATTCCTTCAAAGGCAGATTGTCCAGCACCTGCAGGTCAGCACATGGAAGAAGGCTTTATGTACCCATAAAGACACTTGTTTTCTATTGAATTAATGTATGACAGAAGAGAGGCCAGTTATAACCATTAATCTGGTTCAATTTTATTACAATTCATAGCCCATGAGAACAAAATAAGCCTGTTGAACTACATGACAGCAGCAGTACATGAGTTCGTGCTTAAAAATATTATTCCCAATGTTGGGACATCTGGGCAGCCAGATCTAATCGTATTTCTTTACTCTGCCAGAACTAGAGCATCTGACATTGGAGTTATTTGTTCAGACGTTTCTAAATAGATAGTGCCAGATAACTAACTGTAATCAAAACCTTCCCTTTTTCTGACAGTATTTGGATGTGCCTCCAGTCTTAAAAATTTTTGTCATTGTTAAAAATTAAAAAAAAAAGAAAGAAAAAAAGAAAGAAAAGAGAAAAAGGACATACTAAATGTGAGCAAGAGCCCCACAGCCTGAGTCCTTCATGTTGTCTTGAGAGGTGTGAAGGAGCTGCTGGGTGGGTGTCCCCTGGAGCTGGGGACCAAAGGATGATGCTGGGTCTCTGCAAACTGCCCATGGTGTGGGCAAGACATGTTTCTCCTGACCAAAGCTTTATCTTGCCTTCCACTCTCACTGAGGAACAGACCTGTGCTGCAGCTGGGGGTGAAACATCTGGTGATTCAGCAATGGGGAAACACACCTTTGCCTCTGGGCAGAACGGGCTGTCCCATCAACTCTGATCAATTTCACACTCTGGCTATTTGCTGTACCATTTTCCGGTAGTCACTGTCTGGTTTTAGGGCATTTTCTTCAGTCTATTTGTCTGATTACACTTCATACTTTCCTGAGAGAATTTAATGGAGTGTAGGAGTTGTCATAATAACATCCCTGCTCCTGTGTTTATTTTCCTTAGTTTGCAGGAATGTTAAGAGATCAGAATTTCATCTATTTAAATAATACTTGTTATAGATCAAGCTTTGATGTACACAGAAAGGAGAGAGGAAACAGGCATGAGAAACAAGCAAAATGCAGCCTTACTAAGCACTGCCTCCTCTGCAACTTTGCTGCATCCTCCTGGTTAATTGACTATGCTATTTTATGGCCAGCCAAGCTCTCATTTTCACTTTTAGAAGACCCAAAAATAAGAGCCGTTTTTAAGGTATTGACCTTTCTCTTAAAAGTTTATTGCGTTATCAGAGCAGCATACAGGTTTAGTGTGATTTTCATCTTTTTTTTACTAGTGTTGGAAATAGTTCCTGTGGTAAAGTATTCCAGTATGGACTACTCAGACATGAGATTCAGCTCTTTACAGCCATCTTGCAATGATGTCCAAGGTAGATTGACAAAGTTTGACATATATTTTTCATTTAGAAAGGAGCAAAACTTTTAAAAAACCTCTTGGTAAAATATGCTCATTTTTCAACCCATTCTAGTATTTATTCACATTCAGAACATCCATCTGTTTGGAAGAAAAATGTAAAGTGCAAATGAAATGTTTTCCTTTTTTGCAAAGCTCCATTACCCTAACTGTTTTTATTACTGGTGAGAATTTTTCACTCGGCTTCCTACACTTTGGGTTGGACCAGTGCCAGAGCCCACTTCTGCATGGAACATACATTGTGAGTGTGCAGGACAGCCCACTAATTAATCAAGAATCGAGGAGATGTTGCAGTTGGACTTGCTTCATGGAAAAGGAGCTGGCAGCAGAGATGCCTCCTGAAGCTGGTTCAAAGAAGGCTTCCAGGCTGTGGAACTGGAGGGAGAAAGAGGCACCTTCATTGCTTTAATATTGAACAGAAGGTCTCTTGATGTATGAAGCTGTGTGTGATGGTGATGTTCCCTGTGGCTTGTTTTCTGGTTACAGATTAATTTGCTTTATGTTCATCTGTCTAGCATGTGACAGTTAATTTATATTCTCCTCAAACAGAGGGTAAAATTCTGCCATATGACCTAGGGTGGAATCCTGAACCAACTGAGGTGAAGAAGACCCCTGCCATTAAATTCATTGAGACCAGGATTTAATCCTAATTGTTAAACCCATTTAGGGCCAAATTTCATCATGGCTGTCTCGCAACTACATCCCCAAGAATTTCAGTGAGACACAGTAGCTTTTGGAGGGGAAAAAACAAGATAAAATTCATTTTTACAGGCTGTGTATTGAGGTACAAAAGAAAATAAAGAGTTGAGAGTAGGAAGTAGTAAGAAAGATAAAACCTTTATTAACTCAATTGATTCTTCATAAGACTTTCTAATTTGACCCAACATTCATCAGATGGCCCTTTTCTATGGGCCCTTTTCTATGAATAGTCTTTTTAGGTTAATGATGAACAAATCTCTCTGGTTTATTATTACTGAGGAGACAGCACATTCTGTAAATGAAGGTGGTAGTGTAATTACTTTTTTCAGCATGAAGTAACCATGTCTATCTTAATTACAACAAAAATATTCTTGCAAATGTAGGCACGTTGGCTCAACTAACAAGCAATTAAAACAGGTGAAACTACTTTTGGGGATGTGACACTTAGCTATATGAGGAATGTAAAAAAGCTGTGGGGTCTTTTATCCTTGCTGTTTTTAGTCAGAAGTGTTAAAATACAGACTGGATGTATTGGCTAGATAAATAGCAGGTGGATTATGATGTGCTTAAATGTTAATTTGAGAGAGGGGTATAGGATACTCAAGTTTAATGTTATGTTTTTGTCCTTATTAATATATTCAGTAATATCTGTGAGAAGAGTGAGCATCTAACGTGTGGATGAAATTTTCAGGTAAGCTCAAAACAGCCCTTCTTAAGAAAGGAAAAAGAGGTTTTTCTTTTTTCTCTTTAAAGTGATCTGAAATCAGTATGGGAGTACACGGGAAGAGGAGAATCTTAAAAAGCACACTTTTTTTCTGAAAGAAATTGGGAATTCTGGGGGAATGTGATGTGTTGTAGATCATGTGACAGCAGAGATCTGGAGGGTTAGAGGGCAGCAGAGCTTCTCTTGCTGTACTCCCGTACGTAGTGGTGGAATGGGTCTGTGCTTTTGAAGATATGCTTTACAGAAAGAGATAGCTCAGTGAGTTAGTACAGCTGGCTTGGAGTTGTTAGTGCAGTTCAAATAAAGTGTAAATCTCAGTGCTTGCAGCATTTGGTTAAAGCTAGGTCATTCCAGAATTAATACAAATAAAACATGCCTTGTTCAGGATTTCCAACACAAACCAACACAGCATGAAACAGAGCAGGGAATGCAGTCAAGATGACTCTTTTAAAAATAAATAAAATAGCACGGTAAGCAAAGATGAGGCTATGACTAATCAAGTTGGCTAGTGGAGACTCTCTTATACTGCATTAAATATTGAAATATTATGAACCAAAAGAAAGCTGGCAGGTCTGAGTTAATGAGTCATTTTTTAAAACTCAGGACAAGGAGCTAAGGCAAAGGATTATAAGGTGAATGGAGCATAAAAATCTTTATGAAAATGCAATTCATCTTAAGGCTAGAGAAGGACAGTAGAGCCTTCTGTTTATGATTCCTGCTTTGCTACTGCAGATCAAGACAATCTGTCCTGTTGTTTTATTCTGCACTGGTAGGACAGAAATGAACTTGTTCTCCTCAAATAATAAAAGTGGCTTTCAAATCTTGAAGTATAAATAAATACAACTTGCTTTCCTTGGTATTTCATGTCCACTTGTAGAGTCCAAAACATATATAATTTTTAAAGTGAGTACTAGAGCTGAAATTATGAATGGATGAATGAAAAACTGAAGCTGACAACACTGGAGCAATAATGAACAAGCTATCAACTAGTTCCTCTGATCTCCTTAATTTTGATAGTAATGTTCTTGCAGTGAAGGTCTAAGAAATGGTGAAGAAACTTGCAGTGACATAAATAGTAATTGAAACAAGGGTTGTGGAGTCTCCTTCTCTGGAGATATTCAAGACCCGCCTGGATGCCCACCTGTGAGACCTGGTGTAGGGAACCTGCTTTGGCAGGGGGGTTAGACTCAATGATCTCTGGAGGTCCCTTCCAACCCCTATGATTCTGTGAAATGTGCACTGGTCCCTGGCAGCCTGTGCTGATGGAGACACTGGTTGTGCTGGTGCTCCCCATGAGTTTGCAGATTCTGGTTGGAAGTAACCCCCCCCCTCAAATGTGCGCAGTGATGAGAATAGGCTCCTAGCACCAACTGATGTGTTCTCCTGGTGTTATTTTAGTAGATCAGACAATGACATAGTCTACTGAAAGCATTTATTCATTCATACCAGACACATGGTGTTTTGGGGTATTTAGTCTCCAAGACTAAGTCATAGATATTACTGTAAGTACTACTGTAAGTGAAGTTTCTGATTTTTCTGATGTATATCGTTGCACACAAGGAACTGAGATACTGATACATGGATGAAATCTGCTATGTAGTTGTATAGCATCCTACCTTATAAAAGCAGTCAAGACCAAGCATATTGAAAGAGAGAAAACTGAATTAGACAGTGATGAATCTTTCTCTCAATTTTTTTCCCCCACATCTCTAAGGGTTTCCTACTGTATATGATGAAAAGACAGGAGTAGCACATACTTTTGATCTGCAGCTAAATGGATTGGAGTTTTGAAGGAAACCAGCTTAAGCACTAGGACTGTACACTGTAGGATGTTGTTCTTTGATTCTCAGCTTATTTTTAGTGCTTAGGGAAAAAAAAAATCAGAGGGTGAACTCTAACACTAGAGAAAATAGGGGAATATACTACTTGGTCCAATCCATTCTGTGCCACTTGATTAACAATAAATTTCACCTGACAAAATGTTCATCTTCTTACTGAGTAGCAAATAAACACCACCTTTTCAAAGGAATTGTAGTTTATAAAAATGTAGGTGTGCACAGGTGCCCCATGCAGATCACATCATTTAATATTTTTGGGAAGGGAATTAAGCGTGGGACAAGGGAACAAGACAGCATTTCGTTCTTCTCGCACTCACTGTCTCTTGCAGACACTCTTTTGTTTACAGTTGCTTGAAATTTGAGAAGGTGGAGGGAACTGCTGCAGTGGGCCTTGCCCTTTGCCTTTTTGTTTCTGCTAGTCTTAATTAATCTCTCCCTAGGTTCACCACATTAGTGATTAGAATTTTTTTTTAGTTGGGTTTATGCTCACTAAGCAGATTTTCTCATAGCTCTACTTGAAACTCCATTATTACCATTTTGAATGCTGCACTGTTTGTTCCAGAAACCCATCTTAGTAATTTATCCTATACCTCTATTTTCCCCTCATGGAAAATACAATTATTTTGATTCTTGTAATTGTTTTTCATTTCCTACACTCCAAATTTGTCTCTTTTCCCCCAGGCATCTCTTCATCTTAGATCACTGACTGGAAAGGCCTTTTTGGCTCTTTAATTTCTTATCTCTATTCCAAATGGACTAATATTGCAGAGTGTTCAATAAAAAAAATAATTTATTCTTTCATCGTGCAGTTGCAAAACTGGCAGGCATTTAAGATGATTGTTTAGTTTTGGGGGTGCTAAGTATGTCTGAAATTGAAATGCCAGTTCAATGGAAAGTTATATGAAACTTTGAGAATAAGCATTTGAATAGTTACACAGCTATCAACCTTCACTGTCAGTCAGTTCTGAATTCATCAGAAATATGGAGCCTTCCTTGCTTTGTGCAGGAAAAACTATCGTGTTGTTACACAATTCCCATAGAGAATGATGCACAGTGAATCAGAGCGTTATATTTTTTTTCTTGATTCCTTTAGTCGTTTTGCTTAATTTCATGTAATAGCCAATTAACTTGATTTGCCTTTAGAGCTGAGGAAAAGTATAAATAAACCTGGCAAAAGAGTGAGGTGGGAAGGAGCACAGGGGGCTGGAGTCACAGAGGTGCACTGTGTGAGCACTGGGAAATCGGTTGCCATATGGTCAGTTATAAATAGGACCCTCATACAGCCTTATCTCTGATATTTCTGTTCATGATTTCTATTTGCAGGTTTTCTTGCCTTTGCTCACCCTGCCTGCTGTGCCTGTAAAAACTAGCAAAAGTTTTGTTGGAGGCTCTGGTTTTGGCCACTTTCCTGCAGCTGGGTGCTTAAAACAAGGATTGATGCTCAGCTGGTGGTGAAATCAACCAGGAGAGGACCATAGCTAAAGGAGAAGAGATTTAGATTATATGGTCAGGGAGATGGTTCTCTCTAAGAGGCTGGTGAGACCTTGGCACTGCTACCCAGAGAAGCTGTGGGTGCCCCATCCCTGGAGGTACTCAAGGCCAGGTTGGATGGGGTCCTAGGCAGCCTGAGCTGGTGGGGAGCAACCAGCAGAGGGCAGGGGGTTGGAACTAGAAGATCTTTGAGGTCTCTTCCAACCCAAGCCATTCTATGATAACCTTAATAAACAATGGAGGCCTCTAGGATAAAGCCTTTCCAAAGGGCCATATTTCTTTAGAAGTGTCATCTTTTTATTTCTGGCAATTTTTCCAATTGAAATCTTGAGCTTTAGCCATTTTTTTATTGTTGCCAGATCAAAAATTCAGCAGTCTCACTGGAGTTCTATGATTCTAGATATATTTCTTTCTGAAAAATACAATGAATTGCACTTGGGCAAGTGATTTTTGAGGGAGATTTTGCCTCTTTTTATAGGATGGGGATCCTGTTATGGGACAAATGCTGATGTGCAATGTATTGCTCCCAGCCAGGCTCTACTCTTGGATCCTGTACTTTCCATGTGTTTTCCCTGTCATTGTTTTCTGCAAGATAGAGCAGTCCTGCTTAGGATGGAGAGATGAGATATTGTGAATCAAAGAAAAAGGAAAAAGAATGACAATCATTTGGTAAACACAAAGGTCAGAAATATCTTTTTGTACTTCAAAACTTTCAATGCAGAAAGATGACTGAACAGAGGTTGCTGGGATAACAGCATGGGTTGAGTTAACTGTATTTTGCGTATGCACTGTTGAATTTGGCACCTGTTAGTGTATTTAATTGACTAGCTTAATGGGAATTTTATTTAGGTGTGGTTCTAGGTCACAGAAAAATGTCAAGGTTTATTATACCTTACAGCTTTTTTTCCTGCATTCTCCTTATTTTCTACATGGCACTGATCTCGTTATTTTCTCTTTGGCTCAGATTTTGCTGGTTGATTAACTGAATATCTGGATGAAGGGAGGCCTTCAGGTGCCCTCACACAAATGGTCAGAGGCCTTCCCATTTGCCTGCAGACAAGGCAAGCTCTGGTTTTGTGTCTGTGAAGCATTCTAAAATTCAGTCCCTGCTCAGAGACTTGGAATTGCACTCACTATACCATACAAATTTCTCATATATAAATATAGATGTTGAGATAATTAAACACATTAGCAATTTTCAGTGGTTCTTTAATTCCATCATTCATTATTTTTATGTGATGAGCATCTTTCTTATGAAACTTATTAAAATGTTAGTATAAATTTATTCCAAATTCCCTTGATGACTGTGTTTACACAAAATGATATACATAATGATTTGCTTTTTGAAACTACATTAGAAATGTGCGTCAGTTTTTCAGTTCATAGGAGACCTAGTATTATTTTCATAAAGAGTAATGACTAAAATTTTCTTTGTTAGTGATCTGCAGGCACACAGGCATGGATGGTACCTCAGTTTGAGTCTCATTCAATACTTCCTAGACTGCCTGCACATCATTAAGAGTTGAGTCAGATTTTGTAATGGTACATAGAGGTGACTCTCCTTGATGGAGATGGAGAGTATTAAGTGTGAAAAGACAAAATGAGTAGGATGCACTCACCTAAGGTTTTGTTGCTGAGAAGTCATAATTTTAACTGAAACCAGACATTTGAGCACTTTTTAGTGATTTTAGGCATTTAAGTTTCTTTTTAGTGTGGGATTTCTGATGTCCCTTCCAATGACTATAAAGATAGCCTAAAATAACTATTTGAGATTTAAAAAATAATAAGTATGTAACAAAAAAAAAAAAATGAGCTCAGTCCCTCCCTGAGGCTTATTACAGCTCTGCTGATCTTTACCAGTTAGGCTCTGGCTTTAGTTGGAAATACAAACTCCACTTTGTCTTTTGGTTTACGCATTCAACTATAACAAATGTATTTGGCTCCTCTTCCACTCTTATTGCATTTTAGTGAAAGGCACTTGGCTTCCAGCTATTTGTTGAGCAATATAGTGAAGTGAGCAATTACACTTTGGATTGAATTTAAATATATTAAAATGTTTAAAAAAAACCTCACTAATATCAGTAGGTAATGCTCCAGGCCTTATTTATACTCAAGCTCCCTTCTTTCTGTAAACAAACATACAGCTGCTTAAAAGCTTTAAATGGAAGATCAGGAAAAGTATGCATTCTTTTTACCTATGTACACTAATTCTTTCCCTCCTCTCTCCTTCCTTCTGGTCATGAGATGGGGGTGTGAGTGAAATCCTTGTTGCAATATTTGAGAAGTTACGTATATAACTTTTTCTTTTCTTCTGACACATAAGAAAATGTAGATGAAGAAAAAAATAACGCATAAACTCAAAGGAGTAAGCTATATCAATACTAACCCCATTATATCAATATAGTTGTATTGGGGGGGAGTTGGAATTGGGAACTTGAAGGTTCTATATTAGGAATAGCTGTTAAAAAATCCATGTCATTAAATGGAGGAAAAGCTGTTACTTTGAGGCCACAAGCGGTAAGAAGGAATTAGGAAAAAGAAATGCCAATCAGACTTTTATTGGACCCTATATTTGTTTTAATAGCTGGATTTTAGTGCAACTTTTTGCAAAGTGGAAATAATTTTATCTTGATTTCAGACATGTCTCTCTTACATTGTCCTTCTAAACAGGCATTTACAAACATCCCAAGCTTTTAGTGAGACTGGATTGAATGAGGATTGCTTTGTTGGTCTTGTATAAAAATAAATGTTCTTAAAATATTCACCTTGAAAATACAAACTCTTTCTCCTGAGAGTACCCACTCTAATTATTCATAATTAATAAATAAACAAAGAACCGTGTAGTACAACACCAAGTAGTTACTATAGGCACTCAGAACTAAAAAGGCTTTCTGGTCAGAAAGCAGACATCCAGCTGTGCTAAAATCCAGAGGAATTTTTAGAGAGCTTCTTGGGTGTTTCTGGGTGAGAGAGATCATTTAGAAGAGGAACATCACTTTTTAAATAGTGACGCTTGAAAGGACATAAAGTTTTTCCCGAGCAATCCAACTTGGTCCTGAACTCTGTGGGTGAAGCTCCTGATGTGAAGGCATCAGGTAAAAGAGTCCTTGGCATACATTTTGATTAACAACAGCCCTTGCAGTTTGGGGAAGAGCAGAGGCATGGTTGAGGCTGTGCAGACTGTGGGTAGCAGTGCAGGCTGGAGGAGTGCATTGGGTATTTATGCAGTCAAATTTTCAGATTAGTCATGACCAAATGCAGGTGAAAGATGGAGAAGATGAACCAACATAGGCAGAGTCAGAGAGCTATGTCATTTGGCACTACTGAAGAGAGGCTGCCTGCTCAGGGGATGAGGACAAACCTTTCTCCTTCTATTAGTGGAATGTAATGCCAATTTTTTTCCTCTCTACTTGATTTGACTGGTTGTGTTGCAGCAAGTGATGGAAAGTGTTCTTATGCTCCTCCTTTTGAGAGGCTGCTTGTTCCAGGGGCATTCTCATTGCACTATACCTAAGGGTCACTCCTTACTCAAGGCTGCCCTGTATTCTTCCAGTGTGATCCTCTGGGAGCCCAAATTCTTTCTGCGCTTTCCTGATTTGCTGTAAAATGTGTTCTGTTAGTTTTCTCAGCTTGCAGAACTGCCCCCACCCACAGCTGTGATCAGTGTTGCCAAACTGGAATAAGGAGTTATTCAGACTTCTGTCCCTGTAGAGTAATAATGTGGTTTATTTGCTTCTGTGTTGGACTTTCTAAGCCATACACAGTGCATTGGAGGACAACATTTTTACTTATTGATTCACTGTTTTCTTTTTTGGATTTTTATCCAAAATATTCGTTGGTTTATTTCATTTTTCCACAACAAATAACCCCTTGGGAGTCTTGTACAAATAGCCCATATGGCAGGCTACAAAATGCTCTCATACACAGTTAAGAAGCATAGGAATCTGAGAGCAGACAGTAAGAGAGAAAGGAGCAGCTCATCCCAAAGATGTTGTTTCATCCAGAACATCTTTATCCTCTTTCACCTGGGCTGTACTCAAACCAGAACACAATTCTGAAATGTCATTTTCATTTCAGATGCTGTGAAAAGTTTGTCTCAACTTTACAAAGCTTTAGAAAGCATTACAAAACATTGAAAAGGAAAAAAAAAAAATTAAAAAATGCCAAACAAAGAACGTAAAAATAAAAAATTAAACATGCAGTACATGAAAATTACACCCTGGAATATAAGCTGTCTATTCTGAAGAGAGCAGGCTGCAGAGTCTCTTGTGCTTCTTTTTTCACTAGTAACAGATTAAAAAACAAACAAACAAAACACAACTGCATAGAGCTTCTTATTCCTGGAGAAGTACTGAGCAGCATGTGGTAGTTTTCCATTCTGATGCCCATAAGTGGTTATGACCTGAGAAATAGACATAAAAGAATGGTAGAGGAGGTCAGTGATGACGTTTCTTCCATTGGAAGCCTTTTCCTTTTTTTTTTTTTAAAGAAATCTTGAACAGAAAATGACTAGACCTTTGCATATGAACAATGTAATTATACAGCCTAGCCTCACACCTGTTGAGAGGAATTTATTAGCACTTTTGGAAAGAAAAATGAGGAGCTGAAGGTGTTGATCTCTTATTAAAATTGACTTGCTAGTGTTTGCATCACCTGTTGCTGCAGTGTTTAATCAGTCTTCTAAGATTGGAATAGGTATTAGATTAGCACCAGATGTTTCCAGACTTTGCACAGTTTTTTTTCCCAGCCTTTAAAATAGGACTTCTTTAGAAGCCATTAAACAACATAGTTCAGTACATTTGACTCTACTAAGTTCTGAGGAAGAGAAAGTTCACAAGTTACTATCTTCTCATTTTATTGTGGAAGACAAATTGTCGAACAGATCTAAAGGATCTTCTTTTGAGATTGCTTTCCTGAGGACGATGGTGTAAAAATAGTGACATGGAAGGATGATGAGTCTGAAGACTTAACAGAGGAAATGCATGTAAGCACAAAAGGTCAACTTCTCTAAATAGTTTCAAAGAGAAAAACCTTGTCACAGATGGTGGAAAAAAGGCAGACAAAATTTAAGTGTGGTTTAACCAGAGTGCATGTGTGTTAGCTTAACATCTTGGATAAGTGAACTTGTTTGTCCAAGATAAGCACGCTTCCACAATCTGTCCTGCATGAGGGAGGTCCCTTCCCAGCCTTTAAATGGACCCAGAATTGCTGCTGCAAGCTCAAGGCCCTTCTTCTGTGGGAAGGGGAGTGTGTGGAGATGGTGTAGCTCTGTTAGACAGATGGAGGATTCTCCTTTACCATCCTTGGCTGTTTTTGACCTTGATTCCAAATCAGTAACACTGGAACAGCATGAAATAGAAATGCAAAGCAGTACTTGGTAAATTCTACTGCTGTGTGTAGTGGATGGTGTCTGGGGATGCTTCTGGAAAGAAGAGAATGAAGGAAAATGTTCTCCATGGTTGCATCAGACAGTGAAGAAAATATTTTCACTCTCTCCTAAAAGAACAACTAAAATGCTGCAATCCACTCAGCTTTGGATCTCTTGTCACCCACAGAATTCACAGTAAGGACCAGCTCAGCAGAGAGGCAGAAGAAGGAGAGCATGACAAACCTTAGGAAGGCTGCAGCCCTGTTGTGGCTGGCCGGAAGTTTGCCTGCAGCTGCTTTAAAGCACACAGAGCCAGGGAGGGCCCCGCTGCCTGGTACCTGTGGGAACAGTGCTTGGTTCCATCTGTGATCCTAGCTTCCCTAAAGGCAGTTATTAGCAACAAATAATTAGTAACAGCTCCCATGGGAAGCAGGTGACTGAGGCCTCTGTAAGGTGCCTGCACATGCAGCACAACAGGCAAACACATCTACTCCTTGGTTTAGCAGGAGGCATGCCTACATGTTTGCCAGCATTATGAAAAAAAAATAGCAAAACATCACCTGTGGTGTGGTGTAGATTGTTTAACAAGCTTCACTGAATGAATTGTTTCTCTTTTTCTTCTTTAAGATTGAGAGGCACCTGGGACATTTCCTTTTAAAAAGACCCTTTCACATTGCAAGGGATGCAAAAGAAATACTAGAGCCTAAAGCTTTTTAGTCTGGTTCTTTAGTTGGGCCACAGTATTTTGAAATAAAAAGTGAATATAATATATGGTACTATAAGAAATATGTTTTTATTTTAAGCATGGCACACACTTATATTACTTGCCCATATGAGATATCTTCCCTCTTTCACAGCTTCTAAGGTGGAGTTGAACTTCCATTCCTCTCTTCCTCTGTGTGTGTGTGTGTGTGTGTGTGTGTATGTATGTGTGTATATATCTATATATCTATATAGATAGATATCAACAAAACAATATATAGTACCACAGAAGTATTACTAAATGTCTGTAATTAAAATAAGGAGTAGAATAGCTCCATGGTTTCCATTTTTGGAGTAACTGAAACACAAGCGTAATTTGCCTGGATAAACTTGAGAAATGCAAGAATAATGTTCACTTTTTTTTAAAACAAAAGGAAATTACTGTGTTTATTGCCATGCAGATCTGATGGAGAGTGGGAGGAGTTCATTCTGCACAGGAGTGTCATCAGCAGCTTACATGCTGTAGAAAGCTGCTTCTAACTGCATGTTTTACCAACATTCTGAAAATTCTTTTGTAGAAAAGCAGTGCAATAAGGAACAGTATTTTAAAGACATATATACACACATGCAAACAAAATCAGATTCTTTCTTGTGGTTCTCCTTAGTTGTTTTCAGATACTGTTTTTACTTTTTCACTGGCAAAGGTTGAAACGTTAGAGGTAATGTCACAGAAGGGTGTCATGCAACTTGGAGAAATATATTCTGCTACAGCAGTTCTTGTGTAGAATCTAAGTCAAAGTGGAATGAAATTTTTTGCTGTTGTTGAACACGGATTCATGATATTTGCATGGAAGGTTTCTGTTTGCACAAAGCAGCCCTGACTACTTTTGACTGAAACTGGGCAAGTTACTTACAACAGAGAATTATTTTGCTTTCAGATTTAGTAAGCAGTATCAAATAGGTCATTTGACGGCTTATGTTTTTTTCCTGGATGCAAAGTATACAACTTTTCTTATACATTAGTTCCAATTTTAGCTAAACATGTATGCGGATGAAACTTTATTTTAACTTGAGAAAAATATCAGTCTGATACATATAAAAATTAAATAAAAGATGTTTGATGTTTCCATACTTGAAACTGTTCAGGTAAACTTTTCTGATATGCTAATGCAGATAATGTGAGCTGAAGAACTTTGAAATTTATTTGGAAACTGCCAGTTCTCCCCATCACTTTCTACTAAGCCTGTGTGTTCTGTTTGCTGAGTTTGTAATGCTTTGCCTGATGTTTGGAAGTCAATAACAGAATTTTCCAGACACTAGGCTTTATGTCTTTAGAGTATTTATATAAACTACTTAACAAACCTTCTAAATTCAATTATATTGTTTTGTTAAAGGCAGAGGCACTTCCCACTTAGATAGAGCTGATAGACACTGACAAACTTGTAAGACAGTATATTTTGAGAGACCTTGGTGTGCTAAATTATATATTTCCACTTAGGGAATTGTTCAAGAGAGCAGTAATAGTGTAAACCCATAGGTATTATGGTGAGTACATTCATTGTGTCAGAACAGTTGTATTTAATAAAGCTTTATTCCCAACTACAGAGAGCTTTTAAGATGTTTTCCACTTGGGTAACTGTTTTGTCTTGTGAGTTTTAAAGATTCAGTTATTAGTTCAGGGAATTTGAAACTAACGTTAAACCCCAAACTGTAAAATATTATATCAAATATTTAGATTGGTGTAATGTGTTACATGGAGACATGTAGTAATATTTCTTATGCAACATAAAGCAATTGTTGTGTTACCACTGCTAAATGGAAGGTCACAGCAATTCACACAAAATTAGGAATTCTTTGGGTTATACTTTTGTACAATGCATTTTATTATATACATTATCTAATTTTAACAATCCCCGAGTTTGTGCCAGGTAAATATATTCTCTAGAATATAAGGACAAAGCACAGAGTAAATACATTGATGCGATTCTTTCAAAACAATTTCTTGGAAATAGAAAAAACATATTTATTCAGTGGTTCAACATTCAGCTCCACTGTATTGTGAATAGAAAGATAAATCTCATTAAATAGAATGAGAATATTTTTTCCCTTCAGTATACAAAAAACTGGTAATAATGCAAAAGCCTGATTTTTTATTTTTTTAAATTAATTTATTTTTTTAGTATAAGCAACAAATATTTCATAGAATCATAGAACTGTTTGAGTTGGAAGGGATCCTTAAAGGTCATCTATTCTACCTCTCCTGCAACAAACATCTGGATACTGATAATGTTCTTAACAAATTACCTCCTGTTGGAAGTGTCAAGGTTTTTTTTTTTTTTTTTTAATCAAGTAATGTGGGCAGAAATAAGTAATTTGACATGTTGGAAGAAGATGCTGAGATAGATATCATTATATTCTCCACATTAGACCTTTTGGTCTTTAGTGGCCATAGCTATTTTGATATCTGTGAACTGGGTTAAAGAGCATACTATGTGTAGTGTTGCTGGTCTTAATAAGTCTAAGATCAATTGCCTAAATTCTGAAGTTTATGCCAAATTTTTTTATTGAGTGGTACTGTTAGAGGTATAGGTTGAGTTAATGAGGATTATCTTGTGCAGAAACCATGTGAATGGCAAAGATATGCTCTATGTAATAGGTTTCTCAGTTGAGAAGCTGCCCCAACTTGGAGCCCACATTTCTTGTAGGGAAGGTGATGATCCCAGGAGACTTGTGCTCTGGAATGTTGTTAAATGTGATGAAATATTCACAAAAGCCTTGTTGGGAATTTCTGCAAATAAGAAAAGTTCCTCTGATGGACAGTACCCCTGCATGGCCGTGTTGTCCTCTTGCCTTGGAGCTAACTCTCCTCTGGGTCAACATATCTTTAGATTTATGTAGCATTTGCAAGTTTCATATTATGGAAAGAAAATGCTTAGGTCTAAGTCCACTTTTTAATCCAATTTCCTGAGTGTGAATTTTTGTTGCCTCCATATTTTTAGATACGACTGATACAGTACCAAAGATTACTTTGTTTTCTCAAGATCTCGGGTAACATAGATAGGAGCTTCTGTGCTACTACTCTCTTCTACTTCTCCAGATCACAATGCTTAATTTGGTTGTGGCCAGAAGTAGAAGGAGAAACTGCATTTATAGTGAGCTTTAATTGTCTCTCTCTCTCCTCTGCACAAAGTTTGCACATAAAATTTTCATCTATCAGGTCTTTTATAAAACAAACACAAAGTATCTACATAATAATGTGCTTTAGAAGCAAGTATTTTTTCTCTTCTGCCTCACATTTGTCAGAGAGGCTTATTTCTGTTTTATGATTTGTTTGGTTGTTTTATTTTTTTATAAATGACTTTTATTCATGACTTTAACAATTTTTAAAAATGAGGACTAAGTAATTGGGTGCTTCTTAAGGGAGAAAAAGCAGGAATGCGACAAATTGAAAATGTTTATGATATTTTTCTACGATGTACCAAACAATGTAGAAAAGGAAGGAGTGAAATGCTTTTTGCAGTGTTTTGGGTACAAGCAAATTTAAGACTTACAAATGTATTTATCAAGAAGTGAATTCAGCTTCCTTTAGGCAATGGCATCTTGTTTTAGTGCTGAACATAGGCTTCATCTAAACTTAAGTTAGATCTCCCAAAAGCTTTCATGCTATCTCCATGTCAAAGTATAAATCCTGTTAATTATCTCAGTCTCTGAAAGTACAATGAAAACATACCTGTAAGTTGATTCTGTAATTCAGTGTCTATAATATACTTTAGAAGTTTCATGACACTATAGATAGAACAGGCAAAAGACATGTAGGAAGATATAGATTTACGAACATCACAATTTTGAGACTACACAGTTTTTGTGCCAAATGGGAAAAGGAAAATCCTTCAGAAAACTTGTTATGAAAAATCTGAGGAAGGCTTACATTTCTGGCTGTATTAGTCAAGAAGTGGGAAGCATACATTTAAGCTCCTCACACCTTGAATATCAGAGGTCGCAGTGTCTAACCACTAGGCTAGTGACTAATCCTTCTAAATAACTGGAGGAAAGTATCTGAATTCAAATCCTCCGCTACTGAGCCATTCTTCTGCCCCCAAGAATGGAAATTTATTCTAAAATAAGGAGAATTCTAAAATCAGGAGACAAGTTTTGAATGACTGAGAGAGGCTGGCTAGACAGAGTGGAGATTTGGATGTTCTCCTGCAATGCAGGAAAGTGAGCCCCAGTTCCCTTCTCTATGCAAGAGTATCCCATGTGAGCCCTGTTTACCAGCCAATATTGTATGCTAGGGGAGTGTATTTTGTATTAGCTCATGTTCTTCATCTCCTTCCTTACCAGGTATCCTTTTGTTTGAATTTAATGAAAGCTTGTGAGCATCATGCTGCCAAAAAGCATTATTTTTCAACAAGAGTATTTTGAGGAGTTCTGGATGGTGTTTCTACTGTAGTCACAAATCTTCATTCTGATGGAAATTGGCTTGCATTTAGTTTACTAGCAGAATAATTGTTGAGAATAGGAAAGTTACCTCTAATCCTCTGTTCCTACCTTGTATCAAAAAGAATTATATTAAAAAAATCAACCACAAATAAATCCACCATAAAAGGAATTTAGATTGATTTGCTAGATTGTTATTCTTTCCTTTTAATGTTTTCTTCTAAAAAAAAATTATTTTATATGAATTAGTCTACACTCTTTTCTTGGCTTGCAAGAATTCAAAGGCATTTAAAACCGTCATTTTATATATATTTAAAAAAAAAAAAGTAAGAATAATTTAAAACTGTTCTACTTCCATCCTGTTTTGGTTGAAGGTGTTTAGGGAAACCTTACAATGGAAAAAACTTTGAATGAAAAGAGAACAATTTTCTCCCACCAAAAAATCAATCTACCATCTTTCATTGCCCTCTGAAATACCACATTCTTGCAAACAGAAGTCTCAAAGGGGAATTCATGCAACCTGAGTGAGATAGATGACCTTGGGCTTTCTTGAGAGGTATTTGAGGGGAGTAAGATCTTGGAGGGAGAAATTAAGAAACTACTGCTCTGAACCATCATCCAGGATATTTTTCCTTTTCCTGGGACCACGGAGGAACAACATATGAAGACTTATTTCCTTTATTAATGCATATTTAAAAATCAAATAGTCAACAGCAACAAAAAACAGATGTTTGAAATAATAGGATTTTAATATTTTTCAAAAGATTATCTCAAGATGGGTTTTAGTGCCCCTACAATTACTACTATGAAATAGCAAAGCTTCTCTTGTTGGTATTTTCAAGTCAAATAATAGATACAGACATTAAAATAGTTCTTAATTACAAGAATGATTGTCTACTCCCTTTGGTTACATGCTCAAGTTATCAGAATTCATTTAGCTTCAGTTTCTGGAGCTTTAGTACATGTATTTAGAGATAAGAACACAAAAACATAGAATGGAGTCTTATAATATTTTAATACACAGTGTTGAAGGAGTGAGGTTTATCTAGGAATAATTTAAATACATTGAAGGCAAATAGATTTGAAATGGTTTTCATGCATGAGGAGGCACAGAAGGTATCCTTTGGGAAAGAGATGAAAGGGATATGAAGGCTGGCATGGCTGGCAGAGCAGAATGAATAAGAAGAATGTCAGAAAAGACCAGAACAGTTAGGAAACATGACCATTTCCTGCAGCTCTGAACGGAGAGATTGTCTGATGCAGTGAAGCTGTCTGAGAAGTTGATATGGCTGAATCTGTGGCTCAGGGCAATAGTTTGGCTGTGTCATTATTTACTGAGGCATACTCTGTTCTTTTCCAAGGAGTACCTCATTTGTTTTGGAGAAAGGTAGAACAGAAGCACAGTCTACAGAATATATTTTTTGGGAACAATTTTTATGTTTTTGACTTCAGGATACTGATGTAGTAATTCTGTAAAAGGAATATGGGGGAACACTTCTGAAATAAGCCCTTATGTTTACACGAAGGCTAGTACTTTTAGACAGGACTATGGAAAATTTAACATTTCCTAGTTCTAACAAACTCCCTAAAGTTTATGCAATGTACATTTAAACTCCAGAGACAATCAACAAAGATATTCACTGTGAGAGGTAAAAGTAAAATGGTGGGAGATGGATGAAGGAGAGAATAGTGAAGGAACTAAAATGTTTTGCTGGAGATAAAGGAATGTTGTCCTAAATCTCCAAAGGCCAAGGCATGTATGCTTCAGTTAGTCCTTGGGACTTCTGAGTATGTAACAGCAATCAGCATTCGGCCTTTACCTTGTGAATGGTTGACAGGTTATTTAAAGCAGATGCTTCTACATAATTGAATGCAAAACATTAGTTTGAAAGGTCTTTCCATTGCCCCTTCCAGTTTTGGTAGAGCAGCAAAGGGTAGTGATGTTGAAAAGAACATGCATATTCCATTTGTATCGTCTCTTCATGTAACAGCAAAACATAATAATTTTAGTAGAGGTAAACTTTCATGCTCCCTAGAGTCCTTAAGTAATTTTTGGATTAAATGGCCATACTTAGTTTTCTCTTGTAAGTGGTGTCACTCCACTCTCAACTTAATTATCACTTGTTTGAGTAAGCTTCTATGTAATGTCAAGTTTTCCCCAATGGCTCTAGAAGGTCAGCAAAGGTCTGCTGTTAATACTTTCTACAACAACTGAAAGGCTTTCCTTGTTTAAACAACAGCCAGGGAGAACACAATTAGATACAATTACCTAATTCTTCTTCTTCTAGTGCTCAATGGCAACTGTCAAAGTAGTGGAACAGTAAAGATTAGAGTTTAAGATCTTGCTTCCAAGAGCAAGTTTATTGAAACTCTTAACAAAGTAATTGACCTTGCTTAGCTGCCTTACACACTGCAGAAAAGTGGAAGCATAAAAACACAAGAAAAAAATACTTTCAAGAAATCACAAGATGGAAGAAAAATGAGAATATTTCAGAAATTCCAGAAAACCATCACTTTGGGAAAAGGCATAGAAATCGCAAGACTGCATGAGATAAGGAGTCCTGTGTAACCTAGTGTCCTGTATCTAGCAGTTTCTAGAAGCAATCAGTATACAAACACGCTTTCTCTATGAAATAACAGATTTATTATCCAAATAGTCAAATAATTTGTTTTGAGCAAGCCTGAGATGTTTCAGACAAAGGTGAAAGTAATTCCTTAAATTCCGACTGTTATAGACTGACTTGGACTCTTAGCATGATGCTTAGTTTTTTCTTAAAATAGCTGTTTCCATTGGTTGTTATAAACTAAGCTGAAGTAAAGGAAAGTGGAAAAATCAGAAAGAAAATTCTTGAAACAAAACACTTTATTGTAATCAAGACCTCTTAGTTTGACATAAAACAGATCTTATTTTTTAGCGTTTTCTTTTTTACCATTTAATGAAAACAATTCCCATTTGTATGTGTTCTATAATCTGTCCATGATGGAATGCTGTTTTTCCAGTTATCTCCAGACTTTCTATTTTCTCTCTCTCTCCCTCTTTTTTTTTTTTTTTAAATAGCTCTATTCTTTCATTATCTGAACATGCTCTCATTACATGAATTTACCTTCCTGTATTCTATCACAATCTCTATCATAATGACAGCACTGAGTTTTCAGCCAATTTCTTATTTTGTTTTTATTTAATCTCCCCTGGGTCTTGCATTGAAAATGTAGAAAGCATTTACCTTAATAAATAGAAATGGGGACAAAGCAAATAATTCTAAGTGAGAAAACATCGCTTACTTCTATGACAATATGATAATACGTGGTGTGGATTTCTGGAAGTTTGAAAAAGTCAACAGTTTTCCCCTTTATCATCTTTTGGTACGATTTTTCTGCTGTTTTCATCTGACCACATTGGGATTCCTTTTCTTTCCTTACAAACAAATCCTCCTGGTGCTGCTGGCCACAGCAGAGTAAGAAGCAGAGCCAGAATGCCTCCTGCATTTTTCCCTTCTGACTCCTTTGAAGGCATCCAGCTTCCCACAGGGAGCATGTAAAAAGCAGTCTCTACTCCTTGCAGCAGAGTGCTGTTTGCCACTCCAGTACTTAAAGAAATCAGGCAGAATCATCTCCCATAATTAATCAATGATTTAGATTTTTTACAAATTGTTCTGTTAGTATTGTCAGGATAATGTATAATATTTGCATAATGTACAGTCAGTGTTTATTTTTGTAAATTTAGGTGCTAAGTTCTTAGAGCATGTCCCTGGCTGTTGGCAGGGGAATTGGAGGTACTCACTAAGGAGTACCACCACATGGTAGGAAGCTTTCTGTTTTCCTCTGTGATGTTGCCCACACGCTTTGACAATGAAGCAGAAGGACCACCTGTAAGAGCAAAAGGACCGTGCTCTGCAGCTGGGGAAGTCCTGACCTCCTCCATTCCTGGGAATGCAGAGTGAGTGCTGGAAGTGAGCGTGTCTGCTGTGGACACCTGCCTACAAACAGCAGTGCTCAACACGCCAACTCATTTTACATAGGCTGCTGCACACCTGTCAGATGGCAATAACTTTAATTTACTGTCAACCAGAGACATAAGCCGGATACATAGTGAGTGACCCAGCAGGGCAAACCTTCAGATCACCTTTCCAGTCTCATGGGCCAGCTATTTCTCAGTGGTGGTTTCTCTGCATTGTAAAGACATTGATGTGTTAAACAAAACCAAGTGGAAAAAGTGGCATGTGAGTGCAATCCCCTTTCAGTACTCATCTGGCAATACTCTTCAGTGTTGTGACTTAAAAGGGAAGAGGACAGATTATTATTAAAGTTAGGTGGCATACTGGTATCCTGGACTTTAAAGGTGAACACTGTACATGTGCTATGTAACTTTAAAGCATGTAAACAGAGACAGTAAGGTAGGAAAAAATTTGGTATTGGATTGCTCTAGCTTTAAAACTGATCCACAAAGAGATGACACACTGGACCACATGCTCAAAGCCCAAGTTGCTTTTTTCTTTTTTTTCCACCCCACATTATCTGACTTACCAGCAAGGCTGGTGGTTATCTCAATGCTGCAGAATGCTGCCTTCTGTCTAAAGCTACCAATGACATGAATAGCAGTCAGTAATGAGCCTGATGCACATTATATCACAGGAGTATGTAAAAAGTGACTAACAAAGGAAGTGCATTCAGTATGCTTTGAGAAACTGACACCAGAAGGAGTATCTCTCTGCATTTGAGCACTGAAGGAACAAATGTTTTATTTCCCCCAGTGAACCTTGCTTTCTACTGCGGAAAAACAGATTGCTTGCCATGG
This sequence comes from Pavo muticus, assembly GCA_016647715.1. Lineage (NCBI taxonomy): Eukaryota > Metazoa > Chordata > Aves > Galliformes > Phasianidae > Pavo > Pavo muticus. The sequence goes on from JACDJE010000106.1 coordinate 1,525,772, forward strand.
AGAAGTTTGCTGTGGTAACTTTTCATTTCTGCTGTGAGAACATGAACTTGCTTTCTGTTGGTACTGTGTAGATATCATGTGTGCAAAGCTGTTGCGCCCAAGTCAAATAGCTAGGAGGTGTGGGTTGCCTCAGAACAAACAAATTGAACGACTGTGTCCAAAGAAAGGTCAAATAGATGCATGTGGCACTGTTCATTTACTACAACTTATTGTGCTTTACCAGTTTATATGGATTTTGGCCTGGCTTTCAGATCTTTTTCATTTTCTTTAATAAACTTGGTATGGGTTATGAGAAATGCTTTCTGTGGTTGTGTAAGGATAGGGAGCGCACTGGCTCTTTCCTTTTCTACCATCAGTGTGCAGTAATAATCATTATTCTGTGGAAGAGGGACAGAAATGGGAAGGAAACGCTTCCCAAGAGTGGCCACAAAACAAATGTGGAGTTTTGGCTTAGAAGTTTTCATCCTCTGGCATCAGTGACAACAGAGCTCATTCCTGTGTCTGACAACGTAGCCCTGCTTTATTCGTATGTGTAGAGCTGTGAAATTGAGGCCACTTGTGTGATCTGTGCTGTATGTCAAAACAAGTCACCACCCACAAAGGTTTGCTTCCCCAGAAGAACCTGTGGGATGTATCATGAGCCAGATCCACCTCACCACAAAGGGATTCATTGCTTGTTCTGCAGCAGTGCTTTTATCTGAGGTGCCACAGATTAAAAGACACTGGTGAATTAATTATAAGTTGGCTTCAGTCAGTGATGCTGCTGAGTGGTCCTCCATACGTATGTTTCACAGAGAAAACAGGACACGTTAATTTCTGCGTAAGCAGTTCTTAGCAGAAATTATTTGTTCTTTAGTTTTGGAGGGAGTTGGTTGATTTGTTTGCAAATATTCTCTCTGGTAGGTGCGAGCTATGTCAAACTTGCTATCTGCAGTTCTCTTCTCCTGATCAGCTAGGAAGGGTGCTTCTCTCTGGAGGTAATCTTCACTAGTCCTTGTATTTTGCAGGTTTTATTAGGAGGAAATGCATTTACTTCACTAATTCTTTCTCCATTTCTTGTACCTTTAGGATTTTCAATATTGTTATAATCCCAGGGTATACAAAAAGAACCCTTTTTGTCAGCTTCTATTAGCACTCCACATTGCACAGTGCTCAGTGCCTGTTTGTGCCTGTGAAAGCATTGTATAAACTGAGTTATGTAGTAAAAGACTAGATTTGTCCAAGGGGGGAAAAAACACACAACATCTTACATTATCTGTGGTGGTTTTCAGCACAAGGCAGCTTTAATGGATTGATCTTCAGATGGCAGATCCAGATGCTCTTGGTGCTGTGATGTCATTACCAGGGAGCACAATGCCATAGACAAAAACAGCAACATCCAGTATTTGTAAGGGAAGAATCTGATCATCTTTTACTCTTGTTAGTCATTCCGGATGATTCTGGGAGACGTGCACCACTACTACAGTATGCTGGAGAAAAGGTACATTTTTGACATGCTGCCAGACACCGTAGGTAGTAAAGACGGGTAGCTGGCTATTTCCTCCCTGTGCAAGAGGCTGAATACCAGCTCTATTAAAGACAAAAGCAGGACAAAGGAGAAGGAGGCTAGACAAATAAGATTTGTGTCTGTTTCTGCTCACTTTTAGGTGTGGACTATCTGATGTAAATACAAGAAAGAGAAAATAAAAATGAGAACAACAAAGTTGTCTGTCAACATGACTTCTATGACAGATTTTCTTGCTGTTCAGCAATGATTCTAATTCAATTGCTGGCTGCTGTGAAGGAGATGAGATGCCAGAAGCAGAAGCGCTGCAAACCAGAACAAAAAATAATTACTAGTAGAAATGTGCTGCAAATAATTCTCTTGAAAATCCAGTTGTGTTGTTTTTCTAGTTTGCTTTCCCCCCAAATATTTTTGTTTTCTGATCATTGAATTGAAACACATTTCAACAGCATGAATCTTTGCACCTGACGACATCAGAAATATCTACGTAGTTTTATATGAGCTGATATCATTATGTTTAGGAGATTTGCAAATCTAATTTTCTTGAAAAAAAAAAAAAAAAACCAACAAACTTCATCAGATGGGCTTTTTGGGAGGGAGGAACAAGGAGGAGAGGAGAGGAAATTTTTGAATTTGGCAGGGAGATGTTTTGTTTGGCTTCTTAGTGTGTGCTTTAAAATCAAGTGACATCTAAGGATATTCTGAACGTGTTTCTTTTGTCAAACATGGGTAAATAGGCTGGTAGGTGGGTATAGCCTCGATCAACAAAACCAGATGCAAAGAAGTGCCCTGACTGTATCACTGTGCTTGGATGATACAAATTGCCTGTGGCTATGGCTTGGCTGAAGACTCTGACCAGAGCATGTAATTATGGCATTTGTAGGAACAGAAATGTGCCAAATTCACATCTAGAAAAGTCTTCTATTAATCTGAATAAGTATATGTTGCTCATGACCAGGAGCCTTCCCAGTGATGGAAAAAGAGGAATGTTTAGACCTTTGTAATGTTGTTAAAATGAAGATAAAAACCAGAGGGAAACTAGGAGCTTTCTTCATATCTTCCTGAGAATTGCTCTTAGCATGGCCCAGTATAGTTGACTCAGAAGACTGCCAGATATGCACCAATATAAGGGATAGATTTTATTCTCACAATTTTCGTGATTGGACCAGCAGATGGAAATGGAGATGTGATCGTTTATCTTCAAAATTGCCCTAGTAATCTGCAGTGTTAGCACAGATTACGTTATAATTGCTAGAGCTAGAATAAAAGAGATTGCGGCATCTGTAAAGCTAGTGGTAAATTTAACAGATATAAAAATCAGCTCCATGTCAGGGGATATTCTCGCTGGTATATTACACTTCATGTACACAAATGTAGCGAAGGAAGAGCAGAAGCTTATGACAAACATAATTTGAATTTTATTGTTGAATTTTCTCTGCAGCTGGTCTAGTGAAGTTATGAAAAATACAGCCCTTGCTGTCCATGCTGCTGCAGCATGGCAGTGCTCAGAACCTGAGGCCACAAAATGAGTGGCACGGTCCTGTCAGAAGTACTATGGAACAGGGTTGGTTTTTTTGTGTGNATGACCTGAGAAATAGACATAAAAGAATGGTAGAGGAGGTCAGTGATGACGTTTCTTCCATTGGAAGCCTTTTCCTTTTTTTTTTTTTAAAGAAATCTTGAACAGAAAATGACTAGACCTTTGCATATGAACAATGTAATTATACAGCCTAGCCTCACACCTGTTGAGAGGAATTTATTAGCACTTTTGGAAAGAAAAATGAGGAGCTGAAGGTGTTGATCTCTTATTAAAATTGACTTGCTAGTGTTTGCATCACCTGTTGCTGCAGTGTTTAATCAGTCTTCTAAGATTGGAGTAGGTATTAGATTAGCACCAGATGTTTCCAGACTTTGCACAGTTTTTTTTTCCCAGCCTTTAAAATAGGACTTCTTTAGAAGCCATTAAACAACATAGTTCAGTACATTTGACTCTACTAAGTTCTGAGGAAGAGAAAGTTCACAAGTTACTATCTTCTCATTTTATTGTGGAAGACAAATTGTCGAACAGATCTAAAGGATCTTCTTTTGAGATTGCTTTCCTGAGGACGATGGTGTAAAAATAGTGACATGGAAGGATGATGAGTCTGAAGACTTAACAGAGGAAATGCATGTAAGCACAAAAGGTCAACTTCTCTAAATAGTTTCAAAGAGAAAAACCTTGTCACAGATGGTGGAAAAAAGGCAGACAAAATTTAAGTGTGGTTTAACCAGAGTGCATGTGTGTTAGCTTAACATCTTGGATAAGTGAACTTGTTTGTCCAAGATAAGCACGCTTCCACAATCTGTCCTGCATGAGGGAGGTCCCTTCCCAGCCTTTAAATGGACCCAGAATTGCTGCTGCAAGCTCAAGGCCCTTCTTCTGTGGGAAGGGGAGTGTGTGGAGATGGTGTAGCTCTGTTAGACAGATGGAGGATTCTCCTTTACCATCCTTGGCTGTTTTTGACCTTGATTCCAAATCAGTAACACTGGAACAGCATGAAATAGAAATGCAAAGCAGTACTTGGTAAATTCTACTGCTGTGTGTAGTGGATGGTGTCTGGGGATGCTTCTGGAAAGAAGAGAATGAAGGAAAATGTTCTCCATGGTTGCATCAGACAGTGAAGAAAATATTTTCACTCTCTCCTAAAAGAACAACTAAAATGCTGCAATCCACTCAGCTTTGGATCTCTTGTCACCCACAGAATTCACAGTAAGGACCAGCTCAGCAGAGAGGCAGAAGAAGGAGAGCATGACAAACCTTAGGAAGGCTGCAGCCCTGTTGTGGCTGGCCGGAAGTTTGCCTGCAGCTGCTTTAAAGCACACAGAGCCAGGGAGGGCCCCGCTGCCTGGTACCTGTGGGAACAGTGCTTGGTTCCATCTGTGATCCTAGCTTCCCTAAAGGCAGTTATTAGCAACAAATAATTAGTAACAGCTCCCATGGGAAGCAGGTGACTGAGGCCTCTGTAAGGTGCCTGCACATGCAGCACAACAGGCAAACACATCTACTCCTTGGTTTAGCAGGAGGCATGCCTACATGTTTGCCAGCATTATGAAAAAAAAATAGCAAAACATCACCTGTGGTGTGGTGTAGATTGTTTAACAAGCTTCACTGAATGAATTGTTTCTCTTTTTCTTCTTTAAGATTGAGAGGCACCTGGGACATTTCCTTTTAAAAAGACCCTTTCACATTGCAAGGGATGCAAAAGAAATACTAGAGCCTAAAGCTTTTTAGTCTGGTTCTTTAGTTGGGCCACAGTATTTTGAAATAAAAAGTGAATATAATATATGGTACTATAAGAAATATGTTTTTATTTTAAGCATGGCACACACTTATATTACTTGCCCATATGAGATATCTTCCCTCTTTCACAGCTTCTAAGGTGGAGTTGAACTTCCATTCCTCTCTTCCTCTGTGTGTGTGTGTGTGTGTGTGTGTGTATGTATGTGTGTATATATCTATATATCTATATAGATAGATATCAACAAAACAATATATAGTACCACAGAAGTATTACTAAATGTCTGTAATTAAAATAAGGAGTAGAATAGCTCCATGGTTTCCATTTTTGGAGTAACTGAAACACAAGCGTAATTTGCCTGGATAAACTTGAGAAATGCAAGAATAATGTTCACTTTTTTTTAAAACAAAAGGAAATTACTGTGTTTATTGCCATGCAGATCTGATGGAGAGTGGGAGGAGTTCATTCTGCACAGGAGTGTCATCAGCAGCTTACATGCTGTAGAAAGCTGCTTCTAACTGCATGTTTTACCAACATTCTGAAAATTCTTTTGTAGAAAAGCAGTGCAATAAGGAACAGTATTTTAAAGACATATATACACACATGCAAACAAAATCAGATTCTTTCTTGTGGTTCTCCTTAGTTGTTTTCAGATACTGTTTTTACTTTTTCACTGGCAAAGGTTGAAACGTTAGAGGTAATGTCACAGAAGGGTGTCATGCAACTTGGAGAAATATATTCTGCTACAGCAGTTCTTGTGTAGAATCTAAGTCAAAGTGGAATGAAATTTTTTGCTGTTGTTGAACACGGATTCATGATATTTGCATGGAAGGTTTCTGTTTGCACAAAGCAGCCCTGACTACTTTTGACTGAAACTGGGCAAGTTACTTACAACAGAGAATTATTTTGCTTTCAGATTTAGTAAGCAGTATCAAATAGGTCATTTGACGGCTTATGTTTTTTTCCTGGATGCAAAGTATACAACTTTTCTTATACATTAGTTCCAATTTTAGCTAAACATGTATGCGGATGAAACTTTATTTTAACTTGAGAAAAATATCAGTCTGATACATATAAAAATTAAATAAAAGATGTTTGATGTTTCCATACTTGAAACTGTTCAGGTAAACTTTTCTGATATGCTAATGCAGATAATGTGAGCTGAAGAACTTTGAAATTTATTTGGAAACTGCCAGTTCTCCCCATCACTTTCTACTAAGCCTGTGTGTTCTGTTTGCTGAGTTTGTAATGCTTTGCCTGATGTTTGGAAGTCAATAACAGAATTTTCCAGACACTAGGCTTTATGTCTTTAGAGTATTTATATAAACTACTTAACAAACCTTCTAAATTCAATTATATTGTTTTGTTAAAGGCAGAGGCACTTCCCACTTAGATAGAGCTGATAGACACTGACAAACTTGTAAGACAGTATATTTTGAGAGACCTTGGTGTGCTAAATTATATATTTCCACTTAGGGAATTGTTCAAGAGAGCAGTAATAGTGTAAACCCATAGGTATTATGGTGAGTACATTCATTGTGTCAGAACAGTTGTATTTAATAAAGCTTTATTCCCAACTACAGAGAGCTTTTAAGATGTTTTCCACTTGGGTAACTGTTTTGTCTTGTGAGTTTTAAAGATTCAGTTATTAGTTCAGGGAATTTGAAACTAACGTTAAACCCCAAACTGTAAAATATTATATCAAATATTTAGATTGGTGTAATGTGTTACATGGAGACATGTAGTAATATTTCTTATGCAACATAAAGCAATTGTTGTGTTACCACTGCTAAATGGAAGGTCACAGCAATTCACACAAAATTAGGAATTCTTTGGGTTATACTTTTGTACAATGCATTTTATTATATACATTATCTAATTTTAACAATCCCCGAGTTTGTGCCAGGTAAATATATTCTCTAGAATATAAGGACAAAGCACAGAGTAAATACATTGATGCGATTCTTTCAAAACAATTTCTTGGAAATAGAAAAAACATATTTATTCAGTGGTTCAACATTCAGCTCCACTGTATTGTGAATAGAAAGATAAATCTCATTAAATAGAATGAGAATATTTTTTCCCTTCAGTATACAAAAAACTGGTAATAATGCAAAAGCCTGATTTTTTATTTTTTTAAATTAATTTATTTTTTTAGTATAAGCAACAAATATTTCATAGAATCATAGAACTGTTTGAGTTGGAAGGGATCCTTAAAGGTCATCTATTCTACCTCTCCTGCAACAAACATCTGGATACTGATAATGTTCTTAACAAATTACCTCCTGTTGGAAGTGTCAGGTTTTTTTTTTTTTTTTTTTAATCAAGTAATGTGGGCAGAAATAAGTAATTTGACATGTTGGAAGAAGATGCTGAGATAGATATCATTATATTCTCCACATTAGACCTTTTGGTCTTTAGTGGCCATAGCTATTTTGATATCTGTGAACTGGGTTAAAGAGCATACTATGTGTAGTGTTGCTGGTCTTAATAAGTCTAAGATCAATTGCCTAAATTCTGAAGTTTATGCCAAATTTTTTTATTGAGTGGTACTGTTAGAGGTATAGGTTGAGTTAATGAGGATTATCTTGTGCAGAAACCATGTGAATGGCAAAGATATGCTCTATGTAATAGGTTTCTCAGTTGAGAAGCTGCCCCAACTTGGAGCCCACATTTCTTGTAGGGAAGGTGATGATCCCAGGAGACTTGTGCTCTGGAATGTTGTTAAATGTGATGAAATATTCACAAAAGCCTTGTTGGGAATTTCTGCAAATAAGAAAAGTTCCTCTGATGGACAGTACCCCTGCATGGCCGTGTTGTCCTCTTGCCTTGGAGCTAACTCTCCTCTGGGTCAACATATCTTTAGATTTATGTAGCATTTGCAAGTTTCATATTATGGAAAGAAAATGCTTAGGTCTAAGTCCACTTTTTAATCCAATTTCCTGAGTGTGAATTTTTGTTGCCTCCATATTTTTAGATACGACTGATACAGTACCAAAGATTACTTTGTTTTCTCAAGATCTCGGGTAACATAGATAGGAGCTTCTGTGCTACTACTCTCTTCTACTTCTCCAGATCACAATGCTTAATTTGGTTGTGGCCAGAAGTAGAAGGAGAAACTGCATTTATAGTGAGCTTTAATTGTCTCTCTCTCTCCTCTGCACAAAGTTTGCACATAAAATTTTCATCTATCAGGTCTTTTATAAAACAAACACAAAGTATCTACATAATAATGTGCTTTAGAAGCAAGTATTTTTTCTCTTCTGCCTCACATTTGTCAGAGAGGCTTATTTCTGTTTTATGATTTGTTTGGTTGTTTTATTTTTTTATAAATGACTTTTATTCATGACTTTAACAATTTTTAAAAATGAGGACTAAGTAATTGGGTGCTTCTTAAGGGAGAAAAAGCAGGAATGCGACAAATTGAAAATGTTTATGATATTTTTCTACGATGTACCAAACAATGTAGAAAAGGAAGGAGTGAAATGCTTTTTGCAGTGTTTTGGGTACAAGCAAATTTAAGACTTACAAATGTATTTATCAAGAAGTGAATTCAGCTTCCTTTAGGCAATGGCATCTTGTTTTAGTGCTGAACATAGGCTTCATCTAAACTTAAGTTAGATCTCCCAAAAGCTTTCATGCTATCTCCATGTCAAAGTATAAATCCTGTTAATTATCTCAGTCTCTGAAAGTACAATGAAAACATACCTGTAAGTTGATTCTGTAATTCAGTGTCTATAATATACTTTAGAAGTTTCATGACACTATAGATAGAACAGGCAAAAGACATGTAGGAAGATATAGATTTACGAACATCACAATTTTGAGACTACACAGTTTTTGTGCCAAATGGGAAAAGGAAAATCCTTCAGAAAACTTGTTATGAAAAATCTGAGGAAGGCTTACATTTCTGGCTGTATTAGTCAAGAAGTGGGAAGCATACATTTAAGCTCCTCACACCTTGAATATCAGAGGTCGCAGTGTCTAACCACTAGGCTAGTGACTAATCCTTCTAAATAACTGGAGGAAAGTATCTGAATTCAAATCCTCCGCTACTGAGCCATTCTTCTGCCCCCAAGAATGGAAATTTATTCTAAAATAAGGAGAATTCTAAAATCAGGAGACAAGTTTTGAATGACTGAGAGAGGCTGGCTAGACAGAGTGGAGATTTGGATGTTCTCCTGCAATGCAGGAAAGTGAGCCCCAGTTCCCTTCTCTATGCAAGAGTATCCCATGTGAGCCCTGTTTACCAGCCAATATTGTATGCTAGGGGAGTGTATTTTGTATTAGCTCATGTTCTTCATCTCCTTCCTTACCAGGTATCCTTTTGTTTGAATTTAATGAAAGCTTGTGAGCATCATGCTGCCAAAAAGCATTATTTTTCAACAAGAGTATTTTGAGGAGTTCTGGATGGTGTTTCTACTGTAGTCACAAATCTTCATTCTGATGGAAATTGGCTTGCATTTAGTTTACTAGCAGAATAATTGTTGAGAATAGGAAAGTTACCTCTAATCCTCTGTTCCTACCTTGTATCAAAAAGAATTATATTAAAAAAATCAACCACAAATAAATCCACCATAAAAGGAATTTAGATTGATTTGCTAGATTGTTATTCTTTCCTTTTAATGTTTTCTTCTAAAAAAAAATTATTTTATATGAATTAGTCTACACTCTTTTCTTGGCTTGCAAGAATTCAAAGGCATTTAAAACCGTCATTTTATATATATTTAAAAAAAAAAAAGTAAGAATAATTTAAAACTGTTCTACTTCCATCCTGTTTTGGTTGAAGGTGTTTAGGGAAACCTTACAATGGAAAAAACTTTGAATGAAAAGAGAACAATTTTCTCCCACCAAAAAATCAATCTACCATCTTTCATTGCCCTCTGAAATACCACATTCTTGCAAACAGAAGTCTCAAAGGGGAATTCATGCAACCTGAGTGAGATAGATGACCTTGGGCTTTCTTGAGAGGTATTTGAGGGGAGTAAGATCTTGGAGGGAGAAATTAAGAAACTACTGCTCTGAACCATCATCCAGGATATTTTTCCTTTTCCTGGGACCACGGAGGAACAAAATATGAAGACTTATTTCCTTTATTAATGCATATTTAAAAATCAAATAGTCAACAGCAACAAAAAACAGATGTTTGAAATAATAGGATTTTAATATTTTTCAAAAGATTATCTCAAGATGGGTTTTAGTGCCCCTACAATTACTACTATGAAATAGCAAAGCTTCTCTTGTTGGTATTTTCAAGTCAAATAATAGATACAGACATTAAAATAGTTCTTAATTACAAGAATGATTGTCTACTCCCTTTGGTTACATGCTCAAGTTATCAGAATTCATTTAGCTTCAGTTTCTGGAGCTTTAGTACATGTATTTAGAGATAAGAACACAAAAACATAGAATGGAGTCTTATAATATTTTAATACACAGTGTTGAAGGAGTGAGGTTTATCTAGGAATAATTTAAATACATTGAAGGCAAATAGATTTGAAATGGTTTTCATGCATGAGGAGGCACAGAAGGTATCCTTTGGGAAAGAGATGAAAGGGATATGAAGGCTGGCATGGCTGGCAGAGCAGAATGAATAAGAAGAATGTCAGAAAAGACCAGAACAGTTAGGAAACATGACCATTTCCTGCAGCTCTGAACGGAGAGATTGTCTGATGCAGTGAAGCTGTCTGAGAAGTTGATATGGCTGAATCTGTGGCTCAGGGCAATAGTTTGGCTGTGTCATTATTTACTGAGGCATACTCTGTTCTTTTCCAAGGAGTACCTCATTTGTTTTGGAGAAAGGTAGAACAGAAGCACAGTCTACAGAATATATTTTTTGGGAACAATTTTTATGTTTTTGACTTCAGGATACTGATGTAGTAATTCTGTAAAAGGAATATGGGGGAACACTTCTGAAATAAGCCCTTATGTTTACACGAAGGCTAGTACTTTTAGACAGGACTATGGAAAATTTAACATTTCCTAGTTCTAACAAACTCCCTAAAGTTTATGCAATGTACAATTAAACTCCAGAGACAATCAACAAAGATATTCACTGTGAGAGGTAAAAGTAAAATGGTGGGAGATGGATGAAGGAGAGAATAGTGAAGGAACTAAAATGTTTTGCTGGAGATAAAGGAATGTTGTCCTAAATCTCCAAAGGCCAAGGCATGTATGCTTCAGTTAGTCCTTGGGACTTCTGAGTATGTAACAGCAATCAGCATTCGGCCTTTACCTTGTGAATGGTTGACAGGTTATTTAAAGCAGATGCTTCTACATAATTGAATGCAAAACATTAGTTTGAAAGGTCTTTCCATTGCCCCTTCCAGTTTTGGTAGAGCAGCAAAGGGTAGTGATGTTGAAAAGAACATGCATATTCCATTTGTATCGTCTCTTCATGTAACAGCAAAACATAATAATTTTAGTAGAGGTAAACTTTCATGCTCCCTAGAGTCCTTAAGTAATTTTTGGATTAAATGGCCATACTTAGTTTTCTCTTGTAAGTGGTGTCACTCCACTCTCAACTTAATTATCACTTGTTTGAGTAAGCTTCTATGTAATGTCAAGTTTTCCCCAATGGCTCTAGAAGGTCAGCAAAGGTCTGCTGTTAATACTTTCTACAACAACTGAAAGGCTTTCCTTGTTTAAACAACAGCCAGGGAGAACACAATTAGATACAATTACCTAATTCTTCTTCTTCTAGTGCTCAATGGCAACTGTCAAAGTAGTGGAACAGTAAAGATTAGAGTTTAAGATCTTGCTTCCAAGAGCAAGTTTATTGAAACTCTTAACAAAGTAATTGACCTTGCTTAGCTGCCTTACACACTGCAGAAAAGTGGAAGCATAAAAACACAAGAAAAAAATACTTTCAAGAAATCACAAGATGGAAGAAAAATGAGAATATTTCAGAAATTCCAGAAAACCATCACTTTGGGAAAAGGCATAGAAATCGCAAGACTGCATGAGATAAGGAGTCCTGTGTAACCTAGTGTCCTGTATCTAGCAGTTTCTAGAAGCAATCAGTATACAAACACGCTTTCTCTATGAAATAACAGATTTATTATCCAAATAGTCAAATAATTTGTTTTGAGCAAGCCTGAGATGTTTCAGACAAAGGTGAAAGTAATTCCTTAAATTCCGACTGTTATAGACTGACTTGGACTCTTAGCATGATGCTTAGTTTTTTCTTAAAATAGCTGTTTCCATTGGTTGTTATAAACTAAGCTGAAGTAAAGGAAAGTGGAAAAATCAGAAAGAAAATTCTTGAAACAAAACACTTTATTGTAATCAAGACCTCTTAGTTTGACATAAAACAGATCTTATTTTTTAGCGTTTTCTTTTTTACCATTTAATGAAAACAATTCCCATTTGTATGTGTTCTATAATCTGTCCATGATGGAATGCTGTTTTTCCAGTTATCTCCAGACTTTCTATTTTCTCTCTCTCTCCCTCTTTTTTTTTTTTTTTAAATAGCTCTATTCTTTCATTATCTGAACATGCTCTCATTACATGAATTTACCTTCCTGTATTCTATCACAATCTCTATCATAATGACAGCACTGAGTTTTCAGCCAATTTCTTATTTTGTTTTTATTTAATCTCCCCTGGGTCTTGCATTGAAAATGTAGAAAGCATTTACCTTAATAAATAGAAATGGGGACAAAGCAAATAATTCTAAGTGAGAAAACATCGCTTACTTCTATGACAATATGATAATACGTGGTGTGGATTTCTGGAAGTTTGAAAAAGTCAACAGTTTTCCCCTTTATCATCTTTTGGTACGATTTTTCTGCTGTTTTCATCTGACCACATTGGGATTCCTTTTCTTTCCTTACAAACAAATCCTCCTGGTGCTGCTGGCCACAGCAGAGTAAGAAGCAGAGCCAGAATGCCTCCTGCATTTTTCCCTTCTGACTCCTTTGAAGGCATCCAGCTTCCCACAGGGAGCATGTAAAAAGCAGTCTCTACTCCTTGCAGCAGAGTGCTGTTTGCCACTCCAGTACTTAAAGAAATCAGGCAGAATCATCTCCCATAATTAATCAATGATTTAGATTTTTTACAAATTGTTCTGTTAGTATTGTCAGGATAATGTATAATATTTGCATAATGTACAGTCAGTGTTTATTTTTGTAAATTTAGGTGCTAAGTTCTTAGAGCATGTCCCTGGCTGTTGGCAGGGGAATTGGAGGTACTCACTAAGGAGTACCACCACATGGTAGGAAGCTTTCTGTTTTCCTCTGTGATGTTGCCCACACGCTTTGACAATGAAGCAGAAGGACCACCTGTAAGAGCAAAAGGACCGTGCTCTGCAGCTGGGGAAGTCCTGACCTCCTCCATTCCTGGGAATGCAGAGTGAGTGCTGGAAGTGAGCGTGTCTGCTGTGGACACCTGCCTACAAACAGCAGTGCTCAACACGCCAACTCATTTTACATAGGCTGCTGCACACCTGTCAGATGGCAATAACTTTAATTTACTGTCAACCAGAGACATAAGCCGGATACATAGTGAGTGACCCAGCAGGGCAAACCTTCAGATCACCTTTCCAGTCTCATGGGCCAGCTATTTCTCAGTGGTGGTTTCTCTGCATTGTAAAGACATTGATGTGTTAAACAAAACCAAGTGGAAAAAGTGGCATGTGAGTGCAATCCCCTTTCAGTACTCATCTGGCAATACTCTTCAGTGTTGTGACTTAAAAGGGAAGAGGACAGATTATTATTAAAGTTAGGTGGCATACTGGTATCCTGGACTTTAAAGGTGAACACTGTACATGTGCTATGTAACTTTAAAGCATGTAAACAGAGACAGTAAGGTAGGAAAAAATTTGGTATTGGATTGCTCTAGCTTTAAAACTGATCCACAAAGAGATGACACACTGGACCACATGCTCAAAGCCCAAGTTGCTTTTTTCTTTTTTTTCCACCCCACATTATCTGACTTACCAGCAAGGCTGGTGGTTATCTCAATGCTGCAGAATGCTGCCTTCTGTCTAAAGCTACCAATGACATGAATAGCAGTCAGTAATGAGCCTGATGCACATTATATCACAGGAGTATGTAAAAAGTGACTAACAAAGGAAGTGCATTCAGTATGCTTTGAGAAACTGACACCAGAAGGAGTATCTCTCTGCATTTGAGCACTGAAGGAACAAATGTTTTATTTCCCCCAGTGAACCTTGCTTTCTACTGCGGAAAAACAGATTGCTTGCCATGGAGAAGTTTGCTGTGGTAACTTTTCATTTCTGCTGTGAGAACATGAACTTGCTTTCTGTTGGTACTGTGTAGATATCATGTGTGCAAAGCTGTTGCGCCCAAGTCAAATAGCTAGGAGGTGTGGGTTGCCTCAGAACAAACAAATTGAACGACTGTGTCCAAAGAAAGGTCAAATAGATGCATGTGGCACTGTTCATTTACTACAACTTATTGTGCTTTACCAGTTTATATGGATTTTGGCCTGGCTTTCAGATCTTTTTCATTTTCTTTAATAAACTTGGTATGGGTTATGAGAAATGCTTTCTGTGGTTGTGTAAGGATAGGGAGCGCACTGGCTCTTTCCTTTTCTACCATCAGTGTGCAGTAATAATCTTTATTCTGTGGAAGAGGGACAGAAATGGGAAGGAAACGCTTCCCAAGAGTGGCCACAAAACAAATGTGGAGTTTTGGCTTAGAAGTTTTCATCCTCTGGCATCAGTGACAACAGAGCTCATTCCTGTGTCTGACAACGTAGCCCTGCTTTATTCGTATGTGTAGAGCTGTGAAATTGAGGCCACTTGTGTGATCTGTGCTGTATGTCAAAACAAGTCACCACCCACAAAGGTTTGCTTCCCCAGAAGAACCTGTGGGATGTATCATGAGCCAGATCCACCTCACCACAAAGGGATTCATTGCTTGTTCTGCAGCAGTGCTTTTATCTGAGGTGCCACAGATTAAAAGACACTGGTGAATTAATTATAAGTTGGCTTCAGTCAGTGATGCTGCTGAGTGGTCCTCCATACGTATGTTTCACAGAGAAAACAGGACACGTTAATTTCTGCGTAAGCAGTTCTTAGCAGAAATTATTTGTTCTTTAGTTTTGGAGGGAGTTGGTTGATTTGTTTGCAAATATTCTCTCTGGTAGGTGCGAGCTATGTCAAACTTGCTATCTGCAGTTCTCTTCTCCTGATCAGCTAGGAAGGGTGCTTCTCTCTGGAGGTAATCTTCACTAGTCCTTGTATTTTGCAGGTTTTATTAGGAGGAAATGCATTTACTTCACTAATTCTTTCTCCATTTCTTGTACCTTTAGGATTTTCAATATTGTTATAATCCCAGGGTATACAAAAAGAACCCTTTTTGTCAGCTTCTATTAGCACTCCACATTGCACAGTGCTCAGTGCCTGTTTGTGCCTGTGAAAGCATTGTATAAACTGAGTTATGTAGTAAAAGACTAGATTTGTCCAAGGGGGGAAAAAACACACAACATCTTACATTATCTGTGGTGGTTTTCAGCACAAGGCAGCTTTAATGGATTGATCTTCAGATGGCAGATCCAGATGCTCTTGGTGCTGTGATGTCATTACCAGGGAGCACAATGCCATAGACAAAAACAGCAACATCCAGTATTTGTAAGGGAAGAATCTGATCATCTTTTACTCTTGTTAGTCATTCCGGATGATTCTGGGAGACGTGCACCACTACTACAGTATGCTGGAGAAAAGGTACATTTTTGACATGCTGCCAGACACCGTAGGTAGTAAAGACGGGTAGCTGGCTATTTCCTCCCTGTGCAAGAGGCTGAATACCAGCTCTATTAAAGACAAAAGCAGGACAAAGGAGAAGGAGGCTAGACAAATAAGATTTGTGTCTGTTTCTGCTCACTTTTAGGTGTGGACTATCTGATGTAAATACAAGAAAGAGAAAATAAAAATGAGAACAACAAAGTTGTCTGTCAACATGACTTCTATGACAGATTTTCTTGCTGTTCAGCAATGATTCTAATTCAATTGCTGGCTGCTGTGAAGGAGATGAGATGCCAGAAGCAGAAGCGCTGCAAACCAGAACAAAAAATAATTACTAGTAGAAATGTGCTGCAAATAATTCTCTTGAAAATCCAGTTGTGTTGTTTTTCTAGTTTGCTTTCCCCCCAAATATTTTTGTTTTCTGATCATTGAATTGAAACACATTTCAACAGCATGAATCTTTGCACCTGACGACATCAGAAATATCTACGTAGTTTTATATGAGCTGATATCATTATGTTTAGGAGATTTGCAAATCTAATTTTCTTGTAAAAAAAAAAAAAAAA